>BQKN01065384.1:545497-650066 GCA_022839385.1 Asparagus kiusianus
TATATATACCCTATGCTAACAGGAGTTAAGATTTAAAAATCCAAAACACGAGATGAGTACGTCAAGCAAATAATCTAAACAAGGAAACCTTCATATATATATCATGTATATCAAATTATGAATCACTAAATATCAACTCCAAAATCCTATAAACAAACAACAAAGAAGTACATAACCAACGCCACATCCAAAACATGTCGTACATATCGTATCACAATATCTCACACTACCCTCGGTAGATAGCACAGAAGCAAGTACACAACCCTGTGTAATCATTACCAAAGATATTCATCATTGTAAAGTATACCTCAATGAAGGACTAAATCCATAAATAGTACCCGCCTGGCGAACAATTTTTTCAAAGTGTTATTGGTCGTCAAGTCATGCGGCTTATCGCATCATCATGCAGGACGGACTATCCATTAGGGTATCCTACAGAGTATTAGTGTATTAGCCCTATTGCATCATTATGCAAGACGGGCTACCCATTAGGGTATCCAATGGGTACGATGCACCGTGGAGTGTAGTCGTCCGTATTGTCAAGCGGCTCACCTGGCTAACGCTCTCAGCAACCTCTGCCAAAATGCAACACGGAGTTTAGTCACCCGTAGTGTCATGAGGTGCATAGACATACGCACTCGGAGTGTAGTCGCCTGCAATATCATGCGCTGCACGGACTAGTGCACTCAAACACTTAAACAAAGATGCACCACGTAGTGTAGTCGCTTATAGTCTCATGCGGTGCACGGACTAATACACTTGGAGTGTAGTCACCTACTATCTCATGCGATGCACGGACTAACGCACTCAAGTGTCCTAAACCATCACAATTCAAAACAATTATCACTCCTTATCATGACAAACACAAAATGTTAGGCTACACACTCCCAAAGGTCCATGTATACTCATATCCAACACGTGCACTCACATGGTTACACAAGTGTATCGACGTGCGGCTCGTACATCATGTCCACAACCAATCATGTGTGGAAGATCAATAAACACAAAACAACATCAAACCAGTTGACTGGCCCTGGGAGTTAGTTGACTGACACTTTCAGTCGACTGATTTCTCGTTAGTCGACCAAACAACAAGCGCTCTTAAATAACAAGTCTCGATCGGTCAATTGATGATCTATCGGTGTACTAAAGAGCAAACATTCATAATAAAGACCAGTCTTGATTGGTCGACTGATGATCTATTGGTCTACCGAAGAGCACATATTCATAATAAACACAAGTCTCGATCAGTCGACTGATAATTTATCAATCGACCGACCAGAGGAAAATCAAATGATCTTGAGAGTCAAATCGGTCGACTAATCCATGGGGTCAATCAACCGATCCGACTACTGAAACAAAATCATCAGTTTTCTTGAAATTAATTGATTTTATCAAAAACTTGTAAAATCTTAACGTGGGGTGTAAATCACGATTTAAATCTTTCATTAAGTTAAATGGGGGCTCGGTCAAACAAGTTTACATCAAAAAAAATCATGGTTTTGGGATCACATTTCCCTAAACATCACTAATCATATTTAAGTTGATTAATTAGGATTCTAATCGTAATCAATTTATCAATTAGCAAATAATTGAAGATCTAGTCATCAAGATCATGTCTTTTCTTTATTTAGTGATCAGATCTAAAGTTCTATTCATCAATTTAGGGATTATTCTAATAAAATTAAAGAAAAATGGGTATGGGTTTGGAGAAGATGAGCTTACCTTTAGAAGAGATTTTGATCTCTCATATGGATAATTCATGCGAAGTGGCTTCACAAAAGTTGTTGCTCTAATCCTCCTCCAAAAATTTGCTTCACAAAGTTTTTCCAAAAATCGAACGAAATATTTTAGGGTTAGAGGGGGAGAGGCGACTGTTGCATAATGAGAGAGAAGGAGGAAAAGAGAGAGAGTAGGGCCTTATATATATATTAGGTCTATTTCTATTTAAAAAATTATATATGAGATAAAATAGGGTTTCGGTCTCCGTCGTCAAAACGTAATAAAACTTTACCCGACACCCTCCCATGTCGAAGTGACATCCCCTCCAGTCGCCAGCCGATACTTGTAAAGCGAGGGATGACTCAACCTATCAACGTGCCTTCTGACACACTCCCAATCACTTCCCGAAAAATGTGATGACACCCTCTCCCATATCGAAGTGACTTCCCCTCCAGTCACTACCCAACAGCTGTAAAGCAAGGGATGACACATCTCTTAGTCCGTACATTACCATTGCCACCCCATGCTTGGCTGGATGTGACCCACTTTATCACCATCATCGTGATTTATACAGAGAGACTCCTAACCAAAATGACAGAGGGGGGGTTCTCTCTCTTAAAAAAAGGTACATACAATTTCTTCATATACACAGAGGGGCTCAAACAGACCCTTTGAAATAGCACATTGCTCCATCAAGAACCACACTGATTCCTTACCTTCCCCTTCCCCACTCATGTTAAAATCACTAACTTGACTGTCAAATGAACCATGGGGGAACCGGTCCCCACCCTCTCATTGGTTCTTCATAACTATATATTATAGACTTCAGCCCCCAATTCAAGAACCAAATATAAAGTCGGAGAAGGAGGCGGCCCCTTCATCAATCTCCTCAACCTCGTCCCAGTGAGGATTCAAGTGAAACGGATCCCGCCCCGGATCAGCACCTATCCTCTCTTGGATATGACTAAATGTTTGATCCTAGCCATCAATACTCGCCATCACGTTTCACATCTTTGAATTATAACTAGCACATTTTATAAATTTATACAATTACAAAGAAACACGAACAATTTGTATTTCTTGGTTCTTTTCTGTGTACTGATGAAGCTTCGATCTTATACTCCGTTGATGGTCTAAACTGTGGACAAAGGGTATTCTTGCTGATTATATAAAGATCGCCAATGTTGAGGTGAGCTTGATCTTTAATCTCTTTTGAAGACGGTAAAGTTCTCTCAAAGATTGATCACTAGATGCTTGGATGTCTGGATGTTAAGATTATAAGATGCTCAGATGTTGCAATAAATGTGCAATCTCCCCTCCTCTTATAGCCTAAGAAAGGGAGTCAGTTGCCAATAACTTTGAAGATAATGAGGGTGAACAATTGCCACGAAAATAAATTTTGAAATGGTCATGGGCAAAGTTTGCCAATAACACTCATGGGTGAAATTTGTTGTGCAGTTAGGGGCAGAGTCTGTTCTAATGAACTTTGCCAGAATGTGGGTATCCCACTACCCTTAGGGTGGATAGTGTGGACTATATGGTGTATTTGGGTGAATTTTCATTTCAGGTAAACTTTGCTTGTAGCTTCTCTTTGACTTAGTTTTCGGAGTGATCTTCGTTGTGGATTTGGACGAGTCTCCCAAATCCTTGGATAAACTTCACCAAGGCATGCACTTGTCCCAGATAAGGACTATAAGCATTTTCTTCTCAAAATTGTATTGGACTATGCATTGGTTCCAGGGTAGATTATATTTTAAACATCTATATCCCCACCTATGTCTCTGCTGCCAACAATGACAAGAGTAGCTGTCACTTGCAGCACGCCCCACCTTTTTAAAAGGCAATGTTGTCAGCATCCCCTGCGCTTGTCATCATTGTAGAGGGACTCTAGTAACTGATGTTAGAGCATCAACCAATAGATCCTACCGTAGCCAGCACCCCAGCGCTGACGGTGGCTTAATCTAGTGTAAACCTTCTTTTTTGAAATTCATAAAAAAGTTTTAAAATTCTAAGTAAACTAGAAAAATATTTTTTGATCTTAAAAAAATAGTAAATACCTGATTTATTAAAATTGCCTACTAGTTCATAAAGATTAGATTTTTTACTATAGATCTGATATGGATGTTAAAAAATAGATTTTTACACCAAAACCTTTTTAATAAACATTTTTATTAATGAAAATTCTAACTTTATCTATTCAAGTGACCAAAATCACCACTAAAAAACTAGATTTATTCTACATAAACACTAGAAAGAAGGAAAAATAGATTTAACCCTAAAATAAGAAGATCAAAGATGCAAGAAACCCTCATCTCACTCTGATATCAATGTAAATTATTCAAGAGATTGAGACAACAGGAGACGTAAGAATGATAGAAGCGGTTGAAAGAAGGATGAGACCTAGGAGGCACTAGCGAAGCTAAGTAGTCGACTACGGCCTTACATGACAAAGCCACTTCAATCCTTCCTAAGAGGCCACGGCGCTAGTCATCGACCACCTTCTTTTTATACTACTCCGAATCACGACGAGCCAGCTTATCCTCCAAATCCTAGACAAGGGCTGTAGACACCTGAATCTCTGACTGTTGTTCCTCAAAGTCATTCATCGATTTCTCGTGAGACAGGCAACTCGATCGAGCCTCCGCCTCAGCTGTCGCCCTTTGACGCGTTTCGGACTCAACCTCCACCTGTAGATGAGCCATCTATCTTTGAAGATGCTTGATGGTTCTCATCTTCTTAGAAAACTGGATGCGATAATTCTTCAGGAGCACTTCCCACTCATATAGACTCCGATGCTAAGCACGTTTTTTAAGAGCCAACTCGGCCTCCAAAGTAGCGACCATTTTCTCTGCTTCCTCCTTGGCCAACCTTTCCTGGGCCTGATTTACCTACCATTCCGGGAAAGAGGTTTGTATATGCTCAAGTCGATGCTTTACCTACCATTCTAGGGAAGAGGTTTGCATATGCTCAAGTCGATTGAACAGAGCCTACGCCAACAAAGTCCCCTGAGCCAAGCAAGCTTAGAGGGCCAAATGAATACCAGCATTTAGCATCTCCCCAAGAATCCTCTCAATAGTACCATTCTCCTCATGGTCTAGCGGAGTTCAAGCTCCCCCTTCGACGTCCTCGACCTCCACAGGCTCTTTGCTAGGGCGGCGAGACGACTCAGGAAGAGAGTTAGGGCTAGCTACCTCCTCACCTCGAGCCCTACTTTCGACAGCATCAACTTCTAGGGCAGCTGTCATCCTACTAGGAGAAGACTCATCTACCAGCCTCACATTTCCCATGTGGTTAAGCTGAGTAACTAGCAGACCCAGTCCAGCTTGCTGAGGCCCCGCAACCAGTTTGAACGGGTGCCGCCTCTCGATCCTCGTCCTCCCCTTTAATTTGAAGGCAATTTTGACCTCAGGAGGAATCAACCAGGCCACATCCTCAGCTCCAAGAGCTTAACTCAATCTCGTTTGAGGCCTAGTAGCAAAACCTGACCTCATGGCCACTGCGTCCCCTTTGCTATTTACCATCAGCTGAAGAGCAAGAGGACTCGCTCTCACTTGATCGCCAGTGGAGGACAAGATCATGGACATGCTCACCATTAAGAGAGACACATCATTAAATAGATCGTCCCTTTCCCATTACCCGCTATAAGAGCGGATCATCACCAAGTCCCTCATCTCTAAATCGCTAAGGGCAATTGGCCTTATCGCGTCCCTATTCGCCTTCGGCCAAGTTGAACAGGTTAAGACAGGGTTAGCATTATAGACCCACACATACATCTCTCTCCAGCCCTCGCTCGACTCTGAAGAGGTAAAGACAAGCTAGAAATCACCACTGTAGTGGAAAAAGTAGTGCGGATTCTTTTCAACCGACACAATGCTGACAAGATGACCGAGCAATGTCATGCGCAGTTGTACTACCACATAGTGGCAAATTATTATAAAAGCCACCAAAGCCCCCACCGCACTTGGATAAAACTAAGAAGGGGAATTGCCAAAAGTAGCATGTACCTCCCTATTGAAAGGATGAAGAGGCATCCGTAAACCATGCTCCAAATAGGCCAAATATACCAGCACCCGATTCTCATCGTGCCAATGCACCAGCTCACTCCTCTCGGGCAGGGCCAGTGTAAGAGACCTGGGGATATCATAAAGCTCATAAAGCCCCGCTAGGTCATCCATACAGACTTTTGAGCAAATGAGGTTAAATAAGATCAAGCTTTTCCTCATCACGACCAACGGTCGAAACTTGAGAAACCATAAATAATATTTCGGCTCAAAGATTAGAACACAAGTTTTCAAGAGAAAAAGTTCGTAAAGGGAGATTATGTGACGCTCCTGGTTTCACACAAGGCTGCAGTCCAAGGTGAATCCAGAGATGTCAAACCTGTTATGCACCCACACTGTGCAATAACAAGTTTCACCAATATCCTCTAGTGGAATCAAAAATAATGGGCAGGTACAATACAGGCAAAAAGAGGGAAAACAACTACAATTGACATGATATAAGAAAGAGTGTCTCATAAATATGTCATGCCTTAATGTATAAGTCTGGAATACATCTGTCATCATGAAATATATGAATGTATCACGATATGGATCAACTAAGAATGTACAAAGGCTCACAAACTTTACAATGTAATAAAAAGAAAAAGAAAACTCTAATAGCTGAATATAAAGTCTGTCTACTGTGGAGTCTCATCTACTAGCTCATATGTGTTAGACCCTAGAGGGGGGTGATTAGGTCTTATGCTAATCTAATCTGATTATATGCTAATTAAAACTAATTAACGAGCTATCCTAGCAAGTATGAAATACAACAAGATATATGAGCTAGGATAAGCAATATGAACAACAAGAAATATCCAAGCAATGAGATATAAGCAATATATGTGCAAGGATATATAAACTAACACAAAGGTGATATAATCAAACTACAAATGTGATAGTACAAAATAAACAATGCGAACACACAATATGATCACGGAGTTCGGACCTTCCGTCCTACGTCTCCGCTCCCCACTCTCGGGGAGAAATCCATTATCACAACCGGGTTTTCTACGTTCACCCGAATAATGTTTACACCTCACACTCAGTTTTCTAGCTAACCGAAAACTTTACAATCACCACTCTTGCAATCCCACTATACACCCTCTCAAGTGTTAAACTAGACGTGTCTCCCTCAAGTGCTCGGTTATAACCTCTCCATAGGTTCGTCAACCGACGTCACTCCTCTTGGGACGATCCCCGATTCTCGCCACAAACTTCTCTCGGTGTACAAGTGTATTACAAAGTGAATCTCACAATAAGGCTCAATACAATAAATGTTTATTCTCTACTATGGATGAGAACACAATGAAAGCTCACACTCAATTGTCACAACTCTCACCAACCCAAAAATTTTATGAATGCAAATATAATAAGCTCAATTGGGTGTGTGTAACAATGAGATAAAATCAAATCTAACTCAAATAGCAAACTAGCAATAATAAGAATATGAAAATCAATAATAAAATTGCTAGAGAAAAGAGTTAGAAAACTTCTCAATAGATCAAGAGGTAGAAGGAGAATAGTTGGATGCCCAAACACCAATAGATGATCTCCTCAAGCTCTTGTGAAATTGATTTCTCAAACTCAAACTTCCAAATGCTTAAAAGCTTCATAAACACACTTAAACCAAACTAAAACCTTGTTAAAACTCTTTTAAACTTAGTTAAAAACTCTCTTGGATGATGGAAAATAGTTATGGCAAAGGGGTATATATAGGCTTGAAGAAACCAACCCCAAAAAACCATTAAAAAACAAAAATCAGTAACTAGCTGTTACTATGTAACGGTCGACTGCTACAGTAAATTTGGTCGACCGGTGCGGTCGACCGCGAGCCATATGCAAAGCTGAGCAACGTTTAGAGAGTTTGGCGATCGACCGCGAGACTGTAGCAGTGTGTACCAGTTTTGTAAAATCAATTAAAAATAGTAAAACACCTCCACAAATTATAAAATTTTGTGGGAAGGTTCTAGACATAGAGAATAACATGTTAGAGAAAGAATTTCTGAAAAATCATTTCTCAGTTGCGAGAAATAAATGTTTGAATACAGATTTATAGTTTCTAAAAAACTGCTGACATACACGATTTTGTAAAATCAATTGGGCAAAGTAAATCAACTCCAAAAATAGTAAAATTTTGAGGGACGTTTCTAAACATGTAGATAAACATGTCAAAGAAAGAATTTATTGAATACTACTTCCCATTTATGAAAACTCATCTGTTTGGTAAAACATGCACGAACATGTGCACGAACAAAAACAAGATTTTGTAAATTTCATTAAACATAACAAATCAATTCCAAACTTGATAAAACTTTGCGAAATGTTTGTAAAAATGAAAACAAACATATTAGAGAAAGAATTTATCAAATTGAATTTCTATTTGTGAAAACTCATGTATTTTGTAAGTGTGTCCAAAGCATGAAAACTCAAAACCATGCATGTATATATATAACTATATATATACATAGAAACCAAATACGTGTGTGTATATGATATTGAGCTTAAGGTATTTAACAAATATAATATAAAACCTAAACTAATTTACCCAAGCTAGATCTTGATCTTCAATAAGCTCTTCTTGGTAATCTCACGGATAAAGCTTGAACTTGAACTTTAACTTTGAATTGCAAGGCTTCACTCCACTATTCCGCCAACCTCTATTAGATATCATCGTTGTAGCGCATATTCCATCCAACCTCCAACTCTTTATTTGTCTAGAATAAATATAAAAACACAAACACTAGACAAACAACATTAGAAGTAAATTGTTTGTTAAACATCATCAAAACAAGAAAGCCAACAATCTCCCCCTTTTTGATGATGACAAACAATTTACAAAAAGGATATATGCATGAAAAGAAATGAATATACAAAGTATAATATATCATGCATATAAACAAGAAAGAATATACTTATAATATTTCTCCCCCTTTGACAACATCAAAAAGGGGAACCAAAAGAATTAAGAGAGCAAAAGCTCCCCCTATCAATAAGCAGGATGAGTATAAAATATATATATATATATATATATATGAGGATTGCTCCCCCTATCAAAATGCCATAGAGAAAATATAAAATAAAGATCATGGCAAATATATGTGAGCAAGCATAGATGGAAAATATTCTAAACACAACTCACATACATAAGGACAATGAGAGCATATATAAAAATATCAAAGTGAACATAGTGTCTCATTTCCCAAGCATAAAAACCATGTATGAATGAATTTATGAAAGCAAAAGAATGAGGGAACATGAGAACCATGAAAAAAGTTTTCAAAAGAAAACAAATCACTCAAATGTAATCATAAATCAAACTTTGAATTCAAAAACGATGTTTGATCAAAAAGAATACTTTCTTGGAGGACTTGATCAAACCACTCATAGAATGCATTATAAAGCATATTTAAAATTTGAATCATCTATTTATGCTTATATAATGAATTTAAAAGAACAAATCAAAGCAAAATTTTCATAGTTCAAAAGTAACATACAAGAATTATGAACTATGGATTTTAAAAAATTATTTTTAAGAGTATAAAACTAAACCATCATTGATTTTAAAAATCAAGAGAGGCAACTATATCTAGCTCTTGAGCTAGTAACAACCCATATAAACATTTAAGCATCCGGTAAACATGATTTGGGAATAAACACCCAATAAACCCGGAGGATTATATAAATAGAAACCTCTCATCAAAACAAAACCAATAATCATGAAAACAAAAGAATTTGACTAATAAAAGAAATTGTTTTCATAAAAGTTTAAAATACATTTTTCAAAACCAAGAAAAAATAATTATAAAAACACTAAAATTATTGGTTTAAAATCAAATTTTTTTTTGTACCCAAGTATTCTTGGTACCAAAAGGTTTAGGGACATGACCACTATCATTCAAGCTCAAAGCCCTAGGGTTATGAACCCTCTTGGGCATATGTGGTGCACGGGATCGGTCATAGCAATAATCACTCAAATGACCATTCCGATTGCAATATGTACAATGGAAAGGAACCATTTGCTTATGTTGACCATTAAAAGGTGCACGTGGAACATTTGTAAATAAGGGTAGATTATTGGAAGCTTTTTGCAAATGTGAAACATTATCAAAACAAAACTTTGCTAGGTGGTCATGTTTACTACAAACATTACATTTATAAACATGTGGTCTACTAGAAATATTTGGCAAATGAGATTTATTTTTCAAATCAAAACAATATTTGGCCAAATGACCAAAACGACCACAAAGATCACATAAATACATAAAAGCATGCATATGATGAACTTTATGAGAGTGTGCATGTGCATGTGCATGTGATGAAGAAGCCTTATGAGATGCACAAGAAACATTAGTCTCGGAGAACTTATGTGCATCATAGCAAAACTTAGCTAAATGGCCTTTACGACCACAAATGGAGCACTTGTAAACTTTGCTATACAAGTGTGCATAGTGTGTAGATGATTTATAAGTTATAGCACTAGATTTAGCACACTTGTCCATAAGTTTCTTATGATTATCAATGCATGTGTTTAATGTTGAATCAAAACAAGATATGCTGTTTTTCACACGATTCAACTCATCATTATGCATACCAGCATTGGAAATAGAAGTAGATGAAAAATGATCATTTCTAAAAGAATTAAAATATTTTCTAATAGTTCCTACTTCTATCATGGCATCATTATTAGTATGAGTTAAGCTAGCAATAGATGAAGACATGTTATTATTTTCCAAACTTAATAACTCATTGTTTTCTTTCAAAATAGCATTATCTTTAACAACAATATCAAGTTTGGAAGCTAGCGACTCATGATCGGATTTTTGATTAATATACTTGCTTTTAAGTTCAATAAAATTATTTTGCAATTTAGTATAGGCATGAGATAATCTTTCATATGCACAAGCGAGTTCATCAATAGTTAATTCACTTTTGGAATCGGAATCGCTTACTACACAAGAGTTATCCTCTTATGGCCGTGTGCATGATGCTCCATATGAACTTGAAGAAGAATCCTCCAAAGCTTGTTGGATTGCCTCCAAGTCCCCTTGATGTGCTTCAATAAAGTTCTAAAGTTTGTAAGCACTATCAAAATGAACAAATTTGTTAGAAAATGATGAGTCAAAAGCATTAAGCAAAAATTCTAACAAAAGCTTGTTCATTGAAAACATTTTCTCAACATGATTGCGCCACTTGGATTTCTCCAATGTGGGCACAATATAAGCATAATTAATAACTTCCCATAAATCAATATTTCTAGATTCAACAAATATTTTAAATTTAGAGCACCATTGAGCATAAGGGAAATTTCTAAATTTTAGAGCAACATTTGAATCATAGCCTAAACGAAATATATTCATATTCATGATATATATGTGAAAATATGCAAGCAAGATAAAAGTAATCATAACTAGATTAGCACAAATAAGATAACTTGGATCTTTAACTCAAGGCAGTTAGACCTTAAATCAAAGAGCACCAAGCTCTGATACCAATTGTTAGATCCTAGAGGGGGGGTGATTAGGGTCTTATGCTAATCTAATCCGATTATATGCTAATTAAAATTAATTAACAAGCTATCCTAGCAAGTATGAAATACAACAAGATATATGAGCTAGGATAAGCAATATGAACAACAAGAAATATCCTAACAATGAGATATAAGCAATATATGTGCAAGGATATATAAACTAATACAAAGGTGATATAATCAAACTACAAATGTGATAGTACAAAATAAACAATGCAAACACATAATATGATCACGGAGTTCAGACCTTCCATCCTACGTCTTTGCTCCACACTCTCGGGGAGAAATCCACTATCACAACCGGGTTTTCTACGTTCACCCGAATAACGTTTACACCTCACACTCGGTTTTCTAGCTAACCGAAAACTTTACAATCACCACTCTTGCAATCCCACTCTACACCCTCTCAAGTGTTGAACTAGACGTGTCTCCCTCAAGTGCTCGGTTACAACCTCTCCCTAGGTTCGTCAACCGACGCCACTCCTCTTGGGACGATCCCCGATTCTCACCACACACTTCTCTCTGTGTACAAGTGTATTACAAAGTGAATCTCACAATAAGACTCAATACAATAAATGTTTGTTCTCTACTATGGATGAGAATACAATGAGCTCACACTCAATTGTCATAACTCTCACCAACCCAAAAATTTTATGAATGCAAATACAATAAGCTCAATTGGGTGTGTGTAACAATGAGATAAAATCAAATCTAACTCAAATAGCAAACTAGCAATAATAAGAATATAAAAATCAATAATAAAATTACTAGAGAAAAGAGTTAGAAAACTTCTCAATAGATCAAGAGGTAGAAGTAGAATAGTTGTATGCCGAAACACCAATAGATGATATCCTCAAGCTCTTGTGAAATTGATTTCTCAAACTCAAACTTCCAAATGCTTAAAAGCTTCTTAAACACAATTAAACCGAACTAAAACCCTTGTTAAAACTCTTTTAAACTTGGTTAAAAACTCTCTTGGATGATGGAAAATTGTTATGGCAAAGGGATATATAGGCTTGAAGAAACCAACCCCAAAAACCCCAAAAAACCATTAAAAAACAAAAATCAGTAACTAGCCGTTACTGTATAATGGTCGACTACTACAGTAAATTTGGTCGACCGGTGCGGTCGACCACGAGCCATATACAAATCTGAGTAACGTCCAGAGAGTTTGGCGGTCGACCGTGGCGGTCGACCGCGGGTACTGTAGCAGTACATACTAGTTTTGTAAAATCAATTAAAAATAGTAAACCACCTCCAAAAAATATAAACTTTTGTGGGAAGGTTCAAGACATGTAGAATAACATGTTAGAGAAAGAATTTCTAAAAAATCATTTCCCAGTTGAGAGAAATAAATGTTTGAATACAGATTTATAGTTTCTAAAAAACTGCTGACATACACGATTTTGTAAAATCAATTGGGCATAGTAAATCAACTCCAAAAATAGTAAAATTTTGGAAAAAGTTTCTAAACATGTAGATAAACATAAGTTTCTAAACATGTAGATAAACATGTCAAAGAAAGAATTTCTTGAATACTACTTCCCATTTATGAAAACTCATCTGTTTGGTAAAACATGCACGAACATGTGCACGAACAAAAACAAGATTTTGTAAATTCCATTAAACATAACAAATCAATTCCAAACTTGATGAAACTTTGCGAAATATTTGTAAATATGAAAACAAACATGTTAGAGAAATAATTTATCAAATTGAATTTCTATTTGTGAAAACTCATGTATTTTGCAAGTGTATCCAAAGCATGAAAACTCAAAACCATGCATGTATATATATACATAGAAACCAAATACGTGTGTGTATATGATATTGAGCATAAGGTATTTAACACACATAATATAAAACCTAAACTAATTTACCCAAGCTAGATCTTGATCCTTAATAAGCTCTTCTTGGTAATCTCGCGGATGAAGCTTGAACTTGATCTTTAACTTTGAATTGCAAGGCTTCACTCCACTATTCCGCCAACCTCCATTGGATATCATCGTTGTAGCGCATATTCCACCCAACCTCCAACTCGTTATTTACCTAGAATAAATATAAAAACACAAACACTAGACAAACAACATTAGAAGTAAATTGTTTGTTAAACATCATCAAAACAAGAAGGCCAACAATATGGACTCTGTCATCATGCGACTCTCCGATGCTCTGAACCGCCTGAAAAGAAATTTAAAAGAAAAAGAACAACAACAAGAGTGTCAGAACGCTATAGCAAGATCAACTCCATCCGCCCCTAGGGAAAGGGCTACTAGATGTAGTAGAGGCTCTATCTATTAAGCATAGTCTACCTACATCATTTTCACATATCTAATAGTATTAATACCTAGAAATCTACAACATGAGACGTAGTACATCGAGCGAAATAATCCAAATAAGGAAACCCTCATGTATATACCATATGTCTCAGACTGTATATGATTTAAAATTTCGGTAGTAATATTTACATAAGCAAGCTTTTCGGCATATGGTTAGGTAGCTTGTGTTCGGTGCAATGGTCTATGGCTCGATCCCTTAAACAATTCTTTTTCTTTTTTTTCTCCTTATAGTTTCTGGGCTCCAAAAAATCAAATTTGTTTGCTCTATAAATCATTTCAATTAGTCATGCCTTCTTTTCATTCAAAATTTTCATTTTTACTACTAGTTTGCTCACCAATTTTGAACTTTTAATATTTTAGCGAACTTGTTGGCTCATATTGTGAACTTCGTTATACATTGAAATAGATTGTGTGTTTGTAATCCTTGCTGATCCTTGATGTCATCAAACATGCTAGGCTATGCATGAAGATGACTTTCGTCAAAAGTATGATTCATAAGTATGCTATCATAGCATGGCTATACCCTCGATGCTAATTTTACAGTATGAGGTTTCCTTGACTATTACTACTTATTATAGCGTCAGCTAGAGGATGCACTCATCTGCTCTAGACATGTTCTGGATCACAGTTATTTTTCATAATTTTTCAAAAGTTATTCCACAATAACTATGTGGTTAGTAGATAACATTTCATGCACAGTCACTTAAAATAAACGGATAAACATGGGGTTTAATAAAGGGGAGTTTTCTGACACTTACCACTGAGTAGGCAGACGCCTCCAGTGACGTAGTCATAGGTACCGTTTTGGTTTATTCAGTCCCTGCATTTATCCTATTTGATTCTGGGGCATCATACTATTTTATATCTGCTCAATTCATTACGTGACGCACCATACCATGCGATAGTTTAAAAGGTTGAATAGTATATCCATACAGGTAGCGGGATGTAAATGTCTATTAGGGAGTGTAAGAGATGCCCAGTGGTAGTCTGTGGTAGGGACCTATTTGCAGATTTGTTGTTGATTGACACTAACGGATTCAATGTTATTTTGGGGATGGATTTGTTGCACAACTTCCATGTGGTTATTGACCATCGACGTAGAAGCATGGTGTTCAAGATACCAGATCACCCAGAGTTTGAGTTTGCGTTCGGTAGAAAAGTAATGGAGTAGCCAAAGTACCATGCAGGCATGGATGGAGTATTATCCTGGATAGAGGTGGAGTAGAAGCCCGTACCAGAAATTTTCAAGGAGTTTCTTGTTGTTTTCCCTGATGAGTTGCTGGGTCTACCACCAGATAGAGATATAGAGTTAGTCATCGACCTAATTTTATGAGTTGCACCTATCTTAAAACAACCTTACAAGATACCGATATTAGATTTAGAGGAGTTGCGAAAATAGGTCTAGGAGTATCTCGATAAGAAATTTATTAGGCTTAGTACTTCACCTTGAGGAGAAATAATGGTGTTGGTGCCAAAGCCGGACGGTAGCCGAAAGAATGTGTATTGACTACATGGAGTTGAATCAGGTTACCATTAAAAATAAGTACCCAATTCCTAGGATTGATGATCTTTTCGATCAGCACGGAGAAGCTAGGGTGTTTTCTAAGTTGGAACTCAGGTCAGGTTAATATCAGCTAAAGATGAGGACGGAAGATATACCCAAGACTACATTCCGCACATGGTATGTGCAATATGAGTGCTTCGTGATGCCATTTGGAGTGGAAATGCTCCATCTACATTTATGAGCTTGACGAACAAGGTGTTTTTTCAGTATCTGGTCAAGTTTTTGTTGTATTCATCCATGATGTTCTTGTACACTCCAAGACCGGTGAAGATCATGTAGAGCATCTACAAACTATATTGTAAATCTTGCGGAGGGAGAAGCTCTATAGAAAATTGAACAAGTGTGAGTTCTGGTGGGAGTAAGTATCCTTCTTGGGGCATGTGATTTCACGAGTAGGTGTGTATATGGATGCAATGAAGGTTTATGCGGTTGAGGTTGGATCCGCCTACATCAGCGATAGAAGTACGATGTTTCTTAGGAATGGCTTGGTACTATAGGAAATTCTTAATGAATCTCGCAATTTACTAGGCTAACTCAGAAGGAGGTCAAGTTTGTGTGGACTCATGAGTGTCAAGAAGTACTTGAGGAGTTGAAGATGAAGTTGACGACAGCACCACTTTTGACAATTTTGGATGAATCAGGCGGATTTTTGGAGCACATAGATGCTTTTAGTTGGGGTTTAGGTTGTAAAACCCCACAAATTTGAATATTATGTGGTAAATATTATTTAATATGTAATACTATGATAAATAACGTATTTTAGATGTTTGAGTACGCTAGGAATTGATTTGAGATTAATTCGACGTACATAATTTTGAGTATGAGAATGAATTAGTTTGCACAGGCAAATAGACTCAGTGTAGTCGACTAGTGCTCTTAGTAGTTGATTACTCTTAGCCTGTAAATAGTTTTCAGAAACTTGAGTTGAGCTTAGTATTTGACTACTAAGCTTAGTAGTCGACTAGCGGAAGATTTCCTAGTATGTGCAAGTTTGGTATCGGGCAGATTTTGTCGAACCTGAACCTATGTGTATATACTCGTTTGAAACCCTTTTTCCTTGCCTTTCACATGAAATATCAGTAGCCTCTCACCTCCTTCAACCCTAACCCTAAAAATGTGAGTTTTGGGTGTGTTCTTGAGGCGGTTGTCGAGAGGAAGGCCGAGTTTTGGCGTTTTGGAGAAGAGGGTTCTTCTGTACGTGTGTTCAGGAGATCAACACCACTTTGAGGCAAGTTATCTTCGTCCAAACTCATCCCCATAGTCAAATAACAAGTTTGAGATGTTAAATTTGTATTCACATGCGTAAATCTTAATCTAAGGTGTTAAAGTTTGGTTTTTCATGATAAAATCTTAACCCTATGCTAGATTTGAAGTTAAATCTTTGCTATTAATGATACAAAGATGATCATGATCATTAGGGTTTATGTTAATTTCATTTTTAACTTGATAATTATGTTTAACTCATGAGTAAACCTAATTAGTTGTTAATTAAGGTTTCTTGTAAGCTAATTATCCTAAAAACCTAAGTTTGTGATACTAAGATAGATGAACATGTATAAACAAAATTTTGCTTCTATTCACGAGTAGTTAACATCACGTGTTAATAATTTTTGTAGCTTAATTAATAGCTAATTTGAGAAATTTGATTAATTAGGATGTAAATCCCTAATTAGGGCAAATTAAGAGATTGTTTCATGTTCAGGATGATTTCTCGTACTTTGATGAATATTACATGTTTTATTTTTGTATTAAATCACATGAGAAGTATAGTTGAACGATAAATCTTGTTCGTGCATGAAAGAGTGTACGTTTTGATAGGGTAGTTGACTACTAAGCTTAGTAGTCGACTACTCATGCCCAATTTAAGGTTACAGAAACTGAGTTAGTTTCGTGTAGTCGACTAATGTGCTTACTAGTCGACTATATAAGTTTGTCACAGAAACTGAGTTAGTACAGTGTAGTCGACTAATGTGCTTACTAGTCGACTACTAAGTTTGACACTACAAATTTCAGAGACTGGATGGACTTAGTGTAGTCGACTACTAAGGATAGTAGTCGACTGCTAAGACTTTTTCCTGAACATTTTGTTACTTTGTTTTGAGATGGGATCGTGGGGTTCGAGTTGCACGATAGTATACATATAGACATGAATATACATGAATAGTATCGTGGCACACACATTAGTATCCCAAAGGGGATTTGACAAGTGTTGAGTGATTACACTTGAGTTGGAGTAGTTTATACACATTTTGAATATCGTTAATGAGCTCAGCTCAGTACTATATGAGATAGTGCGTTGGTATACCAAATTTACATAGTTAATGCATGGGATGGATAACGTTAATGAGCACAATTTAGTACTACGTTCGGGTAGTGTGTCAATATTCTATTTGTACAGACCATTAAGTTGGGTTTAGATGCTGTGTCTAGCAGTCCGTCTGCATGAGGTTGCGATGAGTCTTGTGAGCCGTCTTTTAGGATACATATAAGGTAGGTCATACCACACTCATATTACTGAGATCGTAATGAGACTTATGAGCCATGTACATTGATTTAGGATACCTACAGGGTAGTCTTTTGTGTAAGATACTGTGATGAGATCAGAATCTTGCAAAGAGTTGTAATGAGGCAATTATTTGATAGCCTGAGTTTTGGTGGATGCCAAGAGTGTTTATGTCACAATATTAAATATATATGTATGACCGAGATACCTTACTCTTGTAAGTACATGAGAACTGTATGCTGATGTTCATTATGGTGTTTTATTTTTCCAGTTATGTTTCTCTTCATAGTTTGGGATTAATAGTTAGATATCTGCAGTTTAAGATATATGGTATATACATGAGGGCTTCCTTGTTTGAATTATTTCTCTTAACGTTCTACGTCTTATGCTATAGATTTCTAATTATTAATACCATTAGATATAGGAAAAATAATATAGGTCGACTATGCTTAACAAATAGAGCCACCACTACATCTTCCAGCCCTTCCCCTGGGAGCGGATTGAGATAATCTTATTTTAGCGCTCTGATACTCTTGTTGTTTTTTCTTTTTATTTTCAATTTCTTTTTATTTATTTCCTTCTTTTTGCATGTATTGTACCTGCACTTTATTATTGATTCCATTAGCAGATATTACTGTGATTGGTGAAATGTATTACTGCACAGTGTGGGTGCATGGTAGGCTTGACATGTCTAGTTTTATCTTGGACTGCAACAATGTGTGAAAACAGGGGCGTCAAAGTTGGTATCAGAGCTCTAGTTTTAGTATCCTTAGGATCATCCTGTGTCGAGTCGTGAAGCTAGAATAAAGTTTGTTATGATTTATGTCTAGAATCCGATATGAATTCCTAGAATGAGTGAGGACGTTATATACGTATTGCTAAAAAATTGCAAATTTTTTTATGACTATCTTATTTTGATTGTAAAGTATTTCCGTAAAATTACGATATGACTATTCTTATTGCCCTATGTTATATATGCTTTTGTCTAAGATCTCATAACTACATCTTATAAACAATCTTCTTGGAAATTTATAGATGGCCGGACGAGAACGTGGACGCAGAGTATCTCGTGCTTAGAGAGAGAGACAGGATGAGTCAGAGCCAGAGCCATAGCAGGCTCCACCTGAGCAGCAGTAGGCTCTACCTGAGCCGTAGTATGCTCCACCTGAGTCGCAGCAGGCTCCACAATACCTTATAGACCTCATATCACCTATAGTAGCTAGGCTAGCAGTGCTCAAGGAATGAGTGACGAGCCAGACTCCACCAGTTGCACCATCGCTTGTAGTTCCACCGCCCGTGATTCCAGCTATCCCTATTTTAGAGGAGTCCTCAGATAGTACACTAGGGATCACCCCACCATCAGTTGTAGCTGTAGAGTAGGAGGCTTGGCTTCACCTAGTCAAGAGATACTAGAAGATGAGGGCATCGAAATTTCAGGTATCATCAAATTCACTTGTAGCCCACAAGTAGAAGGAAGATGTGGGGAATATTCTTGACTAGCTTGATGTGGATCCAATTCAAAAGAAAAAGTTAGCAACCTTTAGCCTGAAGGGTGATGCCGGGGGATTGTATAGTCTTTTGTTCACCCCAGAGCAGCGAGTAACACTGTCATGGGAGGATTTTGTTTATTTCTTCGATGAGCAGTACATATCTTTCGTGACACAGACCAGGAAGGAGCTTGAGTTGACCAGATTAGAACAGGGAGACTCAGATGTTTCTTATGGGGCTTCACCCAAGCCTTAGATGCTACCTCGTGTCTAGGAGGTTAGGCTCAGTTAGAGAGGTAGCTGATGCAGCCATTGCGTAGGAGACAGAGATTGCGATGTTCCAAAAGAACAAGGAGGCTAACGCTAAGTCGGGACACCAGAATGACAAGAGCAAGGGCAAGAGATCTTTCGTCGAACCTGGAGGACCCTAGCAATGGGGTAAGGATTTTTAGCACTAGTAGTAGGGGCAGAGGGGACCACCACATGATCAAAGAGCGTCGCAACTACATAGAATTCAGGATGCATGTTACAATTATAACAAGGTTGGACATAAAGCTAGGGATTATCGTAGTGCACCAGCAGGAGGCCAGCAAGGCAGAGGCTAGGGCCAGCAATAGGGTCGAGGACACGGGCAACAACAGAACTGTGGATTTGGTCAGCAGCAGTAGGGCTGCGATTATAGCCAGCAGTAGTAGAGGATAGAGGTACCACGTGCCACTCCGAGGATTGAGGGGCCGACAGGCCAGGTTTGAGTGATTCAGGAGTTCCTCAGTGTCAGATAGACCCATATATTCCACCACCAGTAGTATAGTAGGTGTCGGCCACCGGCAACTTTATGCAGTCATACCATGTGATCATGGTACGAACGGGGCCATAGTGGATGGTACGTTTTTTGTAAATTCCTTCTCACCTCGGATCTTGTTTGATTCAGGAGCTTCGTATGTTTTTATCTCTCATACCTTTAGGGATAGGCTCCAGTTGATTTCACATCCTTTAGATGTATCGTTATCCATCTCTACTCCTTTAGGAAAGGTATCCCTATTAGAGAGTATTTGTAGGAGATGCGTCATCTGTCTAGATTAGTCCGAGTTCATCATCGACCTGATTGTTTTGTGGATGTTCGAGTTCAACGTTATTCTCGGTATGGATTAGCTATCATCCTATCATGTTAGTATTATCTGTTTTGCTAAAACAATCAGCTTGAGGGTGTCCGATGGGTCTGAGTTGATCGTAACGGCCTTATAGGGAAACCAGATTATAGAGTCATTTCAAGCGTATGTCGAGGAGGTGATGTTGAGGGATCGGAGTACTGATTTGTGAAAGACTAGAGTTGTATTAGATTTTTAGGATGTCTTTCACGACATACCTGGGTTACCTACAGTGAGTGAGAGAGGTTTAGTTCTACATCGAGTTATAGCCATAGTCATTCTGCATCGAGTTAGATAAATTGTTATCTCAAGGCTTTATTCGTTGGGGTCATTCTCCATGGGGAGCACCAGTCCTCTTTGTGAAGATGAATGACGGTAGCATGCGTCTGTGCATAGATTATCGTGAGTTGGACAAAGTTACTATCCGTAATATGTATCCACTACCAAGGATTGATGACTTATTCGACCAACTGCAGGGAGCACATCACTTCTCAAAGATTAATCTTTGTTCTGGCTATCATCAGTTGTGAGTTCGGGAGATGGATATTCCTAAGACTGCTTTTCTAACTCGATATGGTTCTTTCGAGTTCATTGTCATACCATTTCGGCTAACCAATACACCCGCAATATTCATGGATTTAATGAATCAGGTCTTCTATCTATACTTAGACCAGTTTATAATTTTTTTTATAGGTGACATCCTTATATATTTGAGATCAGAGTTAGAGCCCGAGCTGCATCTTCATTTGGCATTACGGACTTTGCGAGAGCATCAGTTGTATGCCAAGTTCAGCAAATGAGAGTTTTGGCTATCAGAGGTTAGATTTTTAAGCCATGTTATCAGCTGGGAGGGTATTGCAGTAGATAAGGCTAAAGTGGAGGGCGTTCTTGATTAGGAGCCACCGAAGACCATTACAGAGATTCGTAGCTTCTTAGGTCTGGCCAGCTATTATAGGAAGTTCATTCAGGAATTCTCAAATATTTCAATACCACTTACACGCATTATGAAGAAGAGTGTATAGTTTGATTGGGGCACAGAGTGCCAGGAGGCCTTTGATACATTGAAAGCTAAGTTGACTATAGCACCAGTGTTGATTATTCCGAGCAGTGAAAAGAGTTTTATTGTCTACACTGATGCGTCGTTATCAGGCCTTGGAGGTGTTTTGATGCAGACCCATAAAGTTCTAGCCTATATTTCGAGGCAGTTGAGGACTCATGAGTAGAAATATCTCACGCACGATTTGCAGTTAGCAGCAGTAGTTTTTACACTGAAGACTTGGAGATGTTATCTACATGGAGTACAGTTTAAGCTTTTCACGGGTCACCAGAGTCGAAAGTACCTTTTCTCTCAGAAGAAGCTCAACCAGAGGTAACGATAACGAGTTGAGTTTATTAAGGACTATGAACTTGCTATACAGTACCATCCGAGAAAAGCGAACATAGTAGCAGATACATTGAGTAAAAAGGATCATCGTGGGCTTATAGCTTTGAGGTGTTCATTATATCGAGACCTTTACACCCTCAGTCAGTTTGACTTCAGACCAGAGATTGGCAAGAGTAGCGTATTTTTGGGAACTATGTCAGTACAGCCATCTTAGAGTGACAAAGTAGTCAGAGCTCAGCTAGAGGACTCTTGGATTAAAACCTAAAGGGATGAGATTTCCAAAGAGCCCAAACCTGATTGGCCTATTAGACCAAATGGAGGCCTTCGGATGAAGGGCCGGTTAGTCATGCCGAACAATCCTCAGCTAAAGAAGGATTTATTTGATTAGGCACATTGTACCAGGTATACAGTGTATCTAGGTACAACAAAAATGTACAAGAATCTGAAGAGATATTTTAGGTAGAGTGGCATGCTTAGGGATTTTGCAAAGTATGTAGTTTAGTGTTTTACCTGCCAGCAAGTGAAGGTAGAATATTAGAGACCTACAGGAACCGTACAGCCTTTTATCCATTCCTGAGTGGAAATGGGCGGATATTTTTTATGGACATTATCGTAGGTTTTCTGAGGTCGAGCAAAGGGAATGATTCCATTTGGGTGTTAGTCAATCGGCTGACGAATTCAGCACATTTCTTACCTGTGAAGACGACTTACCCGGTAGAGACTTATGTGAGGATTCTCATTGTAAAACCCTAAAATTTTAAATTTTTATTTTTATTTTATAATAAATAATAATAAATATGTTATATTATGATAAATGATATTTATCAATATTTGAGTATGCTAGGAATTGATTTGAGATCAATTCAATGTATATATGTGAATATAGAAGTGATATCATGCACACGTACACGGGCCGGAATCTGGGAAAAACCACCAGTTAAAAGTATATGCATTTTACATATAGATACAGTTGAAATTTGGAGAAATGTAAAAGAGCAAAGTTGTAGGTCTCTTCAAGAGCTTTCCAACAAATCTTAGATAACCTTATTCTGAGTTCGTATGAGAAAGTTACAGCCAAAATATCGTAGACTGACGGGATGTTTCCAGATTCTAATAGGTTTCGGGTTTGGGCTTTTTGAATCGGGTTTGTTGCTATATAAAAACATGTTGGTGCAAGAAAAAAAGATCTATCTTCATCAGAATACCAAACCCTAGCAGCCCCTACCCTCCTCTCTAAAACCCTAGCTTTAAATCTTGTGTTTTTGGGAGAGTTCGTGAGGCGAACATCGAAGGAAATGTGAGATCTGTGGTGTTTGGCGGTAAGCGGTCGTTTCATATCATCTTCAGAGGCTTGCACACGTCTTTAATGCAAGATTATCTCCTACCCAAACCTTCCTAGTAATTAGTTGAAATTTTAACAAGTTAAAAAGGATTTATATTGAGAAAGATATAGTCTTTTTAGTAACGACATGTCATGCAGATAACTGCAACCTGTGTGATCAACTTCAACTGAAATCTGGTTTTGATTTTGAACTCCAAATTGAACAAAACTGGTGTCATATGAAATATATGTGAATCTAGTTTTTAAAACAGAAAGAAAATATTAAAAAGGGTTTATATTGAGAAAGATATAGTCTTTTTAGTAACGATATGTCATGCAGAAAACTGCAACCCATGTGATCAACTTCAACTGAAACCTGGTTTTGATTTTGAACTTAAAATTGAATAAAACTGGTGTCATATGAAATATATGTGAATCTAGTTTCTAAAACAGAAAGAAAATCTATAAAATGATTTGTATAGAGAAAGATATACTCTTTTTACCAACAACATGTCTTGCAGGAAAACTGCTGCACATATATGATGATTAACTGGATATTTGAGATAACAAATTAATTCCAAATTCAACCAAACTAGTTCCATTTGAAAGATGTGTGAATCTAGTTTTCAAAACAGAAAACTATTTCTAAAAATAGTTTTCCTACCAAATGATATGCTTATTTTACTAACAGTAGCGCAGACCATTTCCTGGGCAGTTTGCCTCAGTTTCTTGTTCTCTGAAGTTTGTTTGCGTTGTTTTGAGATGTGTTTGCGGAGTTTGAGCCGCTCGATTGTTACACTTATAGTCATAAGTATGTTGTAATACGCATATGTGTATCCCAATGGGATTATGATCTGATTTGGTCTATTGACATATTGTGTTAGTTTTGTTGTGATAAACGGTAAACTAGAGTTGCATATATTTGTATGAATATCTTTGATGAACTACGGGAGGCTTGATCCCTTGAGAAAGAGGGTACGTAGGCAGCCAGATTGGTGCAGCCAAATTATTTGTTGGAATTATTTGTGTGAAAGTTGTGAAGTTTATCTTTTCGCATATCGCTTAGATATTGGCATAGTTTGTTCAGTCCTCGTGTTGGACTATAATCCATTGAAGTCCTCGTGTTGGACTATAATTCATTAAAGTCCTCGTGTTGGACTATAATCCATTAAAGTCCTCGTGTTGGACTATAATCCATTTCAGTCCTCGTGTTGGACTATAATCCATTGAAGTAGTCGTGTTGGACTATAATTCATTAAAGTCCTCGTGTTGGACTATAATCCATTAAAGTCCTCGTGTTGGACTATAATCCATTTCAGTCCTCGTGTTGGATATTTACCTTTTAGTCTATGTGTTGGACATTTACTTTTCAGTCCATGTGTTGGACACTCACTTTTTCGTCCATGTGTTGGACGTTTACTTTCAGTCCATGTGTTGGACAACCACCTTTCAGTCTATGTGTTGGACATCCACTACTTTTGATTTTAGTCCATGTGTTGGACATCAATTTAGACCTTGATTTTGACATTTATACTGTATATGTTGTACATGACATGTACATGAGTTGTGACATGAGATAGTATATGAGTTCGGAGTTTGGGTGTGCGATTCTTCCTCCTATTATTATTGTTCCTGTTCTAGCTCTTGGGTTTGATACTTAAGGGTTTGCAACTTGAGATAACGAGGTATATACATGAGGGTTTCCTTGTTTGGATTATTTCGCTCGACGTACCTATGCTCGTGTTGTAAATTCCTAAATATTAAAGCCCTCTTTGTTAGGACTAATGATTTTGTATCTATTATATATTATCTGTATTTTCTGTATACAACGAGCCCTCTCCCTTGGGGTTGGTTGTGATGTTACCCGCTATAGAGCTTTGACGCTCGTTGTTTCCCCACTTTCAAGTAACGAGCCAGGTGCACGGAGAGCCGTAGGTTGATGGATTTGCTCTAGCAGTTATTCATAGATATTATTAGTATATGTTTGAACTCCACAATAAATTTTGTTTATGAACAATTGAGAGTTTATTCTAGTTTTTGTAAAGGCGAGGTTCCTAAATGTTATTTCTCCCTGTGTCGAGACATTTGTATTCAGCTCAGATATTGTTTCTTCTCAGAGATTTATTTACTCATATCAGTGATGACTATTTTTCTTCAGATCACCTATTGTTTATTACTGTTCCATTATATTTTCTTTTGCATGTTTTGTACCTACACCTGTTGTTGATTCCACTAGATGGATACTTATTGTGATGGTGAAACGTATTATTGCACGGTGTAGTGCATGACAGGTTTGATATTCTTGATTTCACCTTGGACTGCAGCCTTGTGTGAACCCAGGGGCGTCACATTCATCCAAGAGATAGTTCGTTTACATGAAGTCCTAGAGACTATTGTATCAGATCGAGACTCAGTTTTCACAACCCACTTCTGGAGGAGTTTCCAGAATTCATTCAGAATTACCAGTTATCATATAGTAGTGTTTTTCACCCACATACAGATGGTCAGATGGAGAGAGTGAATCAGGTATTAGAGGATATGCTGCAATCATGCATTATTGATTTCCAGGGTAGTTGGGAGGACTACATCCTATTGATTGAGTTCGCTTATAATAACAGTTATCAAGAAACGATTGGTATGGCTCCGTACGTTGCATTATATGAAAGGCCTTGTAGATCTTTGATTTGTAGGGCAAAGTCGGAGGATAGCTTATTACTTGGACCAGGGCTTGTGAGACAGACTACAGAGAAGATAGCGGTGATTCGGGAGCGCATCCTTATAATGCAGAGTCATCAGAAGAGTTATGCAGATCAGAGGCGATGACCGTTAGAGTTCCAGATTAGAGACTATGCATTGTTGAAAGTATCTCTGATGACAGGAGTTTAGCGATTTGGTAGGCGGGGAAAGCTAGCCCCGAGGTATATTGGTCCGTACAGGATTATTGAGCGTATTAGAGCCGTTTTCGCATCGGCTAGAACTTCCCTCATCAATGTCGAGCATACACGATGTTTTTCATGTTTCTATGCTTATGAAACATTTGCGCAATGAGGAACAGGAGCGAGTGTTAGACGTACCAGAGATTGAGCTTAATGACGACTTGACCACGATAGAGGTTCATGTATGTATTCTTGCCAAGGAGGACAAGAAGCTTAGAAACAAAGTGATACATATAATTGATTTGATTATGCTTTGATTATACATATGATTATCAATATGGACATATTTATATTTAGCACTAGAATGGGGGTATTAATACTTAGCTTTTAATCTTTTGAAACACATGGTATATATATGGGGGGTCTCTTGTTTGGATTTTTCATCTGACGTACTAGTTCTGTTTAGTTAGGAGTTAAGTGGAAACACCCACATTTTAGGCTGTAAAATCCACAAATGTATAATAGAACTATAAAAGAATTTGAATATTACTTGTTAAATAATATTTAATATGTTATACTATAATAAATAACATATTTTTGATGTTTGAGTACGTTAGGAATTGATTTGAGATCAATTCGACGTACATAATTTTGAGTATGAGAATGAATCAGTTTGCACAGGCAAACAGACTTAGTGTAGTCGACTAGTGCTCTTAGTAGTCGACTACTCTGATCATGTAAATAGTTTTTAGAACTTGAGTTGAGCTTAATAGTTGACTACTTGATTTCCCAGTGTGTGCTCTTAGTACTCGTTCGAAACCCTTTTTCCTCAAATTTCACATGAACTATCAGTAGCCTCTAACCTCCTTCAACCCTAACCCTAAAAGTGTGAGTTTTGAGTGTGTTCTTCAAGCGGTTGTCGAGAGGAAGGTAGATTTTTTGTGTTTTGGAGAAGAGGGATCTCACGTGCGCATGTTCAGGAGATCAACACCACTTTGAGGCAAGATTATCTTTTTCCAAACTAATCCCCATAGTTAAATAACTAGTTTGAGATGTTAAATTTGTATTCACATTCGTAAATCTTAATCCGAGGTGTTAAAGTTTGGTTTTTGATGATAAAATCTTAAAATATGCTAGATTTGATGTTAAATTCTTTGTTGTTAATGATAGCAACGTGATCATGATTATTAGGGTTTATGGTAATTTTATTTTGAACTTGATAATTGTGCTTAACTCATGAGTAAACCCTAGTTAGTTGTTAGTTAAGGTTTCTTGTAAGCTAATTATTCTAAAACCCGAAGTTTGTGATACCGAAGACAGATGAACATGTATAAATGAAATTTTGCTTCTATTCATGAGTAGTTAACATCATGTGTTGATAATTTTCATGGTTTAATTAATAGCTAATCTGAGAAATTTGATTAATTAGGATGTAAATCCCTAATTAGAGCAAATTAAGAGATTGTTTCATGATCAGGATAATTTCTCATACTTTGATGAATATTACATGTTTTATTTTTGTTTTAAATCACATTAGAAGAATAGTTGAATGATAAATCTTGTTCGTGCATAAAAGAGTACACCTTTTGATAGGGTAGTCAACTACTAAGCTTAGTAGTCGACTACTCATGCCTAGTTTAGGGTTACAGAAATTGAGTTAGTTCAGTGTAGTCGACTAATGTGCTTACTAGTTGACTGCATAAGTTTGACATAGAAACTAAGTTAGTACATTGTATTCGACTAATGTGCTTACTAGTCGACTACTAAGTTTGACACTGCAAATTTCAAAGTCTTGATGGATCATTGTAGTCGACTATTGCGGATAGTAGTCAACTACTAAGACTTTTTCGTGAATATTTTGTTACTTTGTTTTGAGATACGATCATGGGGTTCGAGTCACACGATAGTATATATATATATATATATATATATATATATATATATATATATATATACATATATATATATATATGAATAGTGACGTGGCGCACACATGAGTAAGCCAAAGGATTTGACAAGTGTTGAGTAATTACACTTGAGTTGGAGTAGTTTATACACATGTCGGATATCTTTAATGAGCTCAGCTCAGTACTATATGAGATAGTGTATCGGTATACCAGATTTATACAGTTTATGCATGGGATGGATAACATTAATGAGTTTAGTTTAGTACTATGTGGGGGTAGTCCGTCGATATTCTATTTGTACAGGACATTGAGTCGGGTTTGGATGCTTTGTCTTGCAGTCCGTCTGCACGAGGGTGCGATGAGGCTTGTGAGCCACTTTTTAAGATACCTATAAGGTAGGTCATCCCGCACTCATGTTATGCACTAAGATCGCGATGAGACTAATGTGCCGTGTATATGGATTTAACATACCTACAAGGTAGTTCGTTGTGTATGATATTGTGATGAGATCAAAATCTTGCAAAGAGTTGTAATGAGGTGATTATTTGATAGCCTATTTTTGGTGGACGCCAAGAGTGTTTATGTCACACTGTTGAATATATATGGATGACCGAGATACCTTACTCTTGTGGGTACATGAAAACTGTATGTTGATGTTTATTATGGTGTTTTATTTTTCCAGTGATGTTTCTCTTTATAGTTCAGGATTAATAGTTAGGTATCTATAGTTTGGGACATATAGTGTATACATGAGGGTTTCCTTATTTGGATTATTTTACTCGATGTACTACGTCTCGTGCTGTAGATTTCTAATTATTAATACCATTAGATACAGGAAAAAATGATGTAGGTAGACTGTGTTTAATAGATAGAGTCTCCACTACATCTAGCAGTCCTTCCTCTAGGGACGGATGGAGGCAATCTTTCTTTAGTGCTCTGACGCTCTTATTGTTGTTTTCTTTTTATTTTAAATTTCTTTTTAGGCGGTTCAGAGCTTCGGAGAGCTGCATGTTGACGGACTTCTATCATAGTCACTATCGTTCAGATGTAGTAGTTGATATTCCACTATAGTTAACTTTCATGTTCAGACATTAGAGTTTATTTTCTTATTGTAAAGGCTGTGAGCCTTAGTACGAATTTTATTTGTTTCATGTTGAGACACTTTTTGGTCATCAGATGTATTTTAGATTTATCAGTTGAGACATGAGTTCACTTATGAGATTTATCATTCGACATCAGGTCTATTGTATTTATCTCCTTCTTTTTGTATGTATTGTACCCGCACTTTATTTTTTATTCTACTAGAGGATATTACTTATGATTGGTGAAATGTGTTACTATACAGTGTGGGTACATGCACTACTAGAAAACAGCAATTTACCGACGGATATTTAAGTTTTAGCGACGGAAATTAACCGCCGCTAAAACTTATAGCCACGTATTATTAGCGACGGAAATTCCGTCGCTAATAACATTTTTAGCGACGGAAATTTCCGTCGCTAAAGAAGTTCGGTGGGAAAATTTTTTGGGCGCGGGCGCCCAAAAATTTTGGGCTGCCCGCGCCCGTAAAAGACCCAATTTCACCCACCCCCCCCATCTCCCGAATTCCCCCCTCTCCTCCTTTCCCCCCTCCCCCTCTCTCCACCGCCGCTGGAAATCCGCCGCCGCCGCCGCCGGAAATCCGCCGCCGCCGTTCTTCCGCCGCCGCAGCAGTCCCTCTCTCTAGCCTGAAAACAGGTATCCCTCTCTCCTTGTCAATCTCCCCCCCTCAATCTCTCTCTCTCTCTAGGTCAATCTCTCTTCCCCCCTTAATCTCTCCTCCTCTCTCCCTCTCTCTGTTCTCCCTCTCTCTGTCGACTGCCGCCGCCGGCGGGCCGACCAACTGCCGCCGGCCGCCGGCGTCGGCCGACGAGAGAGGGAGAACAGAGAGAGGGAGAGAGGAGGAGAGATTGAGGGGGGTATAATTTTGTTAATTTGCTTTGGCTTTGAACATTACTCTTGCAATTGATACAATTTGGTTCATAATGCTTGCAATCAGTATACTTTGATTCCTACTGCTTGTAATTGGTACAATTGGGTTTGTAGATTTATACCTGGAATTGACGAATTTTTGTAAAATAAGAATTAATTTCATGAATAATTTCTAGCTACTGATGTGAAGAATATTTCATTAGCTTTATTAGTGATGTTGATATCTAAATAGAAGATATACATCATCAATAAATATTAGATACTGAATATAGTTTTCTTTTTGTTATGATTTGATTATAATTTTACCTTATAAGACTCCAAAGCTAGAGATTTTTCGTAGAAACTAGGATGAACTTGATTTTAGATTCTGAACTAAGTTCGCCTTGTAAAGTTGCTTGACCAATGCAATGGATAGTTAGTTTAGTAATTAGCACTAATTAGTTTGTTAGAGTTTGTGGCCATTGTAATAGATTTAGGGTCCCTCGACGCGCAGTCCTAGAGCTGACGAGAGGAAGAGCAAATATCCCACTTTGATGGGATATTAGGCTTCAGATTCTTGTTCCCTTTGAGAAACAAGAATTCTTATCGATCTTTCTCTCTTATTGTGCACCAGAAACTCTGCCGAAATTTCCGCTGCGCACAACAGACTGGTGGCTGAAATTTGGCCGAATTCCATTCTTGTCTTTGCTTTAATCTCAAAGTTGTGATGAACCCTCATGTTGAGCTTCGAATCTGACCCCGATTTCTAACTCCTCTTTCTTTCTTGAACCTGACAGGAAATAACCCCTCTTTGGTATTTGACGAGCTTCGAGCTCCCTCCTTGATCGCTTCATCGACTCCAGGTGAAAATCGCCCTTGAACCCTTCATTAACTTGTCTTTGTAACCTCGCATGTAGACATGGCTGAGACCTTTCTTAGTTTCCTATCTGAATATTTGTATACGGGATGAATCGAAGCCAAAAGCTTGTTAACTTGGATTTGGTTACGGCAGAATTTTGTATAACTCTTGGTTGATGCTTGACGACTTGGATCCGAACTTGTATATTGACTGAATTTGTATGTAGTCGAGTGATTTAGTTATGAACTTGGCTTGGTTGGTACTTGTATATGATTCAGATTCGAACTTGCATATAACCGATAACTTAAAATGATATATGTAGGGATATGCTCACTTCCATTAATTTTTAAATTCCAGATGCGGACAATTCCTGACAAATCGTTTATGGGCATACCACGTGATCGAAGGCATCTAGACACTCGATACAAGGATGGGATAGAAGCTTTCTTAGCCTACTCTGACACCAACCCTCTACGGTCACTCAGCGGGTTGATTTTTTGTCCTTGCAAGAATTGTAGGAATGATAAAATGCTCACTACGAGTGACGTAAGTTTCCATCTGTCAATCAATGGATTTGATAGCTCTTATGTATTTTGGAGTCATCACGGTGAAGGCGTCCCGGTGATGCAATTAGAGGAAGAGTTTACTGATGTCGACAATCCGACAATTGACACAACTGATATGTTGGAAGATATTCTTACCGCCCCGTCTTCGAGTGATGTTAACACTACTGATATGTTTCAAGATGTAGCCCGATTGATGAGACTTGTTGAAGAAAACGAGTCACCGTTATACGAGGGTTGCACCGAGTTCACAAGGCTTTCTTTTATGCTGAGGCTTCTTCATATCCAAACACTCAGTGGGATGGCTGTTACACATTTCGAGATGTTATTAGACTTGCTCAGGAAAGTCATTCCAGGCGGCGAGAAGAGCATCCCCGCAACTTATTATGAAGCTCACAAGATTGTTGATACCCTGGGTCTTGATTACAAAAAGATAGACGCCTGTCCTAATGACTGCATCTTGTACAATAAGGGTAATGAAGGTCTAGAGGAATGTCCGACGTGTCATGTATCACGTTGGAAAAAACATACGGGTACATCTGAAGGCATATCATCCAATAAGCAGAACAGAATCCCTGCGAAGGTTCTCCGATATTTTCCAATTATTCCTAGGCTGCAGCGGTTTTATATGTCTGCCGAGCTGGCTGAGAATATGCGATGGCACTCGACCGACCGTAAAGAGGACGGGAAACTAAGACATCCTGCGGACGGTGAGGCATGGAAGCACATTGACCGTATATACCCCGACTTCGGTAAAGAGTCTCGGAATATTAGGCTGGGGCTTGCTAGCGACGGATTTAATCCGTTTGGATTAATGAGCTCTGCTTGGTCTACCTGGCCAGTGTTGCTGACACCGTACAACATGCCCCCGTCGATGTGCATGAAGCAACCGTACATGATACTGTCACTTTTGATCCCTGGAAGATATTCTCCTGGAAATGACATCGATGTTTTCCTCCAACCATTAATTGACGACCTGAAGCTTCTCTGGGAAAAAGGTGTCAGCACTTATGATGCTTATGGTAAGGAGTCTTTCTGTATGCGGGCAATGGTCATGTGGACAATTAATGACTTCCCAGCATACGCTAACCTGTCTGGATGGTCGACGAAGGGTCAGATTGCTTGTCCGATTTGCATGTCAGACTATGAGGGAAAGTTCCTGAAGTACAGCCGTAAGTTTTGTTATTGGCAACACAGAAGATGGTTGCCTACAGGGCACAAGTTCAGAAAGTTAGTAGGAAAGTTCGACGGCAATCCAGAAAGAAGACCGACACCACCAAGGCTGACTGGAGAAGAAATATTTGAGCTTCTACATCCTTTACCTAAAAAAATATTTGGAAAAAAAGATTCAACAAAGAAAATCCATTTGGTGTTAGGAGAAAAATATTGAAGCAAAAATGGAAGGGAAAGGGAAAATCAAAAGGAAATAAGCCTCGCAATGTCCGGTCGCATGAGCGTGTCTCAAAAGGCACCGAACTTCCGCATGGATGGTCAAAATTCAGCATATTTTATCAGCTTCCATATTGGAGAAGTTTAAAAATACGTCACAACTTGGATGTCATGCACATCGAGAAGAACATATGCGAGAATCTCTTGAACACTTTGTTGCAGGACGGGAAAAAATCGAAAGATGACTTAAGGGCACGTCGAGACCTAGCAGAATTGAACATTCGTCCGGAACTGCAAGCTATAGATAAGGGCGACGGAAAGTTTGAACTCCCAGCCTCCCGTGTCACACTGTCGAAGGATGAGGTCCACAATATGTGTTTATTTCTAAAGTCCGTGAAGACACCGGATGGTTATGCTTCAAACATTTCAGCAAATGTGCATATTGAGGACAGAAAGATTTTGGTACTCAAGACACATGATCATCATATTCTATTACATCAACTTCTCCCGGTTGCGTTGCGACATGCTGACAAGGAACTCGCGATGGTGGTAATAGAATTCTGCGGTTTCTTCAAGCAACTATGCTCTAAGGTGATTGATGTTAGGGAGTTTGAAGAATTAGAGGGACGTGTTGCTAATACACTGTGTAAAATGGAAATACTATTTCCACCCTCATTCTTCACGGTCATGGTGCATCTCACAATACATTTAGCATACGAAGCCCGCATTGCAGGACCAGTTCAATATCGCTGGATGTACCCCGTGGAGAGGTATTTATTATTATAATATTCATTTAATATTTGTCAAATTACGTTCCTCAGTTCAATTTTGTCACAAATCATGAAACTATATGCTTGTAGGTATTTGGGTTTCATGAAACAACTGATGCATAATCGTGCACATCCTGAAGGGTCAATCGCAGAGAACTACATAAGTAACGAGAGTTTGAATTTTATCTCTCGTTACTTGCGGGGCGTAGAGACAAGGCTGAACCGTCCCCAACGAATAATTGACGGTACATTCTTCAATGATCGTGGGGAGGATACTAGATTCCCCAGAATGGAGCTAGATCAAGCCCACACATATATCCTGAGCAATGATACTACATTTAACATATACGCGGCGTAAGTATTTAACTGTTTGAATCAGATTAGATCACCTCACAATAATACTACATTTATCTCTATTTAACCGTTATAAATGCTTCTTGTCTAGGCTTCACATCCGACATGTCCAGACTAATCTTAAATGCAGAACAAAAAATAAGAGAGTTATGGACACACACTCTAGACAATTCCCTGCATGGCTGAAGGGTGAAGTAAGATGCTAATACATTTCTGATTCGTATATCAAATATATGTGCCTGCCAACAGATATGTAAACTATTTGCTTCTTTTCTTAAGGTTGACAAACGGATTACGAATGGGCTTAACCTGTCTGAGAAAGTTTGTTTATATGCCAGAGGTCCTTCTAATGTGGTTAAGCATTATGGAGGCTACTGTGTCAACGGCTTTAGGTTTAACATCGTCGGTCTCGAAGAGAGACGACAAACGCAAAACAGCGGTGTGTTCTGCTCCTTCTCTCAACTGTCATACGCTAGTGCAAAAGATCTAAATCCGATACAGGGGGAAATCTATTGCTACGGTCAGGTAGAAGACATCGTGGAGATTTTCTATGGGATTAATAAGGAAGTCAGTCATGTGATGTTTAAGGTTCGTTGGTGTGAACAGAAAAAGGCGAAGGATGAATACGGTTACACAATCGTTAATCTTAATAAGGAAATATATCAGTCTGAAAAATACATGTTACCTACTCATGCCAAACAGTGCTTTTATGTCAAAGATATAATGAAAAATGACGAATGGGTTATCCTTAAGAATCCGCCTAGAGCCTACATTCATGAAGTCGTGTCTGACGAAGATCACGATGAGGAGGTTATCTTGGCCGACGAAATAACCGAGGAGTTTTCATTGACACAAAATAATAATCTGGACGATGAAATTGCACTAGCGCGCCCTGATGTACCTGCGATTATATGTGAGCCAAGGCGTAAAGGAAAAAAACCTGTCCGCAGCAGAGTCGATAAAACTATAAGAACAGTCCTTTCGTTGGCACGCACACGGTCACAGGCTATCCGTACACGATCGCAGAGTAGAGCCTCAACATCATCTGTTTGACTGGTTATCATGTATCATGATGTGTATGCATTATATTATTGCCTTTATATTATCTGGTTGACTGGTTATCATGTGGATGTGTATGCTTGTATATTATTACCTTTATATTATCTGTTTGACTGGTTATCATGTAACGCGGTGTGTCATGTATTACATTGTTGCCTTTGTATTATCTGTTTAACTGGACATCTGTATTACATTATTGCCTTTGTTGGATATTCATTATGTTTTCAAAGTATAGATGACGAGAGGATTACGTAAGAAAGCGCTTGAGAGAATTTTGGGTAGACATTCTGGAGGCGACGCACATGCCTCTACGTCAGGTATTTTTATTTATTTGTTATATTTGTACATTTCTATAAACTATTAACATGAGCCTAATATATTTTTAACATTTACTACACAGGAGGAAGAGATGCTACACATGACTCGCAGCCACAGGACACATCACGCGGAGATGCTCCACATGACGTGGAGACACAGGCTGATCCTACACAGCATGCGGAGATACCACCACCACCGCATGCAGATATATTAGAGGAGAGGAGATTTGAGCCGTATAGCGTAGCTTTAGAAACTGCGGCACTACCGCCAGATTCTATTACGGATCAGCGAGTCCACGGTCCGGCCAAGGTGAGGGATGATTGGGATTCTTATCATATTATGCGCCCCATCGCGCAGCAAAGGTACGAACAAGCAAAGCGTAGATGCCTCGAACTGAAAGGTATGAATAAATTTTTATAGTCTATCGGTTATTATTTTGAATTTTTTTCGCAAATATACATTGATTCATTGTTTCATTCGATTCTTTGTTTCGCAGGTACCGAGCGACCTCCTAGACGCGGCCGCAATGCTACTAAGGAATCGAACCTCATCCCTGATATTAATCGGAGGGCTATGATCCGATGGGAAAACGGAGTGCCTGTTGGGGCCTTTGCCAATGCTTTCAACAATTTCCTTGCCGCTTTAGCCAGGAGACATGATTTCTTCAACATATTTTTGACGTGGAAATCGCAGCGGATTGATGCGCTGGTGGCTTGTTGGAGATATATGTGTGAGCCATTTATTTTAATTTTCATCATTATTAGTTATTAGTTTATTATTATGTTTAATACACTGATTTGTATCTACTTTTTTTTATATGCTGAAGCGATTTTTCTTTCTTGACGATAATATTTGTGCCTGGACATACTGCTTCGGGCAAATCAATGTATCGTTCAAGAGATGGCGGTTTGAGGTAAAGAAAAAATATTTTGTCCAAATAACAGAAGATTGGGAGCGATACTGGCATCTTGACACGCGTGTGGATGGAGTAGATTTTTTTGCACTTTGTAGTTACTGGGACACGGCTGAAATTCAGGTATTATTGAAGTATATATTTTTAATTTATTGTTTGAATTTCTATATTGTTTCGAATTGACATTGTTTTGCAGGCTCAAGCTGAAATAGCAAGGAGGAATCGCAACGCGCCTCGTAGTTACGAGCATCACGGGGGCTCCAGGACATTCAGCCAGCATTATCATCAATTAGAGCTTGAGGTATATAATATATTAGCTTTTACGTTGAGTATAATTTATGTGTTATGGGTTAATGATATATTTGAATAAAATAGGGAAGGGGAGATCTCAGACATTTTGCAGATCGTATTCTGACTTCCTGGAGCCCGAATTACGCCGATGAAGAGAAGAAAGCAAAGAATAAGGATCTGGCTGTAAGTAGCAGTTCATTTATATATTCAATTTCATATCAATGCATCATTATTAAGTCGATTTGTCTGGGTTGTTTTGATATATCGCAGGAGAAAGTACATGCTAAGGTACAGGAGCAATTGACTCAGTCTCAGGTCTGTTCTAACACTCCTGGCCGGCTAAGTAGGGAGGATGAGGACTCCATCATCGAGACGGTCATTGGACCTAGTAGGAAGAACAGATATCGGTGGAGAGGATCCGAGCAGAGGCCGCACGAGTCTAGTAGCACCTACGAGTCTGCAGCACCACAAGGAACACCAGGAAGCAGTTCATATCAAGACTCGATGGAGCAGCGATTAAAAGCGATTGAAGATTGGCAGTCGCAGCAAACAACATATCAGCGGGCTCTAGAGGAAGAACGGAGGCGCCGGGAGCAGACCGAATTGGAGTTCACACAATTCATGTCGACTCTGCCTCAGGAGGCTCAGGAGGCATATAGGAGACGGTTTTTGTCGTCACAGGTAATATATATACTTTGATTTTTTTTTAATTAGATGATATCGTACATACTGATACATACCGATACAAACTGTTACACACAAACCCTAACTCTAACCCTAACACAAACCTCAAAATATATACTTATAATATTTTTATGTGATGGTGGTGTTGATGGTGTATGCGTGCGTAGTGTTGGAGGTATTGGTTGGTGGGTTGGTGGGTGAGGTTGGAGGATTTGTGGTTGAGGATGAGGAGTGTGGATTTTGTTGTGGTGGTGGTTGAGGGGGGAGAGGTAGGGCGAGGGGGAGTGTTGTTGGTTGGTGGGTGATGTTGGAGGATTTGTGGTGGTGTTGTGGTGTGATGTGTGGTGATGTATTGTGCAGTGCAGTGTAGTGTTGTGTTGTGATGGTGTAGTGTTGTGGTGTTGTGTTGTGATGGTGTAGTGTTGTTGTGTTGTGGTGTTGTGGTGTTTAGTTGTTGTGTTGTGATTTTGTGGTGTTGGTTGTAGTATATTTATATTTGTACTCTTATTAACGTTTACACACACTTGTTAACATTTGATTTATATTTACAGGCCGGGACTTCTTCACAAGGTGCAGCCGGGGGTAGTCATAATATGGCTGGTGTTGAGGATGAGGATGATGATGATCAGGAGGATTGATTGTCCTTAATATAACTTTGAAAACAATTTCTTGTGTTGTATAAACAATACTTATTATGTACCTGTCGAGAGACTTTTACTTGCTTTTATTGAACTAAATGTGTGATATATGCGTGAGATGTGATATTTGCGTGAGATTGAAGCTTTCTTCTGCTGATTGAACAGGTTTTTAAAAATTATTATCGATATTGTACAGGGTATTTTCAATTTTCAAAATATTATTTTAATTTCTTTTTTAAAATTTTTAGCCACGGAAATTCCGTCGCTAAAAATACTTTTAGCAACGGCAATTACGTCACTAAAGTATTATTTAGCGACGGAAAACGTGCACGAAATCACATCTGTGCATATTCCAAAAAAAATAGCGACGGATATTCCGTCGCTAATAATTCTTTAGGGACGGATTTTCCGTCGCTAATAACTTTTTCAGTGACGGTTTTTCCGTCGCTATTGTTTTTTTATTTTTTATTACTTTAACATAGCGACCATTTTTTTGTCGCTAATAATCCGTCGCTATTATTTAGCGACGGAAAGTCCGTCGCTAAAAGCCGTTTTAGGCACCCCTATTATAGCGTCGATATTTTAGCGACGGAAACTTATTTATTCCGTCGCTAAAACTTTTAGCGACGGAATATCGACCTATAGCGACGGAATTTTCCGTCGCTAAAAGTTCAAATTCCAGTAGTGATGGTAGGTTTGACATCTCTGGTTTTACCTTGGACTGCAGTTATGTGTGAAAACAGGGGCGTCACATAGGTGGTGTCCTGATGCAGCATGGGAAGGTAATAGTTTATGTATCTAGACAACTGAAGATGCATGAGAAGAACTACACGGTTCATGATTTGTAGGTTGTGGCAGTTATTTTTGCATTGAATTTGTGGCGACACTATCTTTTGGGGCAGAGAGTGGAGGTCTACACAGATCATAAAAGTTAAAAGTATATCTTCACTCAAACAGAGCTCAACATGAGGTAGCGCAGGTGGTTTGAGTATATGGCAGATTATGATCATAATTTACAATATCACCTAGGACGGGTTAATGTGGTGCTCTATCATTTGAGTAGGAAGCCTGTGGTGATAAGACTTACCACGTAGCAGGAGTTGCTAGCTATGTTCTGGAGGATGAATATGGAGATCGCTTTTCCTGGAGCAGGAATATAGTTGACGAGTCTACAGTTACAGTTAACTCTGGTAGATCGGATAAAGGCTACCCAGTTCGAGGATGCTCGGTATAAAAAATTTAAGAAACAAGTGGAGTCTGGGGAGAAAATTAATCTACAGATACATGAGGATGGATTCCTTCAATTCTATTGTATATTGTGTGTGCCGAGATCAAGAGAAAGTTTCAAGAGGAGGCACACAGTTCAATGCTTTATACTTATCCAAGATGCACAAAGATGTATCAGGACTTGAGAGAGCATTATTGGTGGCTTGGAATGAAGATGGAGATAGCCTTGTTTGTGTCAAAATGCCTAGCATGTTAGCAGGTGAAGGCTAAGCATCAAAGAACCATCGGTTTGTTACAGTCGCTTCATATCATATCAAAGCAACGGAAAGTCTAGCGAAGATGTACATGAGAGAGAGAGCATGCTTGCATGGAACCTGTTAGCATTGTGTCTAATAGAGACACATGATTTATTTAAGACTTTTCGAGGAGCTTGCAGTAATGTCTTGGGACAAGACTGAGTTACAACACTGCTTACCATCCTCAGACATATTTTGTGAGTTAAGGTTTTGATTTTTTTAGTAAATATAAATAAAATTTGTATACTCTTAAATCTATTTTTTTGAAATTTTGTAGCATTTATTTGATTCCAATAGTGAACTTTTTAGCATATGGACCTTATGATGTAGGATCATACATTTGAAATCCTAGTTTATGATAGTTTTAAAAGAAAGTACATGTAGGCTTTGATACCATTATTTCTCTAAAATGGATTTTTCCTCAATTAGTATATTTTCTTTCTTTGAAATTCTTACTTTTTTTGGTTTTTTGGTTGCTAAAGAAAAAAATATTTACTTAATGGCTTGAATTGTTTTCTTACTATATTAGTTTGTACCTAAACTTTTCCCACTTTGAAATAATATTATTGGTATCAATTGATATTTTTAGCCATATATGTTTTACAACGGACTTGATAGTTTTTCCAAAATATTTTAACAAACACTACTTATAATAATTATATCTGGTTTATTGTGACGACCCAGGGTTCACACAAGGCTGCAGTCCCAGGTGAAACCCGGATTGTCAAACCTACCAAGCACCAACCATCATGCTATGACAAGTTTCACCATCACAATTACTATCTCCCTAGTGAAAACAATAAATAGGTGAAGGTACAGACAGGTAAAAAAATAGAAATAGGACAAAACTGGATATACACAGAAGAAGCATAAGAAAAATCAATAATGAGCCCAACTGGAATAAAATAGACATATCTCTGAGTCTGAACTGAATCTCAAATACAATGAGTCACATAAACAAAGTCTCACAATAGCTCTCAACTCTATGAAACAAAATACAAATCTAGATTCTGAAATTTATCAACTACATGTGGAGTTCTGCAAAAACTACAAAATATGATACGTAACTAAATTGACAACTAAGAAGTCCCATCAACCTGCGACTCTTCGTGCGACAGACTCGCTGCCTGAAAGGGGGAAAACAACGAGCGTCAAAGCGCTAGCGAGATCATCACTACCTCTCTCCAGGAGAAGGGGTAGGAGTATATAAGAAAATAGAGTCAGTACATACATATATCAAATCATTCATATAACTCTCTATGAATGAAAAACAAATAATCAATGATAAAAACTCCAATCTCCAACATAAAGAATAATCATCTCATCTCGAATTACATCCGAGTGACCTGCTCTAATATAAGAGGATACCAACTAAACTAAAACAAATATATCTGCCGTCCATAACGGGTGTATTAAATTCTCAAAGGAAATACCCTACTCATAGGAAATACCCTACTCACGGGCAATCTATCATGGAAGTAAAGCCTACAACTGATCAAATATCAATGTGTGCATCATCTTGTACTATAGCGATAATTTTGTAATGCTCGTTACTCAATCGCTCTGCGGTAATAAGGTTTATTATTTTCCTATTCTGGATACATATAATAATAATACTTTTGTAATACTCTTACTCAATCGTTCTGCGGCAAATAGGTTTTATCTCCCTATTTCCGGATACATGAAATAACGATACTTTTGTAATACTCTTACTCAATTGTTCTCCGGTAAATAGGTTTTATCTCCCTATTTCCGGATACATGAATTAACGATACTATTGTAATACTCTTACTCAATCGTTCTGCGGCAAATAGGTTTTATCTCCCTATTTCTGGATACATGAATTAACGATACTTTTGTAATACTCTTACTCAATCGTTCTGCGACAAATAGGTTTTATCTCCCTATTTTCGGATACATGAAATAACTATACTCTTTCATATGTATTCATCAGCTCAACGTGCGACAAAAAGTATGTTAACACAACATAATCTAAGTGTACGTGCACATATCTCGGTGTGCGTGTCCATATCTGGTGTTCATCATCATCCCAGATGTTAAACAACTCTTAAGAATTATATATAACAGTACAAGATTGAGAAACTCTCTCAAAAATAACAAACAAGAGCGAAACTCAAGAAACCTTTACGTAATATATCAATTTATTTCAAATCAGCACATCTGCAGTTTTCTACAGAACATATCATTTTGTAAATTGAGAATATCTTTCTTTGGACAAACTCTTTTTAAGAATAGTTTTTTGTTTTGGAAACTAGACTCATATAGCTATCATTTAACACTGATTTGGCTCAGTTTGGAGTTCATATGATATTTCTAATTTCCAGTCAAACATTTTATATGTGCAGCAGATTTTCTGCAGGATATATCATCAGTAAATTGAGCATATCTTTGTCTAGGAAAACTATCTTTAGGTATGGTTTTTTGTTTTGAAAACTAGATTCACATATCTATCAATTGGTGTTAGTTTGGTTCAATTTGGATTTCATTTGTTATTTCAAATTTCTAGCTTAATAGTATATATGTGCAGCAGATTTTCAACAGAACATAACAAGCATGATTATTTGCATAAGAAATCATATGTAAACCTTCAATCATGCACGAAACTTTAAAATGAAGAATAAGGTATCTAAAATCAGATAAACATTATTTTAAATTATTTTCAGATCTTAAAATACTTCTGTAAATTCGTGCTTAATCTCTTTAACATGAAAAGACCTAGTCTTCATACATATATACAAAAGATCCAATTTTTATACACAAATTAATTGATTAGGCTCTATAAAAGTCATTAAAAACTTTTTAAAAATATTTGAAAAATTGGGAGGGGGATTAGTAGAGATGATACTCACCTGGGGTTGTAGAAAAACTTGTTAGAAGCAACATCAAAGGAGATCTCCACTCCAAAAGCCAAAAATCAACAAAAACCCAACTTGAAAGCCTCCAATCTTCTCCAAGAATTAAAAATAGGATTTATGGGGGTTTGATGGCTGTTAGGGTTCTTAGATATGATAAAAGAAAGGAATTTTTATGAAAAATACAGGTATTTATAAAGGCAAACCCGAAACAAACCTGTTAGACCCGAACCAGGAAACCTAGTCTAACTAGGAAAATACATCTTCGGTATTTTAGCTGTAACTTTCTCATACGACCTTAGAATGAGGTGATCTAAGATTTGTTGGAAATCTGTTGAAGAGACCTACAATTTTAGTCTTTTACACTTTTCTAAATTCTAATTGCATCGGTGTGAAAAATATAAAAACTCATAACTGGTTATTATTCCCAGATTTTCACTCTTTTGGCCTTTGTGCATGTTTTGTGCATTTGCACTCATATTTTCACAAATATACATTAAATTGATCTCAAATCAATTCTTATTATATTCAAAAATCAAAATATATTATTTTTTACCAAATAACATATTTATCATTATTTATCATAAAATATTCAAATTTACGGGGTTTTACATTCTTCCCCCTTAAAAGAATTTCGTCCCCCAAAATTTCACAATCGCATCTCAAAGATTAAGTACTAGGAAAATACAAAAAGAAGGTATAATTCATATTAAGAATTCCTTCTGCACCCATCTCATAGTATTAGCACAATGATATTTAAAGTTAACAACCTAGAATGCAAACATTCTCCCCTAAATCCCTAATTAAACGAAATTGGTACGTCGAGCAAAATAATCCAAACAAGGAAACCCTCATGTATATACCATATGTTTCAAATGATTAAGGATCAGGTGACAATATCTTCATTCTAGTGTTAAAGATAAATATAAATGTGGCTAAACAACATACATAAAGACTACTATCAAAGCATATAAGCATTAGAATTTTTCAACATCATACATGTCCAAACATGTGTGGGTAGTCGCGACGAACATCCTCCTCGTGCTCCCAAGAAATCTCTTCGGCTCCTTACCGGTTCCACTGAACTTTCACTAATAGAATGACTTTATTCCTAAGCTTTTTATTCTCTCTAGCAAGTATGCATACCGAAATCTCTACGATAGTCAAGTCATCCTGAATCTCAATCTATGGTGAATCAATCACTCTCTGTTGCTCATCATCCCGCAGATGCTTCTTAAGCATCGAAACATGAAAGACATCATGTACACTCGACATCGATGTTGTAAAATCTAACCTGTAAGAAACAACTCTAATGCGCTCGATGATCCTGAAAGGACTAACATATCTCGGGGCAAGCTTTTCCCGTCTACCGAATCGCTGAACGCCCTTCATCGGTAATACTTTCAACATAACTGAGTCTCTGACCTGGAACTCTAAAGGTCGTCTCTGTTGATTTGCATAGCTCTTTTGCTGACTTTGCGCCGTAAGATTGCGCTCTCGAATCAATGCCACCTTCTCTGTGGTCTATCTAACTAACTCTGGACCAATCAATAAACTATCCTCTGGCTCTGCCCAGCATATAGGTGATCTGCAAGGTCTCCCGTACAAAGCTTCATACGGTGCGATCCTGATGGTAGCTTGATAACTATTATTATATGCAAATTCAATCAGTGGGATGTGATCCTCCCAGCTACCCTGAAAATCCATAATGCATGCTCTCAGCATGTCCTCTAAGATCTCATTCACCCTCTCGGTCTGACCATCTGTCTGGCGGTGAAAAACACTGCTAAATGACAACTGACTGCCAAAAGCATCCTAGAAACTCCTCCAAAAATAAGATGTGAAGACTGAGCCCCAATTTGATACAATCGTCTCTGGAACTCCATGCAATCTAACAATCTCCCGAATGAAGATCCTCGCATACGTATCTGCCGTATAAGTCGTCCTCACAGGTAAGAAATGTGCGAACTTAGTCAATCTGTCCACTATAACCCAAATAGAATCATTTCCTTTCTTCGTCTTAGGCAACCCCACTATGAAATCCATGGAAATATCTGCCCACTTCCACTCAGGAATGGGTAAAAGCTGTAGGGTTCCTGCATATCTCTGATGTTCTGCCTTAATTTTGTTGGCAGGTATAACACTTAGCCACATAATCTACAATCCCTCTGCGCATACCACTCCACTAAAAATACCTCTTCAGATCATTGTACATTTTCCTTGTGCATGGATGCACTGTATATCTGTTACGATGTGCCTAAACTGTCGCGAAATAAGACATACCCTCCGGGTCTGCATCAAAACACCTCGTAGTCCTTCTAATGACGTGTCCACATAAATGACAAATGTCGTATCACTTTTTAGAATAGTCAAAATTATTATTGTAGTCTATCTAGCCTTAATAGTCTTAAAGGCTTCTTGGCACCCCGTGCCTAAAGCAAACTATACGCCCTTCTTTGCAGGGTGTGTAAGTAATATCACAATCTTCAAAAAGTCCTGAATGAAATTTCTCTCATACCATTCTAAAACTACGAACCCGTGTAATGGTTCTTAGTGGCTCCCAATCAAGTACAGCCTTAACAATGGCTGGATCCAGTATTATACCCCACCTGCTGATGACGTGGCCTAAAAATCTATTCTCTTATAGCCAAAACTCGTATTTGCTGAACTCAGCGTATCACTGATGCCTCTAATCTCGATTGTCCGCTATACCCGTAATGCCAATAGAGGATGTTGCTCGCGCACTGTCTCTGATCTCGATAAGATAATGATGTCGTTAATAAAATGACTACGAACTGGTCCTAACATGGACGAAAAACCCAGTTCATAAAATCCATGAATACCGCGGGTGCATTGGTCAGCCCAAATGGCATGACAAGACCTCAAAAGACTCATATCAAGTCAGAAAATGCAGTTTTGGAAACGTTCATTTACCGCATTCGTAACTGGAAATAACTAGAATGAAGATCAATCTTCGAGAAATGTTGCGCTCCCCACAGCTAGTTAAACAAGTCATAAATCCTCGATAGTGGATCCATGATCCGGGAAGTGACCTTGTTCAACTCACGATAATCGATATACAATCGCATGTTATAGTCCTTCTTCCCCCACGAAGAAGACCGTTGCTCCCATGAAAAAAGAAAAAAAAATGACTCCGACAAATAAAATCCTGAGTTAACAACTCATTTACCTGAGTCTGTAGCTCCCTCCGCTCAGCGGGTGCCATAAGATATGATAGGGTGCTCGAAAAATCGGTACAATGCCTGCTGCAACTCGATGCAGGAAAACAACCTCTCTCACTGGAGAAAACATAGGTATGTCCTGAAAGACATCCTGATATACTGAGACAACTCCGGTCTCGCCCAAAACTGCACCCTGATCTCGTATCATCACCTCTTTGACTTATGCCAGAAATGACTCTGCATTCTGGTTACCCTATGAGGTTGCTACTATCTATATAATCCCAACGAATGCTCACAAGCATACTGTTTTAGCAAAACATTCGGTACTAATATTGTAGGATGATAACCATTCCATACTAAGAATGACGTCAAAATTCAACATCCACAACACGACCATGATAAAGATGAACTCAAACTCATCTATACTGATGACACATCTCCTACATATACTCTCTAATAGGGACACCTCCCCTAAAGGGGTAGAAACTGATAATGGAATGCCAAAACGCTACGCTATAGGCTGATGTCTAATTATGACATCATGATAGATAAAAAAAATGCGAAGCTTCTGAATCAACAAGATTCGAGCTGGATAAGAATTTACTATGAAAACTCTGCTCGTACTATGATCACGTGACGCGACTACATAAACTCTGCTGGTGGCCGACGCCTGCTACGCTGCTAGCGGTGAAACACATGGGTCCATCTGACATTGATGAATACTCTGAATAACGCAATTCTGACCTATAGGCCCCTAAATCCTCGGAATAACTGGTAGCACATCTATCCTCCGATGCTGGCCGTAACTGCTACCCTAAGATTATTGACCCTGATCTCTATTATGCTAGTCTCCTGCTGGTGTACTGCGATAATTTTTTGCTCTATGTCCGATCTTGTTATAATTGTATCATGTGTCCCGAATCATGCGTTGCTGCGGTGTCATCAAATCATGTTTGCTATCTTCTTGTAATGTCTTTATTGCTGATAGTAAAAATCCTTACCTCGCTGTTGAGGTCCTCTAGATCCCATAATAGGCCTCTTGCCCTTGACATTGCCATCTTGCTAGTCTTGATTTCGTAATTAACTATAGGCATATCTCACTGTTTTAAGCAAACTAGCTCTAACGGCTTGTCAAAAAAGTAAACAAAATTTTCCCAAATAAGTGATATTCACTGTACCGACGAAAATCTAAAATCGTAGCTATTCTTTGCTGCTATTCTCTGGTGATATCCTCTGTGCTGAATATATTTAACCTCTGGTTTGGTACTGAGTCTACGTTAAGGAATTTTTACATATTCCTTTTTATTTATAAGCTGCATATGAATCCAATGTGCCCTGCACTATGGTGTTCTTAGTGTCCTACATCTTTCTTATTCTTACAGAGCCAAGCCTCCTGCTCTGTATCTCTATCAACAAATGGTTGTGATAATATAATCATTAGTATTACCTCTTCCATTAGCACAATTAGTACAACGGTGGTGGAACTCCAGAAAATATAATGTGGCTCGCTACTCCCTCCTCGAGTGTTTCTAGTCTCTGTTTCTGCAAACGGTGCCATAAAGTTGATCAAATACTGTGGAGCCTGCTGCGGCTCGGACTCTGCTTGCTCAGCTCTCCGGGTATGAGTTTTATCTCGACTGCATCCTCGTTCCAGTATTTATAATATCAAGAGGAGAGCTTATGATCACAGTAAGTGAGATCGCATACATATATACATATATATAATGTATCACAATACGTATTCATAACATATAGTAATCACGCAAATACTTCAAATCAACATAAAAATAATTGTCATAAATTTTTTTTTTGAAATTTTGAGACATACGCACATATCTTCCTCACTCATTCTATGAATTCCTAACAGACTCTATACGTTAATCCTAGGAAACTCTATCCTAAATCCACAATTTGACACAGGAATGATCCTAAGGATGCTTGAACTAGAGCTCTGATACCAACTGTGACGTCCTAGGTTTCACACAAGGCAGCAGTCCCAGGCGAAACCCGGATTGTCAAACCTGCCAAGCATCAACCACCATGCTATGACAAGTTTCACCATCACAATCACTATCTCTCTAGTGGAAACAATAAATAAGTGAAGGTACAGACAGGTAAAAAATAGAAATAGGATAACACTGGATATACACAGAAGAAGCATAAGAAACATCAATAATGAGCCCAACTGGAATAAAATAGACATATCTATGAGGCTGAACTGAATCTCAAATACAATTAGTCACATAAACAAAGTCTCACAATAGCTCTCAACTCTATGAAACAAAATACAAATCTAGATTCTGAAATTTATCAACTACATGTGGAGTTCTGCAAAAATTACAAAATATGAACAACTAAGAAGTCCCATCAACCTGCGACTCTTCGTGCGACAGACTCGCTGCCTAAAAGGGTGGAAAACAACGAGCGTCAAAGCGCTAGCGAGATCATCACTACCTCTCCCCAGGGGAAGGGATAGGAGTATATAAGAAAATAGAGTCAGTAAATACATATATCAAATCATTCATATAACTCTCTATGAATGAAAAACAAATAATCAATGATAAAAACTCCAATCTCCAACATAAAGAATAATCATCTCATCTCGAATTACGTCCAAGTGACCTGCTCTAATATAAGAGGATACCAACTAAACTAAAACAAATATATCTGCCGTCCATAACGGGTGTATTAAATTCTCAAAGGAAATACCCTACTCATAGGAAATACCCTACTCACGGGTAATCAATCATGGAAGTAAAGCCTACAACTGATCAAATATCAATGTGTGCATCATCTTGTACTATAGCGATAATTTTGTAATGCTCGTTACTCAATCGCTCTGCGGTAATAAGGTTTATTATTTTCCTATTCTGGATACATATAATAACGATACTTTTGTAATACTCTTACTCAATCGTTCTGCGGCAAATAGGTTTTATCTCCCTATTTCCGGATACATGAAATAACGATACTTTTGTAATACTCTTACTCAATCGTTCTGTAGCAAATAGGTTTTATCTTCCTATTTTCGGATATATGAATTAACGATACTATTGTAATACTCTTACTCAATCGTTCTGTGGCAAATAGGTTTTATCCCCCTATTTCTGGATACATAAATTAACGATACTTTTGTAATACTCTTACTCAATCGTTCTGCGACAAATAGGTTTTATCTCCCTATTTTCGGATACATGAAATAACTATACTCTTTCATATGTATTCATCAGCTCAACGTGCGACAAAAAGTATGTTAACACAACATAATCTAAGTGTACGTGAACATATCTCGGTATGCGTGTCCATATCTGGTGTTCATCATCATCCCAGATATTAAACAACTCTTAAGCATTGTATATAATAGTACAAGATCGAGAAACTCTCTCAAAAATAATAAACAAGAGCGAAACTCAAGAAACATTTACGTAATATATCAATTTATTTCAAATCAGCACATCTGCAGTTTTCTGTAGAACATATCATTTAGTAAATTGAGAATATCTTTCTCTGGACAAACTCTTTTTAAGAATAGTTTTTTACTTTAGAAACTAGACTCACATAGCTATCATTTGACACTGATTTGGCTCAGTTTGGTGTTCATATGATATTTCTAATTTCCAGTCAAACATTTTATATGTGCAGCAGACTTTCTACAGGATATATCATCAGTAAATTAAGCATATCTTTCGTTAGAAAAACTATCTTTAGGTATGGTTTTTTGTTTTAAAAACTAGATTCACATATATTTCAATTGGAATTAGTTTGGTTCAATTTGGATTTCATTTGTTAATTTAAATTCTAGCTCAATAGTATATATGTGCAGCAGATTTTCAACAGAACATAACAAGCATGATTATTTGCATAAGAAATCATATGTAAACCTTCAATCATGCACGAAACTTTAAAATGAAGAATAAGGCATCTAAAATCAGATAAACATTATTTTAAATTATTTTTAGATCTTAAAATACTTCTGTAAATTCGTGCTTAATCTCTTTAACATGAAAAGACCTAGTCTTCATACATATATACAAAAGATCCAATTTTTATATACAAATTAATTGATGAGGCTCTATAAAACTCATTAAAAACTCTTTAAAAATATTTTAAAAACTGGGAGGGGGATTAGTAGAGATGATACTCACCTGGGGTTGTAGGAAAACTTGTTAGAAGCAACATCGAAGGAGATCTCCACTCCAAAAGCCAAAAATCACCAAAAACCCAACTTGAAAGCCTCCAATCTTCTCTAAGAATTAAAAATAGGGTTTATGGGGGTTTGATGTCTGTTAGGGTTCTTAGATATGATAAAAGAAAGGAATTTTCATGAAAAATATAGGTATTTATAAAGGCAAACCCGAAACAAACCTGTTAGACCCGAACCAGGAAACCTAGTCTAACTAGGAAAATACCTCTTCGGTATTTTAGCTGTAACTTTCTCATACGACCTCAGAATGAGGTGATCTAAGACTTGTTGGAAATCTGTTGAAGAGACCTACAACTTTGTTCTTTTATACTTTTCTAAATTCTAACTATATCGGTGTAAAAAATATAAAAACTTATAACTGGTTATTATTCCCAGATTTTTCACTCTTTTGGCCTTTGTGCATGTTTTGTGCATTTGCACTCATATTTTCACAAATATACATTGAATTGATCTCAAATCAATTCTTATCATATCCAAACATCAAAATATATTATTTTTTACCATATAACATATTTGTCATTATTTATCATAAAATATTCAAATTTACAGGGTTTTACAATTATTTAGTTATCCTAACAACGGCAATGTCGTTTAAATTTTCAGCAGTAGCACGTACTTGCACAAGCCTTTTGGCACGTGGTTAGGTAGCTTATGTTCGGTGCAAGGGTCTGTTGTTTGATCCCTTAAACCATTCAATTTCTTTTTTTTTTACTCCTTATAGTTCCTAGGTGATGGGTCCTTTTATTTTGATGATGATTTACAAACAATTTACATCTAATGTTGTATGTCTAGTGTTTGTATTTTGTATCTATTCTAGACAAATAATATGTTGGAGGTTGGATAGAATTATGCTTCAACGATCATATCCAATTGAGGTTGGCGGAATATTGAAGTGAAGCCTTGCAATTCAAGTTGAATATCCAAGTTCAAGCTTCATCCATAAGTTTACCAAGATAGAGCTTCGTTGAAGATCATAAGCTTGGGTATATTTAGTTTAGGTTTTTATATTATGTGTGTTAGTACTTTAAGCTCAATCATACACACACATACATGTTTTGGATTTTATATATATGTATATAGTTATATATATATAAATGTTTTGGCTTTATAGTTTTTAAGTTTATATAAATATGAAACCTATATTATTGTTTACATATAAATACATGTTTCATATTTATCATTTTGTTAAATGCATATTGTGCAAAACTTTATTTTTGCATAACATTGAGTTTTTGGTTTATAGACTTAACAACAATAGTTTGTATCTTTTATCAAGTATATGAAATCAGTTTATGAAGTTTCAAAACATGGTTTAGTCAAAATATCAAAACAAGTGTGTTTCATTTTTATGTTTTGGACTATTTTGGAAAATAAAGATTTTTCATTTAGGAGGTACTATTTAAACAAGTGTGTTTTTGTAGCTTGTGTATTATCATGTCTACAATTATTTCCCAAAGTTTTATATTTTTTTGAATTTGTTTGCTATTTTTAAAAGCAGTTTAAAAATCAGATTTTTTGTTTCAGTCAGGCTAAAATCCTGTTATCAGTCGACTAAAAAAATCAGTCGATCGATCAGTCGACTGAAGAAAGTTCCTACAATTTAAAAAAGTTTCTATTTTATTTTGGTCGACTGACCAATCGACTGATGAGGTCATCACTCGACTGATAAGGTCTGTCAGTCGACTGATGAGCTGGAAAACGTCGCTAACGGTCAGCTCATCAGTCGACTGATGAAAGCCGTCAGTCGACTGACGCTGTAACAACAAGTTTTTTCCAGCATGTTCAAGTTTTGGGTTTTTGATCTTTTGGCTTTGTTTTTCTTGTGTTTTGGGGTCTCTATAAATACCCCTCATACCTCAGGCTAAATATCACCAAGAGAATTATTTAAGAAAGGTTAACAAGGGTTTAAAGTTTTGTTCAAGTTCGTTTAAAAAGCTATTAAGCATTTTTCTAGTTTCGGTTTGTGAAGAGAATTTTACAAGAGCAAGTGAAGATCATCCTTTGGTGTTTGAGCAATCACTCTTCTCCCTCTCTCTTGTTATCATCTTGAGAAGTTCTTCTAAACTCTTATCTAGCTATTTATTTGTTTGTTTTTCATTTTCTTAAAGCTAGATTTATTTGAGTTTAGTTTGTTCTATTAAATCTCATTGTTACACACACCAACTTGAGCTTTTATACATAGTATAATTGGGGTTATGAGAGATTATAACTTTGAGTTATGCTTTATTGAGTTCTCATCTTATTTAGAGAACAAATCATTTGTTGTGAGCTTAATTACGAGTTGCACATTGTATTACACTTGGACACCGAGAGTAGTGGTTGGTGAGAGACAGGGTCGGTTTCAAGAGTAGTGGGATCAGTAGTAAATGTTGGACCCTAGAGGGGGGGTGATTAGGGTCAAAAGGCTCTAATATGCAATTTAAAGAACAACACAAGCAAAACACAAAACAGTAATGCAATAAAAGTAAGAGAGATAGAGTTAGGAGTTCGTTATCCTTGACGCGCGATGTGTTAACGAGGTTCGGCCCTCTGGCCTACGTCCCCACTCCCCACTCTCGAGGAGAAATCCACTACTCAACCGGTTTAGAAGCCGGAACTTCGTCTACACAGCGATCCCACACGATCTCTCTCACTACACAGTTTGATCTCAACAGATCACACCCTCACAGTTGATCTTACTCAAGATCTCAACCTCACAGCAGAAAAAAAGATGCAAGAACCTCTCTTTACACAGCCCCTATAGCAAAGAGAAGGTTTACTGAAGCTGGGAAGTGAATCACACTTAAAAACAGAGAGAAAACAGACTTTGAAAATTTTACCCAGGAAACAGAAAAAGCTCTCTGGTTTTGCAAACGTTAGGGCTAAGGAAGAAGATGAAGACTGGGGGTTTTTATAGAAGAGATTAAATCAATTTAAAACAAAACCCAATCTTCCCAAATAGGATAATAATCTCCTTTACAGACCCTTATCTCAGACTGTGCCAAACACAGTTGAGTGTAAGCACAGTGATCAAGGCAGCAGAAGACCGTTTAAAAAGTCGCGGTTGACTGAAGGAAGTTTCGGTCGTCCGAAATAAACCTTCGGTCGACCGAAAAATCACGTCGGTCGACCGACCGAAAAATTCGGTCGACCGCGAGCTGCTTCGAAAACTTAGAAAACAAACAGAGCCATCGTCGGTCGACCGGTGCGGTCGACCGATATAGAAATCAAAATTTCGGTCGACCGTACTGGTCGACCGACGATTTCTCTGGAAAATACTAACGAATGGCTATAGGAGCGGTCGACCGGGCCGGTCGACCGCTTTCTGATATATTGCAGAAACAGGTTTTTGACCAACTTGAAATATTTGCAAAATATTTATTTGACCTCTGAAAATTCTGAAACTTTGTAAAATGTTTTTAATACTAAAAACAAACTGTTTGGAAAAAGAATTTTGCAGATAGGTCCTCATACTTGTGAAAAATAAGGTTTTGTGAAAACCGCTTAAAAGCTTAAATATGAAAACGTGTGTGTGAGTCCCAATAGCTTCAAGTAAACACAGTAACTCTTTGCCTACATTCTAGCACTAGAGAGAAACATAAAAGAAAGCTAATATCCTCATATTGAAAGTAATACTTGAGCTTTGATATAGCTTGAATCGGATGAAGCTTTTATTCGAATTTGTCGTTCTTGAAATAACGTTGCTTCATCTCTTGGCCTCCTCCTCCTTTGGATATCATCGTTGTAGCATATATTCCATCCATCCTCCATACATGGCACTAACGAGCTTGATAAATGAATTTACTACATTTACACTCAATAAGCCATTAGCACCGATAATGGTGGTTGTAAAACATCATCAAAACATAAAGGTTAACAATCTCCCCCTTTTTGATGATGACAACCAACCATTATAAGAGCAAAAATAAAATAGCGTATAGATAGGTGCTCCCCCTATCTATGAGCTCCCCCTAAATATATGCAACAATTGAGGAGATATTTCTCCCCCTTTGTCACCATCAAAAATGGGGTAAAAGAAATGCAAACTACAACTAAACAAGCACACAATGTAGAACTTTCACATAGTGAATAAGCCCAAACAATTTCTTATGCGACAAAAATCATCCTCTCCAAGAGGCTTAGTGAATATATCCGCTAGTTGAGATTTGGTGTCAACAAATACTAGGGATACATTTTGTTTCTCTACATGATTGCGTAAGAAATGATGGCGCACATCAATATGCTTGGTTCTAGAATGCAAAACCGAATTTTTTGAAATATTTATGGCACTTGTGTTATCACAAAAGATTTTAATATTTTGGAAATTCAAATCATAATCAACAAAACTTTGTTTCATCCACAACACTTGAGCACAACATAAGCCGGCGGCAATGTATTCCGCTTCTGTAGTGGACAATGCAACACAATTTTGTTTCTTGGAAGCCCAAGAAACAAGTGAATTTCCTAAGAATTGGCATGTTCCACTAGTACTCTTGCGATCTACCTTACATCTGGCAAAGTCGGCATCACAAAAACCATATAAATCAAAAGAAGTACTTCTTGGATAAAACAAACCAAGATTAAAAGTACCATTTACATATTTAATGATCCTTTTAACCGCAATTAAATGAGATACTTTTGGAGATGCTTGAAAACGTGCACATGCACACACACTAAACATGATATCGGGCCTACTAGCGGTAAGATAAAGAAGACTACCTATCATACCTCGGTATAATTTTTGGTCCACGTCTTCACCACTTTCATCCGCATCAAGCTTAACACTAGTACTCATGGGAGTAGGCGCATGCTTAGAATTCTCCAACTTGAATTTCTTCACCAATTCCTTCGCATACTTGCTTTGTGAAATGAAGATCCCATCCTTAGTTTGCTTTACTTAGAGCCCGAGAAAGAATGTAAGCTCTCCCATCATACTCATCTCAAAGTGATCCTGCATAACTTTAGAGAATTCCTTGCACAAGAATTCATTAGTAGCACCGAAAATGATGTCATCCACATATATTTGAACTAAAATAAAATCATTTTTCCTTTTTCTCACAAAAAGAGTGTTATCAATTGTTCCTTTTGAAAAATCATTTTCAACAAGAAAACTAGAGAGGCGAGCATACCAAGCTCTAGGAGCTTGTTTCAAACCATATAAAGCTTTTTGTACCCGGTATACATGATTTGGAAAGGCATGATCTATAAATCCGGGGGGTTGCTCAACAAACACTTCCTCTTCTATAAAACCATTTAAGAAGGCACTTTTAACATCCATTTGAAATAGTTTAAAATTTTTAAAACTAGCAAATGCTAAAAACATCCTAATAGATTCCAACCTTGCAACCGGTGCAAAGGTTTCATCATAGTCTATGCCCTCCTCTTGATTGTATCCTTGGGCAACCAAACGAGCTTTATTTCTAGTAACAATGCCATGTTCATCAAGTTTGTTTCTAAAAACCCATTTAGTACCAATAACACTAGCATTGTTAGGTCTAGGAACTAACTTCCAAACTTCATTTCTTTAAAAATTGTTTAATTCTTCATGCATAGCCAAAACCCAAAATTCATCATTCAAAGCATCATTAATCTTTTTAGGTTCTATATGAGATAAGAATGCAACATTACCACACTCACTCAAAGCTTTTGAGCGAGTAATAACTCCTTTTGAAGGACTCCCAATGATTTGCTCCTTTGGATGGTTTGATGTGAATTTCCAAGCTTTAGGAGGTTCAACTTGTTCTTGAGCGTTGGAGCTATCTTCATCCTTTTGAGCTTCTATAGAGAGAGTATCATTGATTTGCAAAAAGTCCAATCCTCCCTCAATATCATCATCATCATCTTTCCTAGGCACAATAACTTGAGAGCAAACATTAGTCTCATCAAAAGTAACGTTTATAGATTCTTCAACAACGAGACTTCGTTTATTGAAGACCCTATAAGTCTTACTTCGAGGTGCATAACCCAAGAAAATACTAACATCAATTTTGGAATCAAATTTATCATGGTGATCTTTTGTATTTAAAATAAAACATTTGCAACCAAAAACACGAAAATAACCAATAAAAGGAGTTTTTCCATAATAAAGTTCATAAGGAGTTTTCTTAAGCTTTGGTCTAATCAAAACACGATTTAAAACATGGCAAGCCGTATTGACAGCTTCCGCCCAAAAATATTTTGGTAAGTCAAAAGAGTTTAACATAGTGCGTGCCATTTCTTGTATGGTGCGATTTTTTCATTCAACAACACCATTTTGTTGTGGTGTTCTAGGAGCGGAAAACATATGAGTAATACCATGATGAGTACAAAAATCATAGAAAAATTCATTTTGAAATTCACCACCATGATCACTTCTTATTTTAACAACTTTCAAATCCTTTTCATTTTTAATTCTTTTAACATGATTGGCAAACTCTTCAAAACAATCATTTTTCTTTGCAAGAAATATTGTCCATGTAAAACGAGAAAAATCATCAATGATCATAAAAATATAGTGTTTGCCTCCAAGAGAGGTAACACGCATAGGACCAAATAAATCGAGATGAAGTAATTGCAAAGGTTTAGAAGTCGATACCTCATGGATGGATTTGAAAGAAGATTTTGTTTGTTTACCTTTGTCACAATCCTCACAAATTGTATCTTTTATGAAGTGCAAACTAGGTAGCCCTTTCACAAGATTCTTCTTAGATAATTTTGATATCAACTCCATATTTGCATGTCCAAGTCTCTTGTGCCAAATCCAAGGGTTTTCATCAATTGCCGCAAGACACTTCATATCTTGATTCACTAACTCATTCATCTCAAAGATATAAACATTAGACTTGCGATTTGCAATAAAAATAATTTTTCCATTCATACTAATGATGCATTTATCCGGTTTAAAAGAAATATCAAAACCTTTATCACTTAATTGGCTAATGCTAAGAAGATTATGATTCAAGCCATTTACTAAATAAACATCTTCTATAATGGGTGAGGGTTTCTTACCAATAGAACCGATACCAATAATTTTACCTTTCTCACTACCACCGAAGGAGACATTGCCTCCTTCAATCCTTGATAGGGTTGCAAATAACTCTTTGTTGCCCATCATATGATATGAGCAACCACTATCAAGGTACCACATCTCCTTACGTCGTTGCCGTGACGTTCCCTATAAAAGAAGAAGATGAAGGTGTAGTAGCTTTAGGTACCCATGTCTTGGGTCCTTGGTGGTTAGTAGTTTTGGTACCTTTGGGTACCCATATCAAACCATAAAAATCTTCATTGTCTTTAATTCTACAATGAGTAGAAATGTGTCCATGTCTCATACAATAAGTGCATACAAAATTTCTTTTGTATGTACGGATGTTGGAACCATGAAACCTATTTCTACCATGGTGATTGTAGTTGGCATGAGCATGAGTGGGTCTAGTTCTACAACCCTCAATTTCTAATCTTTCAATCTTTGATCTTAATTGCTTGTTCTCAAAATTGAGATCTCCTAGCAATTCATCTTTTAGAACAAGAGAGGTTGTTAGTTATTCTAGCTTAATATCACAAGAGGCATGCAATTTTTTAAAAAAAGAGTATTCTTTAGACATTCTTTTAAATTCAAAGTTCAACTCTTCTAAAGCCATAGCTATGTCACATTGCATATAGAAAGATTCACTTTCGGCCTTGGATATTACCTCATGTTCATTTGCCATGAAACAAACATTTGGGTCATGAAGAGCAAGTTTAGCTCCCTCATCATCGCTATCCGAATCACTTGGTTCGGATTCTTCCCATCCGGCATACATAGCCTTCTTCTTCTTGTACTTCATGTACTTCTCTTTGAGCTTGGGGCAATCCTTAGCGATGTGACTCGGTTCATTGCATTCAAAATATTTACCTACACGAGAGGAAAACTTGTTGTTAGATCGAGGGTTAAATTTTTTGTTCATTTTTATAAGTCTAGAGATTCTTCTAGAGAGATGAGCCACTTCTCTAGAAAAATCGACTTCACTCTCCGATGACGAAGATGAGTTGTCACTAGCTCCTTTGAGAGCTATGGTCTTCAACTTTGGTGATGGCTCCTCAACTTCACGTGATGGCACTTCCTCCTTCTCCTTCCTCTTGAGCTTCTTCTCATGCACTTTGAGCTTTCCGATAAGACTATCAAGAGCTAAGGTAGTGAGGTCATGAGCTTCCTCAATGGCCGTAGCCTTGGGCTCCCATGCCGGAGTCAAGGAGCGAAGTATCTTGTAGTTCATCTCTTGAATGGATAATTGCTTATCAAGACCATGTAATTCATTGATGATGTTAGTAAAGCGAGAAAACATAGCATCAATGGATTCATTTGGAAGCATTTTAAATAGCTCATAATCATGCATAAGTTCACTAATCTTAGATTCCTTAACTTGGAGGGTTCCTTCATGTGTAACACATAATTTTTCCCAAATTTCGTATGCGGTTGCACACGTAGAAACTCTATTGTATTCATTGGGGGAAAGACCACAAATTAAGGCGTTCATGGCCTTAGCATTGAGATTGGCAAGGTGCCTTTCATCCTCATCCATGTTCTCAACTTTGGACTTTTCTACAAATTTCTTTTCTATGAGCCCTAGGATGTCAAGGTCAATACAACGAAGATAAATTCTCATCCTAGCCTTCCAATAAGCAAAATTAGTCCCGGTGAAGAGAGGTGGTCTAGTTGTGGATTGTCTTTCTAACATATGCATATTCAAAGAAGCCTCCATTAGATCTTTTCTCTAAGGTGATTAAACAAAAAATTAATATAGAGACCAAGCTCTGATACCAATTGTTGGACCCTAGAGGGGGGGGTGATTAGGGTCAAAAGGCTCTAATATGCAATTTAGAGAACAACACAAGCAAAACACAAAACAGTAATGCAATAAAAGTAAGAGAGATAGAGTTAGGAGTTTGTGTTATCCTTGACGCGCGATGTGTTAACGAGGTTCGGCCCTCTGGCCTACGTCCCCGCTCCCCACTCTTGAGGAGAAATCCACTACTCAACCGGTTTGGAAGCCGAAACTTCGTCTACACAGCGATCCCACACGATCTCTCTCACTACACAGTTTGATCTCAACAGATCACACCCTCACAGTTGATCTTACTCAAGATCTCAACCTCACAGCAGAAGAAAAGATGCAAGAACCTCTCTTTACACAGCCCCTATAGCAAAGAGAAGGTTTACTGAAGCTGGGAAGTGAATCACACTTAAAAACAGAGAGAAAACAGACTTTGAAAATTTTACTCAGGAAACAGAAAAAGCTCTCTGGTTTTGCAAACGTTAGGGCTAAGGAAGAAGATGAAGACTGGGGGTTTTTATAGAAGAGATTAAATCAATTTAAAACAAAACCCAATCTTCCCAAATAGGATAATAATCTCCTTTACAGACCCTTATCTCAGACTGTGCCAAACACAGTTGAGTGTAAGCACAGTGATCAAGGCAGCAGAAGACCGTTTAAAAAGTCGCGGTTGACTGAAGGAAATTTTGGTCGTCCGAAATAAACCTTCGGTCGACCGAAAAATCACGTCGGTCGACCGACCGAAAAATTCGGTCGACCGACCAAAAAATTCGGTCGACCGACCAAAAAATTCGGTCGACTGTGAGCTGCTTCGAAAACTTAGAAAACAAACAGAGCCATCGTCGGTCGACCGACGCGGTCGACCGATATAGAAATAGAAATTTTGGTCGACCGTACCGGTCGACCGACGACTTCTCTGGAAAATACTAACGAATGGCTATAGGAGCGGTCGACCGGACCGGTCGACCGCTTTCTGATATATTGCAGAAACAGGTTTTTGACCAACTTGAAATATTTGCAAAATATTTATTTGACCTCTGAAAATTCTAAAACTTTGTAAAATATTTTTAATACTAAAAACAAACTGTTTGGAAAAAGAATTTTGCAGATAGGTCCTCATACTTGTGAAAAATAAGGTTTTGTGAAAACCGCTTAAAAGCTTAAATATGAAAACATGTGTGTGAGTCCCAATAGCTTTAAGTAAACACAGTAACTCTTTGCCTACATTCTAGCACTAGAGAGAAACATAAAAGAAAGCTAATATCCTCATATTGAAAGTAATACTTGAGCTTTGATATAGCTTGAATCGGATGAAGCTTTTATTCGAATTTGTCGTTCTTGAAATAACATTGCTTCATCTCTTGGCCTCCTCCTCCTTTGGATATCATTGTTGTAGCATATATTCCATCCATCCTCCATACATGGTACTAACGAGCTTGATAAATGAATTTACTACATTTACACTCAATAAGCCATTAGCACCGATAATGGTGGTTGTAAAACATCATCAAAACATAAGGGTTAACAGTAAAGCCTAGTGAGAGGTGGTAATTCCGAACACTTGAGGAAGGTGACACGGGCTTGGCCAACATCTTATAGGGTGTGAAGTGTAATTGCAAGTGTGTAAGTTGTAAAGTTTTCGGTGAACTAGAAAACCGATTGTTGTATTGAGCCTAATTGTGAGGATTCAACCTGTAATACACTAGTACACCAAAAGGAGTTTGTGGTGAGAGACGGGATCATCCCAAAAGGAGTGGGGTAGGTTGTAATAGCTAGAGAGAGGTTATAATTCCTAACACTTGAGGGAGACACGGGCTATAGACCAACACTTGAGGTGGTAGTTAGTGTAGTTACTTTGTGAAATTGTGAACGTTGATTAGTGAGCGTTGAAAACCGATATTATGTGGAATAAACGTCGGGTGATCGTTGAAAATCCGGTGTGATAGTGGATTTCTCCCTTGGAGTGGGGAGCGGAGACGTAGCACGTAAGGTCCGAACTCCGTAATCATATTGTGTGTTTGTATTATTTACATTGTCCTATCCTAATTGTATCTTTTGTTTATCTTGTTTCACCCTTGTTTATATTGTTTATCCTTGAATATAATTATTGCATATCATTCTTGCTAGGATACTTGTTAATTAGTTTTAATTTGGCACAAATCGGATTAGATTAGCATAAACTCTATTCACCCTCCTCTAGGGTTCTTTCCTAGTGGCATTAGGGTGCTTTCACTGGGCTCACAAAAATCAGATTTGTTTGCTCTGTAAATCATTTCAATTGGTCATGTCTTTTTGTCATTCAAAATTTTAATTTTTACTATTAGTTTTCTTACCAGTTTTAAACTTATATTATTTTAGTTAATTTGTTAGCTCATACTATAAACCTTGTTATACAATGAACTAGACTGTGTGGTAGTAATCCTTGTTGATCCTTAATGTCTTCGAATAGGCTAGGCAATGCATGAAGACGACTTTTGTCATAAGTATGATTCATAAGCATGCTAACATAGCATCGCTATACCGTTGAGGCCTGTAGGATCTAAAATAGATACACTAGAACACTAGAGGGGGGTGAATAGTGTTCTTTTAAAATTTATGCAAAGTATATTATAAATTATAAAGAAAAATAGCAATCTCAGAAATTCACAATCACAAACACAAGGATTTACACTGGTTCCACCAATCCGGTGTACATCCAGACCCTAAGCAAATCCCGCTTGAGAGTTTCCACTATGATTTTGAATAAACTTACAAAATCAAACGCAAACCTGACCAATTTGCTAGTCCCTGCAAATTGCAACACCAATTGACACACACCTTGCCAATTTGAACACCAATCTCTAAACCAAGAGATCAACCCTCTCAAACCCGAGAGAAATCCTTTTGAAGCAAGAACACAATTGATCCTATAAGCCTTGAATGTGTAGTGAAGTGCAGCAGTGGCTTAAGATTCTTTTCATCTCTGTAAATTGCCTAAATGATAGGTATTTGATGAATGTTTAGAGGCAATTTCAGAAACTTCTCTTTTTCACAAAATCTGAATATTTTTCACTTGAAAAATTACATAAAGATCAAAGCTTATGGGTATGTATATCTCTGCAATTTTTCTGAACAAATAACCTATTTATAGCCCTTGAAAAGATAAATTTTTGAACTTTAAAAACGGCTATAAACAGTCATAAATTCAAACTTTTAAATCTGAAAAAACTGTATCTGTAGTCGACTACAATGAACACTAGTCGACTACACTGAGTTCAAACAGACTCTGTGTATTCATAAAATTTCTCAGTAGTCGACTATAATGCTCATTAGTCGACTACACTGTATTTTGACAGAAACTGATAAAATGAATTTTACGTTCAGTAGTCGACTATAGTGTAGATTAGTCGACTATAGTGTAGATTAGTCGACTATACTGTAAAAAGATAGAAACTTAAGTTTCTGTAAAACACCTGAGTAGTCGACTATAATTACTATTAGTCGACTATACTGTAAATTGACAGAAACACATATTTAAGATTTATACACGAGTAGTCGACTACTATTCTAATTAGTCGACTACTAAGAGTAAAAATTATGATATAAAATATTTTTATACTTAAGTTTTAACTATATTTCTAATGGTTAACATAGGGGATTTCTATAGTTAACCAACACACTAAGCCTGTGTTAGTGTATTCTAATTTTTTGTGTGTATGCGTGTGTGTGATCAAGGCTTGTATAAAAATTCTAAGTAAAGAAAATGTAAAATACATTATCTTATCTGTTCTTTATTTTCTTCACTTCATAATGCATTGAAAACATCTTGCACTTGTTCATATTCTGATATTAAAATCTGCATATAAAAGTTAGCGCACACACTGTATAAATTGTTATCATCAAAATATTATCATGGAGATATGCTATTCAACATTCTCCCCCTTTTTGATGATAACAAATAATTTATGCATAAGTATATATATTTTATAATCAGATTAAAACATAATGAAATAACCATACTTACTCCCTCTGCATATATGCAAATATGAGTCAAATATAAGTCTATAACAATACATAACAATACTTACATAAAAGTACTATTTCTCCCCCTTTGTTATCAACAAAAAGAGGGAAAACATCTATGCTAAACATGACATTATTTCTTCAAAATGAGCTAAAACTTCCAACAAATCAACCAGGTTATGAACATAGTCCATAACTTCACCCATCCAAATAGGTAGGCAAAGACTTCCCATAAAGATCAAAAAGTTCCATAATGTTCATCACCATGATCTGTTTAAAATATGTAGCACATGCATTATCTAACCAAACATTATCATAGATAATAAAAACACATAATCAACATAAGTGACATAGTAGCAACATAAATAACATATTACATAAGTCTTAACAACTCACAACCACATAGTTTTTGAAACTTAAACAAAATAACATAATTGTTTTGAAATTTAACATAATAACATCTTAAGGTGCTGGAGGAGGTTGCTGTCCTTGAAAATATACATTAAGCTTTGTATCCAAATCTTCAAACTTCTTGATTAGCTCTTCTTGATTACTAATGATATATGATTTCTGGGAATAAAGAGCTCTTTGACCAGTTTCAAGTTCAAGAATACGTGCACTTAAAGTGTTGTATTGCACGTCTGAAAAGCATGAGGGTTCTGTAGGAAATGGTGGTGGTTGACTTGAAGAAGCTCCTGCTTGAGTTGAAGATTATGGAATTTCTTCTTGATGAGGTTCAGGTTCATTTTGAGGATTATGTTCTTAAATTTTAAAATTAGTCAATTTCATCCTAGTTAGGGCATTGGAATCAAAGAATTCAATCGAACGGACAACAGAATTTTTAGATTGGAGATCCACATGAAATTTGTTAAAGATTTTTGTTAGGAATGCACCATAAGGAAGAAATCCTCTTGGAATAGTCAGAAGATTGTCAAAGTAAACTTCACCCCAATTAACTTGAATATTTCCCATTATAGCATATAGAGCTTTTGCTAAATCTAGGGAAATGAAAGGAAAACTCCCAGTTTTTGGATACAAGTTATAGGCTAAGATACGTGCAATGAACCTAGGAATTAGACGAAGTTTGTTTGAGTTATTTAAAGGTTTGCTATATCCAGGAAGAAATATATGATTGGACAGCAGTTCTGAATCATTCATCCTAACAGACCTAAGAGAAACTCCTTGATAAAGAATATTGAAGATTTTACCAATTGACTTTGTAGTTAAGTCAATCTCTATTCCTTTAACAAGAGTTTTGAGTTTTTCAGAACCACCAATAGTTCCCATACGTTCTATATTAGTATAGAACAGTTGCACAAGAAATGGATATGTGGGTTTTCTATTTTCAGCAGAGAATAATTCAAGCAATCCCACATTTTTAAAATATGAACTAAAGTTCCAGGGTATAAAATCATCAAATTTCACAAATCGTCCTGGAAGAACTTCAAAAGTTGATATTTTGTTAAATTCTTCTAATAAATCAGGACTTTTTAAATAGATGATGATTTCATCATTGACAGAAGTATGTGTTTGCTTAGCTTTCTTAGATCTAGACATGATTAGATAGATAAATCACAAAAGATATAAAGATCAAGTTTAGAAACAATACCCCAAACTGTTGAAACCCTAGATTAGTCGACTATTACTTGGATCAGTCGACTACTGAGCTTGACTGCTTGTCAGATTTGAAAGAGAATTGAAGAAATTGATGAAAAAATTGAGAAAAATGAGATGCCCTAACTTGGATTCGTTGATTCTGAAGTGAGGAAGATGGGGTTTCGGTTTTGGGTAGAGTTAGTGGGCAGTTTTTGTTTTTTACTTTATCTTTTAAGAATATAATACAATATATGGTTGAGATTTGATAGTAAATTGAGTGTAGGGTTAAGATTTAATCTTAAATGTGTGGTTAGGATTGATAGAGTTGAAAAACTATGGTTGAGATGAATTTTACTTAACTGAAACAGGTATGGGTATTGGGTTTTTGGTTTGAATCTAAGAAAAAATCCACTAAGCTTAAAAACTGTAAAACTTAGAGTTCAGAATCAGTAGTCGACTAATAGTGAGAGTAGTCGACTATACTGTAATCGACAGAAAGATGATTTTTAGTTTTTAACTTAGAGTAGTCGACTAATCTGTATTGTAGTCAACTACACTGTAAACAACAGAAAGTTGATTTTAAGATATTAACATTGAGTAGTCGACTATAAAGTCAAGTAGTCGACTACACTGTAATTTTCAGAAAAAAATTATTTGTAAGACTTGTGCATGTAGTCGACTATAAGTCAAATTAGTCGACTATTTAGGGTATAAATATATATGTGTTTGTTTTAAAAATTAATTTAAATCTTCAATTGAACATATACCTAATTCCCTTCTTAATTTAACATAAATTTCTTCTTTTAGGGGTTTTGTTAATATATCTACTATTTGTTTATCTGTAGGTATAAATTCTAATAAAATGTCACCTTTAAGCACATGATCACGTAAAAAATGATGTCTAATATCAATGTGTTTTGTATGTGAATGTTGAATAGGATTTTTAGATAAATTAATTGCACTAGAATTGTCACACATAATGGATGATATGGGACAATTTATGCCATAATCAGTTAAAGTTTGTTTCATCCATAATATTTCAGCACATGCAAGACTAGCAGCAATATATTCAGCTTCAGTTATTGATAATGATACTGAATTTTATTTTTTACTAAACCAAGATACAAGTGAATGCCCTAAGAAATGACATGTTTCACTTGTACTTTTTCTAGATTTACATCTGGTAAAATCAGCATCACTATATGATATTAAATCAAAAGAACTATGTTTTGGATAAAATAAACCATAATTTGTAGTATCTTTAATATATCTAAAAATTCTTTTTACTTCTTTAAAATGTGATTCTTTAGGATTAAATTGAAATCTTGCACATAAACATACACTAAACATAATAATCATGTGTACTTGCATTAATGTAAAGAAGTGATCCAATCATACCTCGATAGAGCTTTTGATCAACATTCTTACCATTTTCATCTTTGTCAAGTGATGTAGTGGTGCTCATTGGTGTTGGTTTGCTTGTTGAATTTTCCAATCCGAAACGTTTAAGTAAATCTTTTGCATACTTGTTTTGATTGATGAATATTCTTTCTTTCAATTGTTTAATTTGTAGTCCAAGGAAGAAATTTAGTTCACCCATGTGACTCATTTCAAATTCATCCTGCATAGTCTTAGCAAATTCTTGACAAAGATTGTTGTTAGTAGAACCAAAAATAATATCATCTACATAAATTTGAATTAGTAAAATATCTTTATTTATTTTCTTAATATATAATGTTGAATCAACTTTTCCAATTTCAAAACCTGAAGTTAAAAGAAACTTCTTTAATCTATCATACCAAGCACGAGGTGCTTGTTTAAGACAATATAAAGCTTTCTTAAGTTAAAAAACATGATTTGGAAAACTTCCATGTTCAAAACCTGGAGGTTATTCTACAAAAACTTCTTCTTTTATAAAACCATTTAGAAAAGTACTTTTAACATCCATTTAAAATAATTTAAAATTCATAAAACATGCAAATGCAAGCAATATTCCAATTGATTCTAATCGAGCAACAGGTGCATAATTATCATCATAATTAATTCCTTCTTCTTGATTATAACCTTGAGCAACTAATCTAGCTTTGTTTCTAACAACTTGACTAAATTCATCTAATTTGTTTCTAAAAATCCATTTTGTTCAAATAATGGATTTATTTTGAGGTCTAGGTATAAGATCCCAAACATTATTTCTAGTAAATTGATTAAGTTCATCTTGCATAGCAATTATCCATGAATCATCAAGAAGACCTTTTTTTATATGTTTAGGTTCAATAGTTGAAATAAAAGCATTATGAGCAATCAAATTAAAATAAGATCTAGTAGTTACTTTATCAGAAATATTTCCAATAACTAAATCATGTGAATGATTTTTAACTTCTACAAAATCTTTAGGTAAATCATTTTGTATATTTTATCTTTTGTAATATCTATCATTGGAGTATCATGAATAGTATCAATTATATCATCATCATTATTTAATACAATCGGTGATTTTGAAAAAAATTTATCAAAAGAAACATGTAAAGATTATTCAATAACTAGTGTTCTTTTTTTATATATTTTATATGCTTTACTATGATTAGAATATCCAAAAAAATTCCTTCATCGGATTTAGAATCAAATTTATCTAAGTTATCCTTTGTGTTTAAGATAAAACATTTACAACCAAAAACTTTAAAGTAAGATACTTTAGGAATTTTGTTATAAAATAATTCATAAGAGGTTTTCTTTAAAATAGGTCTTAATAAAACTCTATTTAAAACATAACAATCTCTTGATACAGCTTCTGCCCAAAAATATTTTGGTAAAGTACTATCACATAACATGGTTCTAGCATATTCTTGTAAAGTTCTATTTTTTCTTTCTACAACTCCATTTTGTGGAGCAGCACGAGGAAAAGAAAAAGTATGTGATGTACCATGTTTGTCACAATAATTTGCAAATAATTCATTTTCAAATTCATCTCCATGATCACTACGTATAGAGATAATAGAACTAGATTTTTGATTTTGAATTCTTTTGCAAAAAATAGAAAACTTATTAAAAGCATCATTTTTATGTTTAAGAAAAATTACCTATGTAAATCTAGAATAATCATCAATAAGAACAAATGCATATCTATTTCCATTTAAAGATGCTACTCTAGATGGACCAAAAAGATCTATGTGAATTAATTCTAATGGTCTATTTGTAGATATTATATTTGTAGATTTAAAAAAAGATTTGTGCATTTTTCCTTGTTGACATGCATCACAAAAATTATTTTTAAAAGACATCTTAGGTAAACCATTTACTGAATCATTTTTTAAAATCTTAGATATATGTTTAAAATTAACATGTCCAAAACGTTTATGCCATAAAATAGAATCATTAGATGATGCAATAAGACAATGTTCATTTGAAATATTTTTTATGGATAAAACATATATGTTATTCTTTCTATGGCCTTTAAAAATAACAGTTATTAAATCAATATCAGAAATTAAGCATGATTCTTTTTCAAAAACAATTTTAAAACCTTTATCATAAATTTGACTAATACTAAGTAAATTATGTTTAAGACCATCAACTAATAAAACATTATCAATGATAGGTTTGTTTGGATTACCAACAGATCCAATACCGATGACTTTTCCTTTGTTGTTATCTCCAAAAGTAACGGTACCACCATCCTTGTTTTGAAAAGATGACAACAATTATATGTTTCCAGTCATATGTTTGGAGCAACCACTATCCAAAATCCACCTATCTTTCTTGGGTACCTGAAATAATAAACATTTATATTTTGGTACCCATACTATGTTGGGTCCTTTAAATTAGCCTTTAGGAAACCAAACCCATGAAGAGTTAGATTTGCCTAAATAGTTAGATGATAAACAAATATTTTTAATAAAATCAAAAATATAAAAATTCTTATGTAAAGAAGATAATTCTTTTGGAACCCAAATTGAAAAGAATTTTGATTTCTTTTTACACAAATTTTTATTTCTATATTCATACATATAACAAGAAGGTTTTTAAAAAATTGTTTTCTTTGATTTATTTTTATTAATTTGAAAACCTAATCCTTTTGTCTTTTGTGATTCTTTTTGAAAAGAAAGAATACTATTGAGATTTTCTTTACCTTTATTAAATTTGCTTACATTTAAACATATATCTTCATATCTTGATTTAAAAGAAGAAATATCTTTATCTAAACTGTTAATACGAATATTTAAATCATTACATTCTGATTTTAAATATTTATTCTCATTAGATAAACATTCATTTTCTTTAAGTAAAGAAAAATTTTCTTCTTTCAGATCAATTATTTGAGAATTAGAAAAAGTAGAGGAATTTAAATCAGAAATTTCTTTAAGTAATCTTTTATTTTCACCTTTAGGAAAATTATGTGATGTCTTTAATCTCACAAAAGTTTCATATAATTCATTGAAAGCATTTAAAAGTTCTTCATTTTCACTTACTTCATCTTGTGCCATGAAACACATGTGAGCATTTTCCTTTTCTTCAATTTCTTCATCTGAAGATGACTCATCACTATCATCCCAAGTGACTGCCATTGCTTTCCTTTTCTTGTTATTTTGAATGTTGTTGAAGTTGTTGAAATAACTTGATTTTTGCTTATTCTTCAACATTGGACAATCTTTCTTCATATGCCCTGGTTTATTACACTTAAAACAAAGAGGGTTATTTAAAATTGAACTCTTAGATTTAAAATTACCTCGTTTTATAAATTTTTGAAATTTTCGTGCAAACATGCCCATTTCTTCATCATCATCTGAATCTTCTTTATCAGAAGTAGTATTGAATACAAGAACTTTCTTATTCTTTGATTCTTCATCATTCTTTCTATCTTCAATTTGAACTTCATAAGCCATAAGATTACCGATTAGATTTTCAACCGTAAGAGTTTACAAATCATTGGCTTCTTCAATAGCGGTAACTTTCTTTTCCCATTGTGGAGTAAGTGAACGAAGTATCTTTCTTATCATCTACACTTGTGTATATGTTTTTCCAAGACCAATGAGAGAATTTGTGACGTCGGTGAATCTTATGAACATTTCTCCAATAGTCTCATTTTCCTTCATCTTGAACAATTCAAATCTGTGCACAAGAACAGAAATTTTGGATTCTTTAACTTTATTTGTACCTTCATGAGTTACCTCAAGTGTATGCCAAATATCATATGCGGATGTGGCCGTTAACACCCTATTGAACTCTTTCTTGTCAAATGCACAAAATAATGCATTCATTGCTATTAAATCCAAATTTGTATTATTTCTTTGAGAAGTAGTCCATTCTTCAAGAGGAGTTGTTGGCTTCTCATATTTTATTTCCACGACGTTCCAAAGTTCGTAGCCAATTGATTGAAGGTAAATCTTCATTCGGCACTTCCAATAGTTGTAGTTCAATCTATCGAACATTGGTGGACGATTTGTTGAGTGACCTTCTTTGAATTGTGAAGAATTTGTCGATGCCATCTTTCACCTTGCTCTGATACCAAATGTAGGATCTGAAATAGATACACTAGAACACTAGAGGGGGGTGAATAGTGTAGGCGTCGAAAATTGCCGATAGGTCCCCGAACATAGCTCGGTGTCAACGAGCGGCGATCGAACGTCACTACCCAGTTCACAAGAGCTCAAATGACGCCGGTGAGCGACTGAAGCAAACCGACGGATTACGTTAGCCGACAGAATGTCAGAATCGCAAAGATACGGGTTGACCGAAAACCCCGCTATCACTGCAATCAGACCAACGCCCGCTGCGCCTCAACCACCCCACAGATAATCCAACCATCGGGGCCCACAGAGCTCGCCGTCACGATTCCAACGCATCCGAAATCACCCAAATCCGAGTTCGGACGAAAAGTCAACGGCGAGTCAACAGCGGGACAACGGCACAGCCCCGGGCTGAACCGGGGACACACGAATATGTCTCGGCTGGCTCGAGACACCCCACATGGGGTGTCTCGGCCTTGGCCGAGACACCCCATGGGGGGTGTCTCGGCCTTGGCCGAGACACCCCATGGGGGGTGTCCCGGCCTTGGCCAAGACACCCCTAGGGGGGTGTCTCTCCTCTTGGGGTGTCCATATCAGCCCCCCCCTCTCCTTTTGGCTATAAATAGCCCCCTAGGCCTCCTTTGTGAGGGGCTCTTGATTTTGCTCTGGTTTAGCCTTGGAGAAGAATTTCCGGTCTTGGGATTATCCTCGAGATCTGAAATTCTAGAGTCTGAAGCGGCGAAGCCCTGCTGGAGTGAGGAGTCAGAGTTCTTCATCAAGGTTCATTCACCCCCCTTCTCTGATCCTTAGTGTTGCTCCTTTGCGGTGACACTAAGAAGAGCTATTATCTCGTTTTAGCCGAGATATACGCTTATAACCTCTAGATCTTGCGCGGATCGACGAGGTTCTGTTTCTATATCCTACGCGGATAGACGAAACTCTGCCGGATTTTATCGGCAAGGATCTTGAAAGAGTCGGCGGTCCACGGACATCGACGTCCCCGTCACAGGCCAACAACCCACGCAAACGAGACCGTACCAAACCGGGCTCTCGTGTTTATTTTCGTTTAAGTTGTAATCTTTTGTTTTCATTTAAACTCTGTTGTAACGCTCAAAGTTGTAACAGATCTCAAAAAAAGAGAACATCAATGAAAACAGCAACTTTTACCGGAAACAAATAGTATTCTTTTAAAATTTATGCAAAGTATATTATAAATTGCAAAGAAAAATAGCAATCTCAGAAATTCACAATCACAAACACAAGGATTTATACCGTTCCACCAATCCGGTGTACATCCAGACCCTAAGCAAATCCCGCTTGAGAGTTTCCACCATGATTTTGAATAAACTTACAAAATCAAACGTAAACCTGACCAATTTGCAAGTCCCTATAAATTGCAACACCAATTGACACACACCTTGCCAATTTGAACACTAATCTCTAAACCAAGAGATCAACCCTCTCAAACCCGAGAGAAATCCTTTTGAAGCAAGAATATAATTGATCCTATAAGCCTTGAATGTGTAGTGAAGTGCAGCAGTGGCTTAAGATTCTTTTAATCTCTGTAAATTGCCTAAATGATAGGTATTTGATGAATGTTTAGAGGCAATTTGAGAAACTTCTCTTTTTCACAAAATCTGAATATTTTTCACTTGAAAAATTGCACAAAGATCAAAGCTTATGGGTATGTATATCTCTGTAATTTTTCTGAACAAATAACCTATATATAGCCCTTGAAAAGACAAATTTTTAAACTTTAAAAACGTTTAAAAACGGCTATAAATAGTCATAAATTCAAACTTTTAAATCTGGAAAAACTATATCTGTAGTCGACTACAATGAACATTAGTCGACTACACTGAGTTCAAACAGACTCTGTGTATTCAGAAAATTTCTCAGTAGTCAACTATATTGCTCATTAGTCGACTACACTGTATTTTGACAAAAACAGATAAAATAAATTTTACGTTCAGTAGTCGACTATAGTGTAGATTAGTCGACTATACTGTAAAAAGACAGAAACTTATGTTTCTGTAAAACACCTGAGTAGTCGACTATAATTACTATTAGTCGATTATACTATAAATTGACAGAAACACATATTTAAGATTTATACACGAGTAGTCGACTACTATTCTAATTAGTCGACTACTAAGAGTAAAAATTATGATATAAAATATTTTTATACTTAAGTTTTAACTATATTTTTAATGGTTAACATAGGGGATTTCTATAGTTAACCAAAACGCTAAGCCTGTGTTAATGTGTTCTAATTTTGTGTGTGTATGCGTGTGTGTGATCAAGGCTTGTACAAAAATTCTAAGTAAAAAAAATGTAAAATACATTATCTCATCTGTTCTTCATTTTCTTCACTTCATAATGCCTTGAAAACATCTTGCACTTGTTCATATTCAGATATTGAAATCTGCATATAAAAGTTAGTGCACACACTATATAAAATGTTATCATCAAAATATTATCATGGAGATATGCTTTTCAACAAAGCCAATATCCTGATATGAGGTTTCTTTGACTATTACTATTTATTATAGTGTCAGCTAGAGGACGCACTCATCTGGATCACAGTAATTTTTCAAAATTTTTTAGAAATTGTTCCATAGTAACTCTGTGGTTACTGAATAACATTTCTTCCACAATAACTTAAAATAGGTAGATAGACATGGGGTTTAATAAAGGAGAATTAGAGAGAATATAAAGTGTATATAAGCTGGCTCATGCGCATTCTTGATATCCTGAGTTATATATATAGGCCAAGATCGAATTCTTAACCTAAAGCTGTGTTCCCAGGCTCAGTTTACAGGAAACCCACATATATACATGAAAATATTCTCATCTAATTCAAAAGACATATAGAATAATAATATGCTTGTGTATCTTGTAATAGACATTATTTCTGACATCTACAATTAGCATTATTAATTTTAACCTTTAACTAAGGTTTCATCTTTCCTTTATACTTGCCACTTACGCTTACATGTGCCCAATTTTTTTATTTTTCATGCTTGTTAGGAGTTTTTTGACTCCCTTGTGGTTTGCGAACCTTAGAATCAAGGACTGTTCCTTCTTCGTAAGATCGAGAGTAATATGACGAGCAAGCTCAGTGGTAGTGATAACCAATTCTCCTATCAGTTCTTTAGTTTTATATGGTTAGGTAGTTATTTGATTCAGAAACATTTTCTTGAGCCACGTGTGGTCTTCTAGACTATGATTTAATTATCTTTCCCTTTCTATTCTGGATAGTTCATGGACTTATAGTTGAACTCTGCCTTACTAGAGATTTCTTTTTCTACATATATACTTTTTTGTTATCTTAGTTATATGCTTGGTAGTGTAGTTTTGGTTGTGTATCTGTATATAGGATTATCTAGAGGCATGAATGTAACTGAGTAATTATATTGTTGTTAGTACTTTAAGCTTAATCATACGCACACATACACGTCTTGGTTTTTATATATATGTATAAAGTAATATATATACATGTTTTGGTTTTATAGTTTTCAAGTTTATATAAATATGAAACCTATATTATTGTTTACATATATATACATGTTTCATATTTATCATTTTGTTAAATGCATATTGTGTAAAACTTTATTTTTACATAACATTGAGTTTTTGGTTTATAGACTTAACAACTATAGTCAAAACATGGTTTAGTCAAAATATCAAAACAAGTGTGTTTCATTTTCATGTTTTGGACTATTTTGAAAAATAAAGATTTTTCATTTGGGAGGTACTTTTTAAATAAGTGTGTTTTTGTAGCATGTGTATTATCATGTCTAAAATTATTTTCCAAAGATTTATATTTTTCTGAATTTGTTTGCAATTTTTGAAAGCAGTTTAAAAATCATATTTTCTGTTTTAGTCAAGTTAAAAACCTGTTATCAGTCGACTGGTCGGTCGACTGACTGAAGAATGTTCCTACAATTCAAAAAACTTTCTATTTTGTTTTGGTTGTCTAACCAGTAGACTAATGAGGTCATCAGTCGACTGATAAGGTTCGTCAGTCGACTAATGAGCTGGAAATCGCCTCTAACGGTCAGCTCATCAGTCGACTGATGCTGTAACGACTAGTTTTTTCAAGCATGTTCCAGTTTTGGGTTTTTAATCTTTTTGCTTTGTTTTCTGGTGTTTTGGGGTCTCTATAAATACCCCTCATACCTCAGACTAAAAAACACCAAGATAATTTTTTAATAAAGTTTAACAAGTGTTTAAAGTTTGGTTCAAGTTTATTTAAAAAGCTTTTAAGCATTTTTCTGGTTTCAGTTTGTGAAGAGAATTTCACAAGAACAAGTGGAGACCATCCTTTGGTGTTTGAGCAATCAATCTTCTCCTTCTATCTTGTTATCATCTATAGAAGTTTTATTAAATCTCATTGTTACACACACCCACTTGAGCTTTTAGTTTTTTCATTCATAGTATAATTAGGGTTGTGAGAGATTGTAACTTTACGTTATGCTTAATTGAGTACTCATATTGTTTAGAGAATAAATCATTTGTTGTGAGCTTAATTGCATGTTGCACATTGTATTACACTTGGACACCGAGAGTAGTGGTTGGTGAGAGACGGGATCGGTTCCAAGAGGAGTGGGGTCGGTAGTAAAGCCTAGTGAGAGGTGGTAATTCTGAACACTTGAGGAAGGTGACACGGGCTAGGCCAATACTTAGAGGGTGTGAAGTGTAATTGTAAATGTGTAAGTTATAAAGTTTTTGATAAACTAGAAAACTGATTGTTGTATTGAGCCTAATTGTGAGGATTCACTTTGTAATACACTTGTACACCAAGAGGAGTGTGTGGTAAAAGACGGGGTCATCTCAAGAGGAGTTGGGTTGGTGGTAATGCCTCGAGAGAGGTTTTAATTCCTAACACTTGAGGAACACACGTACTAGAGACCAACATTTGAGGCGGTAGTTAGTGTAGTTACATTATGAGATTGTGAATGTTGATCGGTGAGTGTTGAAAACTAATATTGTGTGGTATAAATGTTTTCGGTTGATCGTTGAAAATCGAGTGTGATAGTGGGTTTCTTCCCTGGAGTGAGGAGCGGAGAAGTAGGACGGAAGGTCCGAACTCCGTAATCATATTATGTGTTCGCATTATTTATATTGCCCTATCATAATTGTATCTTTTGATTATCTTGTTTCACCCTTGTTTATAGTTTTTATCCTTGCATATAATTATTGCATATCATTCTTGTTAGGATATTTTTTTAAGTAGTTTTAATTTGGCATAAATCGGATTAGATTAGCATAAACCCTATTCACCCCCCTTTAGGGTTCTTTCCTTGTGACATTAGGGTGCTTTCACTGGGTTGACAAAAATCAGAATTGTTTACTCTATAAATCATTTCAATTGATCATGTCTTTTTGTCATTCAAAAATTTCATTTTTACTATTAGTTTTCTTACCAGTTTTAAACTTATATTATTTTAGTTAATTTGTTAGCTCATACTATGAACCTTGTTATACAAAGAACTAGATTGTGTGGTTGTAATCCTTGTTGATCCTTAATGTCATCAAATAGGTTAGGCTATGCATGAAGACGACTTTCGTTATAAATATGATTCATAAGCATGCTATCATAGCATCGCTATACCGTTGATGCCAATATACTGATATGAGGTTTCTTTGACTATTACTATTTATTATAATGTCAGCTAGAGGACACACTCATCTGGATCACAGTAATTTTTCATAATTTTTAGAAGTTGTTCCATAGTAACTCTATGGTTACTGAATAACATTTCTTCCACAATCACTTAAAATAGATAGATAAACATGGGGTTTAATAAAGGAGAATTGGAGAGAATATAAAGTATATATAAGCTGGCTCATACGCATTCTTGATATCCCGAGTTATATATATGGGCCAAGTGCTAATACTTAACCTAAATCTGTGTTCCTGGGATGGTTTACGGGAAAACCCACATATATACATGAAAATATTCTCCTCTAATTCAAATGACATATAAAATAATAATATGCTTGTGTATCTTATGATGGACATTATTTCTGACATCTACAATTAGCATTATTAATTTTCACCTTTAACTAAGGTTTCATTTTTCCTTTATACTTGCCACTTACGCTTACAGGTGCCCAATTTTTTCATTTTTCATGTTTGTTAGGAGTTTTTTGACTCCCTTGTGGTTTGCGAACCTTAGAATCAAGGACTGTTCCTTCTTCGTAAGATCGAGAGTAATATGACGAGCAAGCTCAGCGGTAGTGATAACCAATTCTCCTATCAGTTCTTTAGTTTTATATGGTTAGGTAGTTATTTGATTCAGAAACATTTTCTTGAGCCACATGTGGTCTTCTAGACTATGATTTAATTATCTTTCCCTGTTCTATTCTGGATAGTTCGCGGACTTATAGTTGAACTTTGCCTTACTAGAGATTTCTTTTTCTACATATATACTTTTTTGTTATCTTAGTTATATGCTTGGTAGTGTAGTTTTGGTTGTGTATCTGTATACAGGATTATCTAGAGGCATGAATGTAACTGAGTAATTACATTGTTAGTCACGTTCTCAATGGTTACATTTTGGAACTAGGGTGTGACAAGGTTTTTTATTGGTATCAGAGCCAAGTTAGATAATTGTTGCCTTATCCTTTATACAAGTAAAAACTAAGATCAGGCAAAAAATAGAGCATGTATAGAATAGGTTCTTTCCTTTTCAGAAATACGTCCTTTGACCCCCAACACCTTGATTCTCAAATCCTAATTTTTGGCCAATCTCATTTCAGGTAATCACTATGACCCTAAAACTTTGTCCTCCAACTCTAGTTGGTCAAGAGGAATAACAGGTCGATCAGGCTGATCTTGCGGAAGTGATTAGGGAGTTGGTACCTCATAATCACCAGAGAGATTTGTAGAAGTAGGCTACAAGTGCGTGTAATGTGTTTGATTCGCAAGCTCAAACCATAACACTTCGCTAGAACTAAAGGCGAATATGAGGCCGAAATATGGTTATAGACCATGGATCCACTATTGAGGGCAGCAAAAATACCAAATGAAGGTAGAGTTTATATTGTATAAGTGCAGCTTGTAAATGTAGCTAGGACCTATTGGGATGCAAAGGAGGAGAAACTCACTGAGCCAATTCATGGGAGACATTCCGGGAGAGCTTCCTAGAGACATTTTCCCCTAAGATAGCTCACCTTGAGATGTAGAGGCAATTTGGTATGTTGAGACAGAGAGCTAGTACTGTAGATGAGCATACAACAGAATTTGCTAAGCTCAACCCGTTTACCCCGGGCATAGTGTCCAATGAGGTGCATAAGGGACAAAGTTTCATGCATAGTTTAAATTTTGGGATCCAGATACGGATTTACGGTCATAAGGGGATCGAGACTTATGTCGATGACCTAGAGGCAGCTCGAAAATGCAAAACAGTGTATTAGGATCATAATCTTTGTGAAAAAGGGTCTAACAAGCGCCCTGTAAGACAAATATCAAGAGGTAACTAGCAGAAGCCTTAGACGGGGGGAGCGCTAGCCAAGCACCAGCAGACTGGGACTCCGAGACTAGTTTTACAGAAACCAACATGATTTTCTATTTTTACAGTAATCAGGGGCTCTTGATGAAGGACTCTAGGATAGGTAAGGAGTTGTTCCTAGCATGTTGGGCGGTAGATCATTAGCTTATAACTTATCCTAGTAGAGGAGTATCAGGAGAAGCTTCAAGTGGAGTGATAGTACCAGAAAGCTAGGCTAGACAGGGTGGACAATAGTGGAGGCCATCACTTCCTACTTAGTAGCAGATGTTCAATGGACATCAGAGGGGGCAACAAGTTCAAGGCCAAAGACAGTGGAGAGACCCCTAATTCCAACTCTCATACTAGCGGTAGTATCAGCAAAGGTACCTAGGACAATACGGTCAGCAGAATCAACAGTAGCAGAGACAAGACCAAGTTCTGACACTTACCGCAAAGCAGGCAGATGCATCTAGTGACATAGTCACAGGTACAATTTTGGTGTATTCAGTCCCTATGTTTATACCTATTTGATTCTCGGGTATTGCACTTTTTGATATTCGTTCAGTTCATTACATGACACACTATACCATGCTATTGTTTAGATGATGGCTGGAATATCTATACAGGTAGCGATTGTTAATGTCTAGTAGGGAGTGTAAGAGATGCCCAATGGTAGTATGTGGCAGGGAACTATTTGTAGACTTGCTAGTGATTGACTCTAAAGGATTCGATATTATTTTAGGGATTGATTACCTCTACAAATTCCATGTGGTTATCGACTGTTGACTTAGAAGCGTGGTGTTCACGATACCATATCACCTAGAGTTTGAGTTTATGAGGAGTAGTAAAGTAATATAGTAGCTAGAGTATTGAGCAGACATGGATCAAGAATTAACCTAGATAAAGGTAGAGGTTAAGCCCATACCAGAAATTATCAAGGAGTTTCTTGATGTTTTTCCCGATGAGTTGTCGAGTTTTCCACTAGATAGAAATATAGAGTTTATCATCGATCTAACTCCAAGAGTTGCACCTATCTCAAAACAACCTCAAATGATAAATAAACCTCAAAGGATTTCAAGTAATTTTTTATTAAACAATGCATACAACATCAATTGATACTATCAGGAAGACAAAAACAAAACCGGGGTAGCGGACCATTTGAATCAAACACTAATCTAGACGGCTTAAAATCTAGTCTGATGAAGAGCTTTTAAGCAAAAGCAGTAATCATACGTGCAATTTTTCACCATTGATCACCATCAACCTTGAGATTTAGAAGAAGTTTGGACGGAAGAACCAGTCAATTATTGATTCCTTGAGAGTGTTTGGGTAACCTACCTACACTCTAGTGGATAGAAAGATGATAAAACTAGATGCAAAGCTAAGGAGGTGCTATTTAATTGAGTTTTTGAATGGCATCAAAGTATTCAAGTTGTAGGAGGTGGAAGAGCTGTCAGGAAAGATAGAGATTATATCCTCACATAGGTGTAGACAAGCAGATGGTTATAGATGTTTACAAGAAGACACAATCCTAGCAAGAGTATTCTATAGCACAGGGCAGCAGAGGAAAACCTACAAAGTATTGGTCAAGTATGGTCTTAAAGATGATCATGTGTCATTTTCTTTGGTTACAGAAACTGGTGATCTAAGCAGTTATAAGAAAGCATTCAATAGCAAGGACAACAATAAGTGGTGATTGCTATAACAAAGGAGATGAAGTCACTTTAAAAGAATCAGATGTGGGATCTAGTCATGCCATGAAAGGATAAACGAGCAATAGAATAGAAATGTGTATTCAAAAAGAAGAAGAACTATTAATACATGGCCTGCCTCATGGCAAAAGGATATGATCATAAAGAGGGGATCAACTATAATAAGATATCTTCCTTGGTGGTTAAGCGTAGATTGATTCAGGTGATGTTAGCAATGTCAGCGGGGCATGATCTGGAGTTAGATCTGCTTGACATCAAAATAGCGTTTCTACATAGAGAGCTTGAAGAGGTTATCTACATGAAGCAGCCAAAATGATTCATTGAGAAATGGAAAGAGCACCATGTATGCATTCTCAAGCAATCACTTCATAGGCTGAAGCAATCTCCAAGATAGTGGTACAAGTGGTTTAACTCATTTATGTTGGCAATGGGATACAGTCGTTATGAGTACGATAACTTTTTTTACTTTAGGCAATATGGTGAGGGTGCATTCATATATTTGTTGTCGTATGTGGATGACATGTTGATGAAGGCAAGGAGCAATTAGGAGCTTTAGAAGTGAAGACTCGGTTGGGCAAGAAGTTAGATATGAAGGACAAAGATGGAGCCAAGAAGATCCTTGGGATGGAAATTTATCGAGAAAAGAAAACTATTCTTATCCTAATAGAAATGCGTTGAAAGGGTAATTGAGAGATTCAACAATTAGGATTATAAAACTAATGAGCAGCACTATTAAGACTCACTTCTAGTTATCCTCACATATTTTTCTGAATATAGATGAGGAAAAGGAAAAGATGTCTCAAGTGTCATATGCAAGTGTAGTGGGATCGTCAAAGTGTGCTCAAGGCTAGACTTGTTGTATACGATGAGTTTGGTGAGTAGGTAAATGTCGGATACAAGGAAGCCTAATTGGGAGCTGCTTGAGTGGATACTACAGTATCTAAAAAGGTACAACACAACTTAACTATTATACCAAAAGTTGCAAGAGAAGCCAAGCGAATTGAAGTGTTTCGTAGATGCAGACTATGTAAGAGACCTCAATCATCAGAGGTTGACTACATGCTTTGTATTCGTAGTTGGAGAACTGCTGATTAGTTAGAAGTCACAACTTCAAGACACTGTTGTACTTTTTCAACAGCAGAAGAATACATGGCAGTAGTTGAAGCAGCACAGGAGTCCAAATTGTTGAAAGGATTGGTTCTTAATTTCAAGTTCAAGGCTACTACCATGAAGTTATTTTGTCATAGCTGAAGCACCATTTATTAGGTAAAAGATCAAGTGTTTCGTAAGAAGTCGAAGCAAATATAGATATTGTTTCACAGAATCAGATACTGGAAGGAAAGAAAGGATATCAAGATGATGAAGACTAATGCAAGGGAGAATTCGATGAACATCATGATGAATCCAGCAACTATAAAGAAGTTTAAGGATTCTTGGAGTTCATTTAGGCGATTACTCAGTGAGGAAGACATGCGGTCTCAAGTGGAGGCCATGACAATACTTGACTTCAGGTGGAGATCGTGACAAATATACATATACTTATGGATTTGAGGGCTTCTAGTAGAAACTGTGAAAGTATTCAGATACTAATGATTTTAAGGATGATACATATCATAATGTTGTACTATGAAGGAGGAGAAAGGGTGACATATGCAATTTGAGGCAATGTGGAGACTATTATACCTAGGTCAGATTTTCCACCACGAGATGAATCATGAAAATAGCTTGAAAGAAAAAACAAGCAGCAATAGCAAGTTGTAGCAGAGTCACAGCAACAATTGCGTGTGCTCACCACAAGTGGTTGTGGTCTAGTAGAAGGTAGATCGCGTGAAAACTCTATGGCCAGAGAGCTGACAGTGTGCTAGAGCCGGAAGCGCTCAGCCGATTTTCTAGTGCATTTTATGGTCTTTTTTAGGTATTTTTTTGGGCTTTTGGGTATTTGCATAGAATCCTATTTAATGGGTTCTCCCTCGAGGTTACCGTTTTATCCAGAAGTTTTGCAGCTACTGAGAGAGAGAGAGGGAGAGAGAGAGAGAAGTTTTGCAGTTACTAAGAGATAGAGATAAAGAGAGAGAGAGACAGAGAGAGAAGCGAGAAGAGAGATCTAATTCTCGTGAGGTTTTGCAAACTAAGATTTGAGAGATCTTCTATTTTTCTTCATCTTGATAAAGGAACCATTCTCCATCTCTCCCTAGACACAAGAAAATTGTCGGACCAAATTATTCTCTTATTCTTGCTTGTTGTGATTGCATGTTGGTTTCCTTGAGATTATTTTGTTTTGTATTTGCTAATAGATTAATGCAGCAAACCCAAAAAATAAGGTGTTAGATCTCTGATCAATTTCCAACAACTTGCTAAAAGTGTGGAGGTTAATGCACAACATAGCTTGTATTTGGTAACCAATTCAAATCGAGTCAGGATTGAGAAAAACTTTGTTTAGAGAAAAATTAGACCAACAGTAGCCCAATTTTTCTTAATATCAAAGTGACCCTTAAACTTGCACTTTATTGCACGGCTCCCTTTGGTTACAGCGTAGCTTAGCTTGGGATAAAAGGGTTGCTAAACCAACCCTTCGATGTTATTGTACAAATTTGGAGCTTTCAAGCCCATTGGATGGTACATTGAATGGCTCCAACTTTCTCCCAAAAGTGGGCTTTTAATTTTAGTTGGGTCACATAGAATTAGAGGATCTCATATTATATCCTCCCTAAATCAAAAGTATAAATAGTTTGATTATTGAAGTGAGGTCACTTCCCACCAAACTCCCTATGCACTTTGATACCTACGCGTGAACGTGCATTCTTATTGTTTATAATGAACGACGGACTAATTGGACTAATTCTATCAAATTCGCATTTGTTAAATCAATCTTTTCGTTCTCAGTCATCTCCCAAATCGCCATACACGAAAGTAAACATAGATCAAAGGACACATGGTTGCGAGTAAATAATTGTCGTTAGTACCTCTATTTTTTTTTTTATTACGTACTTATTCAAGATGCTATGCGATTGAGTCAATGGCCGATGGGGGAGAGCAACTAATTGTTTCCCAATTTTTCTCTAATGATCCAAATCAGACAAAACTCGCTTGTTCGATTCCCATCGTTTATTGTTTAAGTACTGAGAACCACTCCACCGGCCATGCATAAATAATGAAAGCGCGAGGTATCCTTACTTAGGCAACAAATGGAAACCCTAGGGAGTGTTGGATGCCTATTTTAGTAGAGTTGAAGTTTTGATACCTACTTGGAAAGGGGAAATAATGGTGGATTCCATCTAGATGATGTCGAATTCACGTTTTACTTCAAAAGAGGTGGAAGCTTGAGGATCGTCCTGGTGGAAAAGTTTGGTTAGTGGTCTTGGTTTGTCTTTAAAGTTGTACTTAGTTTACTATTAGCTAAGGATTGCCAAATGGCCTATTACTTAGTTTACTACTAGCTATTGATGGCCAAAAGGTCTATGAACACTTGATAGTCTCCCTATTGGGAAGACGGAGAGAAGTTTCTACTAAGTTGCTAGGTTAGAGTAGACAATTGGTGCGAGTCCGTTGGAGAAGGGGTTTCCTCCAAGACAACATATATTACAGGGTAAATTTCAGCACACTCCCCCTAAATTTAGACTGTTTTCAGATTACCCCTCTTAATTTTTGAAATATCAGGGATTCTCAGGAAACCCTTTTCAATATTAAAAAAAAAAGAAAAGAGAAAAGAAAACCCTCACTCAATGGAATTTACCACAATTTTCACATGGTTATATTTGAAAAAACTACTTTGTACTCTTCTTTCTAGTTTTACACTCCCATAGAGCCAATGATGGTTCCCTTTTTTTAGAAATTGGTGTCATTATATAATTAATAACTTAAACATTTACAATTATTCTCAATGAGATTTCATATATTGAAAAAGGTACATAATCGCATCATTAGTAATGCTATTAAATACATCTTTCTCAATATAAATCATTAAATGATCACTGAGTCAATCATCACTCATTTTATTTTGCAACTTGTATTTTATCAATTTCATGGCAGAAAAAGCTCTTTCCATAATTGTCTCAGCCATGACTAAAATCAATGTTGTCTCCAATAGTAAATACACCAAAAGATAGATGTTACACTTTTTAGTCTCCACTAATTAGAACAATTGAATATTCAAGCACGTTGATGACTACAGCAATTAGAACAATTGGATATTTGATAAAAAAATCCCTATATGTGAACAATTGAATATTCAGGCAAATACACAATTACAACAATTAGAACAATTGAGTCTTCATGCAAAAATCCGCATATGATCAATTGAATGTTCATGCAAGTAGACGAATGAAATAATCAGAATAATTAATAAAGATTGAAATCAAGTTCACTAGTCACTCCAGAAAATAACGTAATTTCGAAAGGAAATTTTCAAGCTAAAAATAAGAAAATTAACAACGTAGTATCATCGATTTGATATCCCGGTACTTCAAAATTTGTACAGCTTGTAGCAACCCAAGAATAGAGGTACATTGGCAACTGACGAGGAGGACAAGGAGCCAGGGGTGTTGGAGAAACTGGGGAGATCCACTACTACAAAGAATGCCTACTCCAACGGTTGTAACCGTTGGGCAGATAGTATCCCCAACGGTTGGGACCGTTGGGGCAGATAAATCACCCGTTGCAGCAAGTAGCGTTGGGGCTGAAAATGCCCCAACGGGTGTAATTTCTACACCAACAGTTGTACCCGTTGGTACAAGTAAAAATATAATTAAATATTTTTAAAAAATTTAAATCATGAAAAAAATGGCACCAACGGATACAACCGTTGGTGCAAAAACAACACCAACGGTTGTAACCGTTGGTGCAACTCTTTGCACCAACGGTTGTAACCGTTGGTGCAACTCTTTGCACCAACGGTGACAACCGTTGGTGCTGTCTTTTGCACCAACGGTTGTAACCGTTGGTGCAACGATTTGCACCAACGGTTACAACTGTTGGTGCTGCCTTTTGCACCAACGGTTGTAACCGTTGGTGCATATATTGTGCATTAATTGTTTCAAAACATGCACCAACGGTTACAACCGTTGGTGCTTGTGTTTTTCCTTTTTTTCACTTTTGCCTACAACGTTTACATATAACATTTCCCACAAAAATATATAATACACCTGTTCACAACATATATATTCTCACGCATAAAACAAAAGATTGACTAGAACCAAAATACAACAACTTATAATTAACTCATGTCCCAAAAAAGGATATTTGAAATATACAAATGTCTTAAGTATGTTAATTAAAAGTACAAGTCACGGTTGATTTAATCGAATATAATCAGCAAAAGTTTTGCGGATGTCATCCTCGCTATAGCCCTCCTGTGTAAAGCTCCCTAAAACGCCCCCCAGCATACCCCCCAGCACGCCTCCCAATCGACTAGCAAGAGGGTTTTGTGTCGAAATATCCTGAGGAGAACATTGAGCAGCAGATGTAGAACCCTGAGCATCCGGAGAATGATGAGCTGAAGTTGGGGGAGTAGTAGCAGGAACAACAGGTGGTGGACGAGTGGTCTGAGAATCAATCTGTAAAATAATTCGAATTCACACTAAGTATATCCAAACATGTAAACTTAAGCTTAATAAACAAGCCTTTTGTTGTATGAATAATTTATGACATGCATTTGTAGTGTTGAAGCATTTGTGACATGAATGCGGCTAACTATTAAGAAATGACATTAAACATATAACGACAAAAAAAAAATCTTATGCAAAGTAAAAGCAACGAGGGATGATAAATACTACTGAAGACGTAAATAGTAAGGATCATCTTAATTGTTGTCTTACTGTCTTAATATTAACAGATAGGATAAGGATAGTTTTTGTAAAACCACGAAAATTTCTATAATAAATATATGTGAATTCTTAATAGTAAATATTTTTCCCTTATGATGAATAATCATATATATATATATATACATATATATGCTATATGAATGTAATTATTTGTGTTTGAGAACCCAACAAGTGTTTATAAGTGAGAGAAATCGGGTGTTATGGCCAGCGTGTGAAATGCCCAGCAGCAGGCATTTTCGTGCTGCGCGGTCGACCGACGCGGTCGACCGTGGCGGTCGACCGACGCGGTCGACCGCACAGCGGTCGGAGAGCTTCCAGATTTTGTTTTCTTTACGGTTTTGGTTTTGGGTCTTTTGGGTTTCGGGTCGGGTTGGGGATTCAATATATATTCTAACTCAACCCAGGAGAGCCTCTCTTCACCTCAGGCTCAAAACCCTAGCCCCCATCTCTCAAATCTCAAACCCTAGCTGGATTTGGTGCTTAGGAGGAGATCTGGAGGATTTTTTCAGCGGGATTTTAGATTTACAGCGTAGAGAATCAACCTCCTGCAGATCTAGGGCTTTCGTCAACACCCAAGACGAGTAATTTCTCGCCCAACCCCCACCCCTTTCGTTTTCATGCCAAGAACTGAGTTTTCATTGGTTTTTATTGAGCCAAATTCGTATTTTAGAATAGCTAATAGATTATTATGGCAGAGAATATGGATTTGGGATTTTATCTGTTTTAAAAAACTCACCAACGTTTTCTGTTAACAGATCTAGATCTGAAAATACCTAAGAAAGGAGTAAAAACCCTGTTTTTATTGCTAACGATGAGTAAATCATGTTTATACATTTATGGGATATTGGTGGCAAGTTTTAAAGGTTTATATTCGCATTTTTACTGATTCATGACACCTCTATAAGTTAGATTTTGTTTAACAAAAAATTTTGTTTCAGGTTTGAGCTGAAAGAAACCCAGACTTGGGTTTCTGTCCGCTTGGCGGTCGACCGGATTGGTCGACCGCTAAGCTCGTGTTAGGATTGCGGTCGACCGCGGCGTTCTGCCGGTCGACCGCGGCGTTCTATCGGTCGACCGCAGCATTCTGTCGGTCGACCGCGAAGCCACAGCGGCCGACCGCCAGCTGCGTATCAGAGTGCGGTCGACCGGTGCGGTCGACCGCCGAACTCTCTGTTGCAAATTCCCAGTTTTATGTATTTTGAGTATTTTACTCTTGTTCGAGAGTTTGCCTGGGTTATCTGACTTGGGTTATTAATCCCACTATGCATGACAGATGACCTGGGGTATAAATTTGGGACTTATATACTGATTTGGATGTGAGATTGATAAGTAGTTATCACTACATGTATCATAGCGATCTGTTATTATTTCCACAGTCCTCGTGTTGGACTATAATCCATAGAAGTCCTTATGTTGGACTATAATCCCTCTCAATCCTCGTGTTGGACAGTTGCCACTTATTCCATGAGTTTGGAAATTTCAATAGTTAGTTCTGTTTCGGACATAGTTCTTAACCCTGCATGTGACTATTATACAGCACTTCACGACACGATAATTATGCAGATTTTGGTATAACACTTATATAGATTTTGACATGATATTCATGTAAGAAACAACATGATGTTCATGTTGGCTATGTCACAGCACTGTAATTATACTCTGGTGTTTGTTGTATTTCTTCCATTATTGCTACTGTACTAGAACCTTGGGTTTGGTATTTAGGGGTTTACAAATTTGAGATATAAGGTATATACATGAGGGTTTCCTTGTTTGGATTATTGCGCTCGACGTACTGATTCTCGTGTTGTAAATTTCTAAATACTAAAAACCCTCTTTTGTTAGATCAATGATTTTAGATCTATTATATATTATCTGTATTTTCATATACTACGAGCCCTTTTCCCTTGGGGTTGGTTGTGATGTTACTCGCTAGCGCTTTGATGCTCGTTGTCCCTCCCCCTTTCAGGTCACGAGCCAGGAGCACGGAGAGTCGCAGGTTGATAGCGGACCACTTTAGTGTTCAGCTTTACATTCTAACTTTGTATTATATTATTTGGGCTCTACTGTAGTTGATGTTAGACATTTGAGGACTATTTTATAGATGTTGTAAAGGCTGTATGCCTTAATTCCTTCACTCAGACTTGTTGTATTTGAGACTTGTTAAGAACTCCAGTACTTTCATTTCAGACATTGTCTTTGTATTTTCTGTATGTTGGATGATGAAATATTATTTCGATCTCTATCATTTCATCAGTCCTTCATGTATTATCTTTTACTTGCTTTTGTACCTACACCTGTTATTGACTCTACTAGATAGATGTTAACTGTGATGGTGAAACATGTTGTTGCACGGTGTGGTGCATGGCAGGTTTGACATTCTTGGTTTTACCTTGGACTGCAGCCTTGTGTGAACCCAGGGGCGTCACAGTTGGTATCAGAGCTCTAGTTCCATTATCCTTAGAATCATCCTATGTCGAGTCGTGGAGCTAGGATAGAGTTTCTTAGGATTCATGTATAGAGTTCGCAAGGATTTCCTAGTATGAGTGAGGATGATATATGCGTATATCTCAAAAATTTGAGAAATTTTTTTTATGACAACTATTTTTTTGAATTGTGCAAATATTATATGTCGTGAAAATTGTATTGTGATACGCTATTTATAAAAGTCTATTTTGACTCATGAATTTTTATTTTTCTTATCATCAGGAGAGAGATGGCAGGACGAGGTAGACCCCGTACCAGGAGAGCGAGCCAGGCAGAGTCACAGCAGACTCCACCTGAACAGCAGCCAGCTCAGTCCGAGCCCCAGCAGGCTCCACCCGAGCCGTAGCAGGCTCCTCAGTATCTGGTGGACCATATGGCCCCTCTTATCGCTCGGATGACAGCTATTGAGGAGATGGTGACGACTCACATAGCACCACAAACACCACCACCACCGGTAGCTCATCAGCAGGGGATACCAGCCGTCCCGATTAGAGAGAGACCAGAGGTAGCACCTACAGCTATCCCACTAGCCTCACCTGATAGATCCACGGAGCAGGAAGCTTGGCTCCGTATGGTAGAGAGGTACCAAAAGATGAGGGTACCGGAGTTCCAGGGGTCACCAGACCCTCTTGCAGCCCATAAGTGGAAGGAGGATGTGAACAACATTCTCGATATACTCGGTGTAGACTCAGTTCAGAAGCAGAGACTGGCATCCTACAGTCTGAAGGGAGATGCCGGGACGTGGTACTGACTTCAGTTTACCCCAGAGCAGAGGATGACCCTCACATGGGAGGACTTCATTTACTTCTTCGATGGGCAGTACATTTCTTCTGCAGCACGGACTGGGAAGGAGCTTGAGTTGTCCCGATTGACTCAGGGGGACATGTTAGTGGCTGACTTTGAGAGCCGATTCATGGATCTGTTACATTTTACAGGCATATGGCAGACGGGAGAGCGTCAGGCTCAGATGTTCTTAGCTGGGCTTCGCCCTAATCTCCGACGGTACCTCGTGTCGAGGAGATTTTATTCAGTCAGGGAGGTAGCTGAGGCTGCCACTTCTCAGGAGATCGAGACCACTATGTTCCAGAAGGACAAGGAAGAGAAGGCCGAGACAGGACAGAGCAGCGACAAGGGTAAGAACAAGAGAGGTTTTTCTGGACACAGTAGCAGCATCAGGGCCCTTATAAAAGGGGACCCCAGCAGGAGCAGAGAGCGCATCAGCAGCGCAAGTTCCAGGGTTCTTGTTTTAACTGTCACAAGGTCGGACATAAGGCATCGGAGTGCCGCAGCGCACCAGCAGGAGCCCAGTAGGGCAAAGGTCCGAACCAGCAGCAGCAACAGCGCCAGCAGGGCAGAGGTCAGGTCCAGCAGAACAGGCTTGAGGCACCACCAGCAGCTCAGAGGACTGAGGGACAGATTCGGGAAGTTCAGGATGTCCCTCAGGGACAGATTATCCCATATTCTCCAGCACCATCAGCAGAACAGTCTTCAGCCACGGGCAGGGTATATGCAGTGGTTCCAAGTGATCATGGCACCAGCGGAGCTGTAGTGAAGGGTACGTTCTTTGTGAACTCTCTTCCCGCCCGTATTCTTTTCGATTCGGGAGCTTCGCATTCATTCATCTCGCATGCATTTATGACTAGACTCCAGCTCGTAGCTCAGCCTCTAGACACCCCTCTATCTGTTTCCACCCCTTTAAGTGAGGTATCGCTTCTTGAGAGCATTTGTAGGAGGTGTACCGTCAGTCTAGACGAGTTGGAGTTTATAGTGGATTTGATAGTGTTGCATATGTCCGAGTTTGATGTCATCCTTAGTATGGATTGGTTGTCTTCCTACCATATTAGTATTGACTGCTTTGCGAAGACAGTCAAGTTACGAGCGTCCGATGGGTCCGAGATGATTGTTGCTACCTCTCAGGGTAACCGATTTGCGGAGTCATTTCTGGCGTACATCGAGGAGGTGATGCGACGGGATCAGGGAGCCGAGTTATTGGAGACTAGAGTTATCTCAGATTATCAGGATGTCTTTCAGGACATACCTGGGTTACCTCCTGTAAGAGAGGTCGAGTTTTGTAATGAGTTGTAGCCAGGCATAGCCCCGATATCCCGCGCACCCTATCGTATGGCACCAGCTGAGATGAGGGAGCTTCAGACCCAGTTGGACGAGTTGTTAGCTCAGGGTTTTATTCGCCGGAGTCACTCTCCGTGGGGCGCTCCAGTCCTCTTCGTGAAGAAGAAGGATGGTAGCATGAGGTTATGCATAGATTATAGAGAGTTGAACAAGGTCACTATCCGGAATAGGTACCCACTACTGATAATCACTTTTTATTACAATTTTATACCCTCATTATCTATTTTATATGAATAAATATACTACTAATAATTGTTTAATTGCAGGATAAATCTCAAAACCCTCATCTCTCAACAAAAAGCCGGTGATTTAATGAAGAAATGATCCATGAAGCCCAATGAATTCTATCAACTATTTAATGAAGAAATAAATCAAAGCCCAAGTCCAAGAGTCCAAGAAAAGCCTAATGTCCAAAGCCCAAAAGCAAACAACAAGAAGAATCTGCGGACAACAAAAGGAGAAGGGCAGGCATCGATGCCCGCATCGATGCCTGTATCGATGCAGGCATCGATACCCTGGGCAGTTAGTTACGAATTAAGGGCTGATTTTTGATGTTTTTGGATAAGATTTCGATCCAATGGCTCTCATTCACTGATGTTTACTATAAATAGGGGTAGAGAGTGAGGGGTTAGAGGTGTGAAAATTTTGTAAACTCCTTTTGGAGTGGAGGGCTACTCTTAATTGAGAAGGCCTTCCAAAAATTATAACTTTAGTTGCAATTAATAATAATAATTTTTCCTCTTTAAATTTGTTCTTTCTCCTCTTTGTTGAATGATGGGGATGGAGATGAAGAGCAATTTGAAGGTTTGCATTTCTTTTCTCTTTTATTTCTTTTTAGTAATTTCTTTATTATTGCTTATTAGTTAGATTTAAATTCATGCTTGTAGTGTAGATTTATTTTCTTGTCTTTTTATTTCTTTTTGCACTTTAATTTGTAGAATAGATTTATTTTCTTGCATTTAATTTTTGTAATATATTTTGTAGTTTAGATTTTTATTTTCTTTGTAGTTAGATTTATTTCTTGTTCATAGTTTAGATTTTTCTTTTCTTTTTATTTTTGTAATTAGTTCTTTTTCTTGTTTTTATTTCTTACGATGTGAATTTAATTCTTATAGGAAGTTTAGAATTATATGAAACTAGTCTAATTTCTTTTATATTGTATGAATTATTCTCTTGTGCTTAAAATGTTCATGTTTAGGATAATCAACTAGAGAACTAATCGGTAGAAGAAAGAATTTGATAATCTATGCTTATCTTAAATGGTTTGATAGGTTATGCTTATGAATTCTAGGATTATTATCATGTTGTTGTTCTTATCATGAATAGTAATTTTGACTTAGATGATAATTTGATAGGTTACACTTTCCTTAAATGGTTTGATAATCTATGCTTAATAAATCTAAGTTGAAATATGATAAAAAGAGAATAGTTTATATTTTGTAATTGAAATTGGTTAGTGGATTATATTCTAGATTTCTTACCTCTTTTGAATCCTCCATCTTAACTTTCTTAAATTTTCTTTTCATTCTTGGTTTATTTCTTGATTTTATTCATTCTTCTTTCTTGCCTTGTGATTTCATTTATTCTTTGATTCTTCCTTCTCTCCTCTAAAATTCAATTTATTATCTTTTGCATATATTCATAACAATCACTCAACAAAATCACACTTATTCTTTATTCCTAATTGTCATACACAAAACATAAGAACCATTTCTAATAATCTCTTAAAATCACCTTCCTCGTGGGATCGATATTTTTTATACTATAACTTGATAAATTGTGCACTTGCAATTTTGGTACATAATTATGCCGCATCAACTACCTAGGATTGATGACTTGTTTGACCAGTTACAGGGAGCGCAGTATTTCTCGAAGATTGATCTTCGTTCTGGCTATCATCAGTTACGGGTTCGGGAGATGGATGTTCCCAAGACCGCCTTTCTTACTCGATTTGGGTCCTTTGAGTTCTTGGTCATGCCATTTGGGTTGACTAATGCACCCGCGGTATTCATGGATTTGATGAACCGGGTTTTTCGTCCCTTCTTAGATCAGTTTGTGATCGTTTTCATCGATGATATTTACTCGAGATCGGAGGCAGATCATGAGGAGCATCTACGGATAGCGTTGAGGACTCTTCAGGAGCATCAGCTGTATGCTAAGTTCAGCAAGTGTGAGTTTTGGCTTTCAGAAGTCAGATTTCTTGGCCATGTTATCAGTAGAGAGGGCATAGCAGTGGACCCAGCTAAGGTCATGATAGTTCTTGATTGGGAGCCACCGAAGACGGTATCAGAGATTCGCAGCTTTTTGGGTTTACCTGGATATTACAGGAAGTTCATTTAGGACTTCTCGAAGATTTCGACGCCGATTACACGCCTTACGAAGAAGGGTGTACAGTTCATATGGAATATGGAGTGCCAGGAGGCCTTTGATATTTTGAAGGCTAAGTTGACTACAGCGCCAGTTCTGACCATTCCGAGCAGCGACAGGACATTCGTTGTGTATACAGATGCATCGTTGGCAGGCTTGGGAGGCGTATTGATGCAGACTCAGAGGGTAGTAGCCTATATCTCACGGCAGTTGAGGGTGCATGAGTAGAACTACCCCACTCATGACTTGGAGTTGGCAACAATGGTGTTTGCACTGAAGTCATGGAGGCACTACTTGTATGGAGTGCAGTTTGAGCTGTTTACAGACCATCAGAGTCTGAAGTATCTCTTTTCTCAGAAGGAACTCAATCAGAGGCAGAGGAGGTGGATTGAGTTTATCAAGGACTACGAGTTCGTGATTCAGTATCATCCAGGGAAGGCGAACGTCGTAGCAGATGCTTTGAGTAGGAAGCGTCGACATCGGGTTGCGGCTTTAAGGTGTTCGTTGTACAGAGATCTTAGCACTCTTAGCCAATTTGATTTTAGACCCGAGATTGGAGGAACCAGTGCATTCTTGGGAGCTATGTCAGTGCAGCCATCTTGGAGTGACAGGATTGTCAGAGCACAGTTGGAAGACTCTTGGATTCAAACCCGTAAGGGGGAGATTTCCAAAGAGCCTAAGGCGAACTGGACCATTGGAGCAGATGGAGGTCTACGGATGAAGGGTAGATTGGTTATGCCAGCCAGTGCAGAGGTGAAGAGGGAGTTATTTGATGAGGCGCACCGTACTCGGTACACAGTACATCCAGGGGCTACCAAGATGTACAAGAACCTGAAGAGGCGTTTCTGGTGGAGTGGTATGCAGAGAGAGATTGCAGATTATGTGGCTAGATCTTTTACCTGTCAGCAGGTGAAGGCAGAGCATCAGAGACCGGTGGGGACGCTTCAGCCTTTACCCATTCCAGAGTGGAAGTGGGAAGATATTTCTTTGGATTTTATTGTGTGGTTGCCGAAGTCGAAGAAGGGGAATGATTCTGTTTGGGTAATAGTGGACCGATTGACGAAGTCAGCACATTTCATTCCGGTGAGGACCACTTATACAGCCGAGACTTATGCGAGGATCTTCATTCGGGAGATAGTTCGACTTCACGGAGTACCGGACACGATCGTGTCGGATCGAGGATCGGTTTTCACTTCACATTTTTGGAGGAGTTTTCAGGACTCATTTGGCAGCACACTATCCTATAGCAGTGTATTTCACCCCCAGACGGATGGCCAGACGGAGAGGGTGAATCAAGTGTTGGAGGACATGTTGCGGGCATGTGTCATTGATTTCCAAGGTAGTTGGGAGGATCATATCCCACTGGTAGAGTTCGCTTATAACAATAGTTATCAAGCGACGATCGGTATGGCCCCGTATGAAGTGTTGTATGGGAGACCTTGTAGATCATCGATATGTTAGGCCGAACCGGAGGACAGCTTGATGCTTGGGCCAGAGCTAGTGAGGCAGACTACTGAGAAGGTAGCCTTGATCAGGGAGTGGATTCTAGCCGCTCAGAGTCGGCAGAAGAGCTATGCAGATAAGAGGCGGATACCACTAGAGTTTCAGATTGGAGATTTGGTTATGCTTAAGGTATCGCCTATGAAGGGCGTGCAACGATTCGGGAGGCGAGGAAAGCTTGCACCGAGATATATTGGGCCTTTTCAGATTCTAGAGCGCATTGGAGCTGTGTCATACAGACTAGATCTTCCAGCATCGATGTCTAGTATACACAATGTATTTCATATTTCTATGCTCAAGAAACACTTGCATGATGAGGAGCAGCAGCGAGTGTTGGATGCACCAGAGATTGAGCTTCAGGAGGATTTGACTACTATTGAGATTCCGGTTCGTATTCTTGCCAGAGAGGACAAGAGGCTTAGAAACAAAGTAATTCCCTTAGTGAAAGTTCAGTGGAACCGAGGAGGCATTGAGGAAATTTCTTGGGAGCACGAAGAGGACATGCGTCGTGACTACCCACACTTGGTTGAGCAGGTAAATAAATCCTTATTATGATTACATGTCTTAACTAATGTGCATATCTTTGGTTATGTTTGCATTTAACGCTAGAATGAGAATACTTTCGCTTAAATTTTTTTTTATTCTTTTGGAACACATGGTATATGTATGGGGGGTTCCTTGTTTGGATTTTTCGCCCGATGTACTAGTTCCACTAGATTAGGATTTGAGCGAGAATATTATCATTTTAGATCGTTAAGTGTAAATATCTCTATAAGGTTATCTAAGAGTTCATATTTCAAAGTTCGTATGTTTTCCAAATTTCGAGGACGAAATTCTTTTAAGGGGGGAAGAATGTAAAACCCCGAAAATTTCTATAATAAATACATATATTTTTCCCTTATGATGAATAATCATATATATATACATATATATGCCATATGAATGTAATTATCTGTGTTTGAGAACCCAACAAGTGTTTATAAGTGAGAGAAATTGGGTGTTATGGCCAGCGTGTGAAATGCCCAGCAGCAGGCATTTTCGTGCTGCGCGGTCGACCGACGCGGTCGACCGTGGCGGTCGACCGACACAGTCGACCGCACAGCGGTCAGAGAGCTTCCGGATTTTGTTTTCTTTACGGTTTTGGTTTTGGGTCTTTTGGGTTTCGGGTCGGGTTGGGGATTCAATATATATTCTAACTCAACCCAGGAGAGCCTCTCTTCACCTCAGGCTCAAAACCCTAGCCCACATCTCTCAAATCTCAAACCCTAGATGGATTTGGTGCTTAGGAGGAGATCTGGAGGATTTTTTCAGCGGGATTTTAGATTTTCAGCGTAGAGAATCAACCTCCTACAGATCTAGAGCTTTCGTCAACACCCAAGGCGAGTAATTTCTCGCCCAACCCCCACCCCTTTCGTTTTCATGCCAAGAACTGAGTTTTCATTGGTTTTTATTGAGCCAAATTCGTATTTTAGAATAGCTAATAGATTATTATGGCAGAGAATATGGATTTGGGATTTTATCTGCTTTAAAAAACTCACCAACGTTTTCTGTTAACAGATCTAGATCTGAAAATACCTAAGAAAGGAGTAAAAACCCTGTTTTTATTGCTAACGATGAGTAAATCATGTTTATACATTTATGGGATATTGGTGGCAAGTTTTAAAGGTTTATATTCGCATTTTTACTGATTCATGACACCTCTATAAGTTAGATTTTGTTTAACAAAAATTTTGTTTCAGGTTTGAGCTGACAGAAACCCAGACTTGGGTTTCTATCCGCTTGGCGGTCGACCGGATCGGTCGACCGCTGAGCTCGTGTTAGGACTACGGTCGACCGCGAAGCCGCAGCGGTTGATCGCCAGCCGCGTATCAGAGTGCGGTCGACCGGTGCGGTCGACCACCGAATTCTCTGTTGCAAATTCCTAGTTTTATGTATTTTGAGTATTTTACTCTTGTTTGAGAGTTTGCCTGGGTTATCTGACCTGGGTTATTAGTCCCACTATGTGTCCATGCATGATAGATGACCTGGGGTATAAATTTGGGACTTATATACTGATTTGGTTGTGAGATTGATAAGTAGTTATCGCTACATGTATCATAGCGATCTGTTATTATTTCTACAGTCCTCGTGTTAGACTATAATCCATAGAAGTCCTCGTGTTGGACTATAATCCCTCTCAGTCCTCGTGTTGGACAGTTGCCACTTATTCCATGAGTTTGGAAATTTCAATAGTTAGTTCTGTTTCGGACATAGTTCTTAACCCTGCATGTGACTATTATACAGCACTTCATGACACGATAATTATGCAGATTTTGGTATAACACTTATATAGATTTTGACATGATATTCATGTAAGAAACAACATGATGTTCATGTTGGCTATGTCACAGCACTGTAATTATACTCTGGTGTTTGTTGTATTTCTTCCATTATTGCTACTGTACTAGAACCTTGGGTTTGGTATTTAGGGGTTTACAAATTTGAGATATAAGGTATATACATGAGGGTTTCCTTGTTTGGATTATTTCGCTCGACGTACCGATTCTCGTGTTGTAAATTTCTAAATACTAAAAACCCTCTTTTGTTAGATCAATGATTTTAGATCTATTATATATTATCTGTATTTTTATATACAACGAGCCCTTTTCCCTTGGGGTTGGTTGTGATGTTACTCGCTAGCGCTTTGACGCTCGTTGTCCCTCCCCCTTTCAGGTCACGAGCCAGGAGCACGGAGAGTCGCAGGTTGATAGCGGACCACTTTAGTGTTCAGCTTTACATTCTAACTTTGTATTATATTATTTGGGCTCCACTGTAGTTGATGTTAGACATTTGAGGACTATTTTATAGATGTTGTAAAGGCTGTATGCCTTAATTCCTTCACTCAGACTTGTTGTATTTGAGACTTGTTAAGAACTCCAGTACTTTCATTTCAGACATTGTCTTTGTATTTTCTGTATGTTGGATGATGAAATATTATTTCGATCTCTATCATTTCATCAGTCCTTCGTGTATTATCTTTTACTTGCTTTTGTACCTACACCTGTTATTGACTCTACTAGATAGATGTTAACTGTGATGGTGAAACATGTTGTTGCACGGTGTGGTGCATGGCAGGTTTGACATTCTTGGTTTCACCTTGGACTGCAGCCTTGTGTGAACCCAGGGACGTCACAGTTTTCATGTTTCATTATTTTGTGGACTTAATTACAAGAGATAATCATGACGTAAATACTACATAATGTAGAGTAGCTCCTTATTTTTCTTTCCGTCCTTAATTTTTCTTCTTTCTCAGTATGTTGTGTCTTATTTGTAGCTAACATTGATATTTTAACATTTGAGGTGTAAAACTTTTTTTTATTATTATCATATATTAGAATTGTGAATGCTTGATATCGTGGTAGAATAGTTTTTGAAGCCTGTAATCGACTTTAGAGCCTTATAGAAAAAGCCATTTGAAGCCAAAATAATCCTTCCAGGAAGTATCACTGAAAGCTGCATATGCAGAAATGCCACCAATAACAAAGCTGTTGCACAACTGACAAGCACGCATTATGTGTCGAAAAAACTCATGTCTGCTGCTTCTTTTTCACCTTATTTATATCAATACTAATTTTGACCATCATAATTGTCTGTAACATTAAAGATCCATACTTCATGAATCCCGTGTTAGAGTATAAATTATAGCACGCCTCGCTGCAATTTTGAAGTTGTGGTGTAGTGTAACTGTATAAGGGAGCTTTATTGCTTTAATATGATATCAAAGTAACCCAGATTCAAATTAATCCCACTGAACACAAGTTTCAGAATAAACATATGCTGCATAAAATAGTTCAGGTTGCAGCCATTGAAAAGGATGCATATAAATTATAAACCCGGCCACTATCTTGGAGTTTCAGAGTTTAGGTTAATAGAAGGGACCTAAAATTCATGTACCATCCATATTACATCACTATTTTGACATTGAAGCCCGATATAGTGGTAATACCGTTGTTTTGGCTATACAGTCCTGGTTTCAGTTGACTGTGCCCTTTGTTAACAATAATATTATATGCCATGTCAGTTTCGGCACATCTATATATTTACAGTTTTCTAAAAAGACACCATCCGGAGACGCTGCGCAAGTCTTATATAACTTACATTTCTCTTTGTCTAATTAACCTTTTCTCCTTACCAGATGCAAGATTTTACCACTAATGGCGGAAGTAGACCGCATGCTAAGACCAGAAGGAAAGTTAATCGTCAGGGACAACATAGAAGTGATCAACGAGGTGGAGAGCATCGCAAAATCTTTGAATTGGGAGATCAGAATGTCTTTCTCAAAACAAAATGAAGGGATACTATGTGTTACGAAGACATCATGGTGGCCTAAGGAACTAGATGCGAGGAGATAGTGGCAAGCATATTGTGCCCATCTCTTCACTCTTTTTGATAGCGTATCGGTAATGTAGTGTTGTCCAGTTTTTGTTTACTGTGGTTCTTGTATTACTACAAATTCACTGCATAATTATACAAAATTTTCAATGAGTGATATATCAGTTTACTCCTGGAAATCGTTGATGTCTGACTGATCAAAAAAAACATCTGATATTCCTTTAATTTAGCCAAAGTATATACACATGTAACTTATAGGTTTGATTAGTCAAGCGCGCACAAAAGAATCTGTATATATTGATAGGAAAGAGACATACTTTATAAATATTGAGGTTGTAAGGGAATGAGATAATATTGAGGGTTTTTTTGCATCCGTACTAGTTGGGTAAGTCGTTCCATCTTGGACTTAAGCTCGGCCATCTCGCGAAGGACATCAGGAGGAGTGGCAAATATCAGAGTGGAGGAAGTCTTCAAATAATGTCTACTGACACCATGACCCAAGCCTCTCTCATAATCGCCGTGATGCCCTCCATGTACTTCATCTAAAACTTTGGTCATCGCGGCAAACTTGGGTTCTTGGTCGACACCTAATGATTTTACCTTTTCTATCACCCAGTCATATATCACGTAAAGTATTCAAATGTTACTCAACAATATTATTATAAATATACTTATGAAAATCGTTTAAATTCGTCAAAAAATGAACACTTACGCAATACTCTTGAGTTTGGGTGTCAGGGTATATACACGAGTATGTGTCACCATTTGGATCCACTAATGTCGCGTGGGTACCCAAATACTCCTTCAAGGCACTTGAGGAGCCACCTGATTCTTCGATTTGAGCTCTCTGTAACTCAACAAAAAAAATATGTATAACATATCATATTATAAATAAAGAAATGCATTTTTTTTAAACTCAAAGAATACTTTATACCACTTTCTATTTTGCTCGAACTATGCTCCTCGAGCCACCTGTATAGGTTGCTCGACCTCGCTTCTTAGATTCTCGATTCACCTTATTTCGTTTTGCCTCCGCCTACACATAAAAGTAAGAATTAGATTTCAATCTGATACTAAGTATATACTAGACATCATATTTATTGTTAAATATATACCTGCTTGCTCTTAGAAGAATAAAACGAGCATAGGTCACCCCACCAATTTTCATCAATCCCTTCAAACACCTTTTCCTGGAAGAGAGCACGTCTCTTCTCTTCCGGGGTCTTCAACCATAGTTCATAGCACTCCATCTTCACCTGATTCTGATTGCCTCGGACCCTCTCCTGCATCTTTGTCTTTATGCCTCGGTAGATAACAGGAAGGTTGAGTGGACAATAAGGATCTTGGGGCAAAAACTCATAATCTTTCTGCATATTCAACAAAATTAATGTTTTAGAGTAGATAGGTACCAAATGATACTAAATTATCTTATTTTTGCAAATTAAAAATGTCTCTAAACCTGAGCTTGGAGGAAGAAGTTTTCAAATGAACGCTCATGATGCGCACACCAGTTCAGATGAAGTGGAAAGTCCGTAAATTGACGCCTTTTCTGCCCAATATACTGCCCAAATCGCTCAGCATTGGACCCAATTATGCGAAACTCCTCATCAAAATGCAAAGGAAATGCCGGTTCATCTGTCTCAAAACTCGACGCCAATCGATGGGCTTTATTCTTCCCCCGAGTCTTCTTACATACACGTGGTAGCCCTGCATCTAAAAATATGAAACAAGAAAGGATACTAGAAAATAAAAAGGATATTAACAATAATAAAATCAAATGATATAGATACCTTCAGCTCTTGTAGCACGCTTCTTATGCACGTTTAACAGCACGATTAGGACGATAGTTTCTCAAATGTAAAGGACGAGCTGCTGATACAGATGCAGAGGCATCCTCTCCAACTATATAACAAAATGTAATAATATAAGTACCATCTGGATAAAATAATACAAAATACATTTGACATTAATGCATTAACAAAAAACATTTGACATTAATGCATTAAATAATACTTACTCATCGAGTGTATAGATGGTATGGAGTGTGTAGAGGTCGGCAAATCATGCTCCTCAGGCTGAGGTGCTATATTTTGAAAGAAAACAATATAATATCAAAAATATATTATGCAAACAAAACAAGAATAAAAATAAAAGTCTACTAACCTGCACGGGAAGATGTAAAATCTACCCTATAAGAAGACTCCGGGGTAATGTGATCCATCTCTCTATCGTCACTGCAAAAGGATGTAGAGGGAGGAACACTAGGGATAGATATGGAACGACGAGCGCCTTCTAGCTCCCTCTGACGCTCCCTCGCTTGATGCAAGAGCTTCCTAGGCGCCATCCGTCTAGTTTTGGACTTTGATGGTCCTCGACAAGACATTTTTGTCAACCCCTAAACAAGAGTAAATATATATATGAGATGCATGCAATACATGTGTAAATTCAAGATTATTTTCAATGATTATTACCTTTTTTCTTTTTACATGTGTGTAAATATATATATATGAAAATATTAACATATGGATATTTTCAATGATTATTACCCTTTTCTTTTAACAGGCTCCTTAGACGTTATAGGAATATCTACAATGATTTCGTCATCGAAATCATTCCTAACCCATGAAACTTCATGCTCACACTCAACTCGAGATACATTTTGATCTATGGAAATAGTAGGTTGTAGCAATCTAAGTCCTTCATCATCAGAATCTATCTCAATGTTGTCCTCTATGTCAACATCTGCAAATTGTGGTACATCGTAGGTATCTCTCGGCTTCCATCGACAAACAACACTCCATCCCGAATGCTTCAAGCATTTTGAGTAATATACTTGAAATGCTTGTTCTGGGTATATATATGGTTCGTCTTTGAACTCAAAAAGATTAGTGTTTACACTAGTCAATCCATATTCATCTTTCCAAGTCCCGTATGTGTCTCTCCATTTTCCATGTCCGGTTCTTGTATGATACCAAACACACTTAAATATATATACTAGTTTGGCTCTTCCCGGATAGCGAATACCAAGTATTCTATCCAAATACCCATAGTAAATCAAACCTTCAGCTCCAATGGCCGCAATTCCGCTATTCTGGGTAGTCCGAGATTCTTCTATCTCCTTGATTTCAAATTTGTAGCCATTTATACCAAATTATTTGTAGTATGCAACCTCCAGGCTTGGATGTCGAGCTAGACATCTCAAATCATCATCTAATGTTAATTCTGAGTTTGGATCTTGGACCTGAGAAAATAGTTCATCATTCCAATTCTAGGAATATAAAGATAAAATTATAGATTAATACAATGACATATAAGAAATTCTTACATAATTTTTAAACCAGGCACAAAAATTTTCTTGGTGATGCTTCTCCAATCGTTCATCATTCCAATTGCGATGCTCTTCATGTAATTCATACCTTATAAATTCTATTCTCAACATGAATTGTTAACATCAACATTATATTATTTCATGCATACATACACATATAATAGTAAATGCAAAATAGACTTACCCTCTAACTTCCTCAAGGCAAACGCTATTGAGGAGGATAAATTGATGTATTTTATTAATAAATGTGATTCCCATTGTCGTGTAAGTTGGTTTGCCATGTGTTCCATCACGAATATGCACAGGCGTATTGAGCTTAGTCTTTATGTTTTCATCCAAATAACGAGAACAAAATGTCGTTACCTCCTCCAGGAGATAACCTTCCATTATAGAACCCTCTGGCCGATTTCTATTCAGAATGTAATTTTTTAGAGTGAGAAGGTACCTACAAATACTAGTATTAGATTACTACATAAAAACAAACAAAATAGAAAAGTTATATTTGTTGTGTCAAAAAAAAAGCAAAACACCTTTCTATAGGATACATCCACCGATATTGTACCGGTCCAGCAAGCCTTGCTTCGGTTGCAAGATAAACAGTTAGGTGTATTATAATATCAAAGAATGATGGTGGAAAAATCCGCTCAAGCTTGCACAATATTAACGGAACTGCTTCTTGTAGCTTCTCCAACTCCTTGTCCTCAATAGATTTAGCACACAATTCCCTAAAAAAGCTGCAAAGTTCATTGAACACTAAACCAACAGATTCAGGAAGCAAAGCCCTAAGGGATAGTGGGAGAAGGTGCTCCATAATAACATGGTGATCGTGACTCTTCAACCCATCTATCTTGCCTTTTACAGTCTTTATCTTCTTATTAAATGATCCAGAAAACCCTGTAGGAACCTTCAGCTCATGCAATACCTCCAAAATTATTTTCTTTTCTAGTTTGGACATATGATAAACGGCATTGGGGAGTACAAATTTTCCTGGTTTACCTAATTTAGGTATAGGGTGCAACTCTTTTCTAATGTTTAAGTGTTGTAGATCTCTCCGAGCTTGTAGGTTATCTTTCGATTTTCCATCTTTACAAAGAAGCAAGTTAAGTATGTGCTCAGATACCCCCTTCTCAATGTGCATGACGTCCAAATTTTGACGCACTGTATTTGTCACCCAATGCGGTAGTTCAAAGAAAATACTTTTCTTATTCCATCCTTGTGGCTTTTCCTGTCTTTCCTTTACTTTTCCAAAAATCACATTTTCATAATCATTCCATTGAGCAAGTATGTCCGCTCCAGATAAGGGGACTGGAGCCTTTCGATGCTCTGTAGTACCATCAAAGTGAACATCATCATCCCTATAGAGATGGTCTTCTTTCAACATACGTCGATGACCACAATAACATATCTTTTTGCTAAAAGGCAACCATGTCGATGTTGTATCCATGTGGAAATATGGACATGCTTTATAACCATGTACAGAATATCCTGATAGCATTCCATATGCAGGAAAATCATTAATTGTCCACATTAAGGCCGCACGCATTATGAAGGTTTCCCCTTTATCTGCATCATATGTCTCCACACCATCAATGAATAAAGACCGTAACTCTTCGATGAGAGGTCGGAGATAAACGTCGATATTATTTCACGGTGAACTAGGTCCATCAATCAAAAGAGGCATCATAAAATATGATTGATCCATAGCCAGCCACAGTGAGAGATTATAAATCATCATTACAACCGGCCATGTGCTGTGTGGATTACCATTAAAACTAAAGGGGCAAAAGCCATCACTAGCTAGTCCGAGCCTGATATTACGAGGATCCTGACTAAATATTAGATGTAACTTGTCGAAATTCTTCCATGCAGGTGAATCTCTTGGATGACTCATTTTGCCATCTTCACTTGGAAGAGCACGATCATGCCAGGTCATTGCCACCGCTGTCTTCTTACACTTGTAAAGGCTCTGCAACCTCTGTGTAATAGGAAAATATCGTACTACCTTGAGAGGTATGTTATTCTTGCTAGTATGTGCCTTCTTCTTATATCTGGACACCCCACAAGTAGGACACTCTTTCTTATATGAGTTTTCTTTCCAATACAGTACACAATCATTGGGACATGCATGAATCTTCTCACAATTTAAACCCAGATTAGACATTATCTTTTGAGCTTCATACCAACTATCAGGGACATTGTTCCCAACATGCATAGAATCTTTTAGGAATTTAAGAAGCATCGTGAATGACTTGTTGCTCCATTTGTTTAGGCACTTAATCTGGAAAAGTTGAACGAACCATGACAACATGGAATGTTTTGCATTCTCATAAATCGGTCTCCTAGCATCATTCATGTACTTCTCATACTCATCTACATATTGTTCTTGTCTGGGAGGACTATCTTCAACATGATTAGGGTCACCGAAAGCAACCTCTACCATTTCCTCCATTTCCTCTTCCGGAAACAAGTTAATATCGTCAACTTCTTCTTCTTCTTCTTCAACATTAATAGGAGTTAGAATTTCTCCGTGATATACCCAAGTTGTATAACCTCTAATAAAACCATACTTGACAATGTGAAGTTCTACATCTTCCTCTTTGCGATACAAAGTATTCCCGCAATGGCTACACGGACAAAGAATCATGCCATGTTGGATCTTATCGTGTTCACGTACAAAGTTCATAAAAAAACAACTCCTTCAATGAACTCAGGCTTTGTGCGTTTTTCACGATTCACATACATCCAGTCCTTAACTCTGATATAGTCACGAGCCATGATAACCTAACCAAGACAGAGTTAGTGATAACAACTCATAAATTAAGAACGCTTGCACTAATTTTCAGAAAATTATAAAAACTATATAGTTTGGTATAAATAAATTTTATTTACTTGTTTAAATTTAATCACAATTTTCATAAATGTGAAACATACCTAGTGCATCAAATATTTATTATGTGTATGAAATTTTCACATAATATATGCTTACTAGTTATATTTCAAGCAGTAAAAGAACATAGCAAAAATCTAACACTGATTACCAATTACCTCTTAGAAATTAAATGATAACAACTGGCCAATTAAAAATTAAAAACTCGATCTAGACATTAGCTTGAAATTAACACAGTTACGCATTGCCTTAAATTTCAAATACAAGTATCTTGAGACTTAGATCCATTTTGTCTACAAATTATTCATAAGCCACTCTCACAGATGTGTAGATACAATAATAATCAAACATATGAAATAGGCCTCACAGGATCTGTTTTTTATTTTTTTTGGGTTTGGTGGAGTGGGGGTAAATTAACATATAATAACTGGGCCTCCTTGATATCATGTGCAATGTACTAACTATGCAACAATTTTCTCACATATAAAGTTTTGAAAGCAGACCGTATCTATTCTCAGTTGTCACTCTCATATTTCAGCTCAGGGTGCAGGATACAACGATTAGTGTATAAGGGAATAATCGTTGAAAATGTGTGTGCAATCAAGAAGATAAGCAAGGATATGTCACAGGAAGTTAACATACTGCACAAACTCAATCATGTACAATATTATAAGCCTCCATAGAATTTGTACAGGAGAAGAAAACTGCTATTTAGTCTATGAATTCATGGAGAATGGGTCTCTGAAGGATTGGCTCAAGAATCATAACAAGCAGTAATGTTCTCCTTAACGGGAAATTGAGAGCTAAAATAACAAATTTTACACTGGCAAGATCATCAGACTGGAGAGACCGTAGATCGAGCTGTGAGAATGAAATTGAGAGTTAAGAGAACTTACAAGTCAATTGTCCGGCGAAGATGAGGAGGAGGAGAGGTGGTGAGGTCCGATTTGGGAGGAAGAACTAGGGTTTTTTTGGGGATTCGGCGGAAAAGTACAGGGTCGACGACGGCGACGAACTTTAGGGCTCGATGGCGGCGGCGATCTCTGACGGAGGTAGCGAACTGCGACTGTAGCAACGAGTTCAAAAAACCCTAGTTCAGAGAAGGCGCAATGCAGGCTCGACGGCGGCGACGAAATTTAGGGCCCAATATGACAGCGACGACGAACTCCGATCAGAGAAGGCAACGGCAGCGGCGACGAACTCCG
>BQKN01065384.1:650076-667819 GCA_022839385.1 Asparagus kiusianus
GGCGACGAACTCCGATCAGAGAAGGCAACGGCAGCGGCGACGAACTCAGGGGGGACCGATTTTTTGATGAGAGAGAGAGGAGGGGGAGGGAGAGAGAGATCGAACAGGGCTTTTGGGGTGTCTGGGGGGATTTCTTTGTGTTTTATTTTTTTCGCGAAAAAGAATGGGGGGAAAATTCCCTCCGTTGGGTTTTTGGCAAATCCACTTTGCCACAACGGTTTAATCCGTTGGGGCTGATAAATCGAACCCCAACGGTTGTATACACCCGTTGGGGCTGGTCATCTTTTTACTAGTGGGAGGAGAGGATGCCTACAGGCTAACGAAGAGGCAAGGAGGAGGAACTAGAGGCGGGAGAGGCGCGACCTCCTAGGGCTCGTGGATCGGTTAAGTATTGATTTTTTAGTGGGTGTGATCCAGTGTAGTGTGTATTAACATAGAACTAGGGTCACCAAATTTTTAAGTGGGTTCACCAAGTACTATAGGGTAATTAGGTTCTCAATTGGATTGGTTCATTTTTTTTAATTTATTTACTAATGTAGGACCCTACCGTACATAAACAATAAAGTGTGATCACTTGACCCTGATTGTGAGTGGACCCACCTATGCATAGAGCATCCTGCAGCAAATCCCACTAAAGTCGTACTTTCCTGGATCTTTCCGGTTAGTATATTTGTTAGGATATACGACAACAAGAACGTCTCGAACGGAGACACAACACACATCAAAATGATTTTGTAATCACAGAATAAAGACACAAATTCAATCACAGTACTCACAGATATAACATGATTCACTCTTACAGAGCTATCTCACGGTACAACGACGACGTGTTGGGTCCTTTTGTTTTGATGATGATTTACAAATAATTTACATCTAATATTGTTTGTCTAGTGTTTGTGTTTTGTATCTATTCTAGAAAAATAATATGTTGGAGGATGGATAGAATCAAGCTTTGACGATCATATCCAATGGAGGTTGGTGGAATAGTGGAGTGAATCAATGCAATTCATGTTGAAGATCCGAGTTCAAGCTTCATCCGCAAGTTTACCAAGTCAAGCTATATTAAAGACCTTCAAGCTTAGGTATATAGTTTATAGTGTTTGTAGTATACGTTTATACTTGTGTGTTAATACTTTAAGCTCATATTAATCACACACATGTATTTGTTGATTTTATCAAAATATAGGTATTTTTGTGAAAACATTGTTTTATTAGTTTATAGACTTTAATATCAGTTTATACATATTTTATTAAGTTTATAAAATCAGTTTATAAAGTTTCAAAAGTTGGTTTATGTCCAATGTCAAAAACAAGTGTTTTTCATTTACATGTTTTGGACTATTCTGTAAAATGAAGAGATTGCTAATTTGGGAGGTGCTTTTTAAAAACCAGTTTTTGTAACATGTTTATTATCATGTCTACAATCATTTCCTAAATTTTTATATTTTTTTGATTTTATTTACTATTTTTAAAGGTAGTTTGAAAATCAGATTTTCTATTTCAAACAGGCTGATAACCTGTAATCAGTCGACTGGTAAGTCGACTGATGACATCAGTCGACTAATGTGTCGACTGAAGAAATCGCCTAGAAAGTTAAAAAGTTTCTGTTTTGTTTTGATCGACTGACCAGTCGACTGATGATCCATTAGTGGACTGATAAAGGTTCGTAAGTCGACTGATGAGCTAGAAAATGCCTCTAACGGTCAGCTCATCAGTCGACTGATGGAAGCTGTCAGTCGACTGATGCTGTAACGGCTAGTTTTTTATTTCCGTTATTTTTATCTTTTTGCTGGGTTTCACTTGGTTTTTGGGGTTGTTTCATGAGCCTATTGTTAGCCCTTTTGTTTTGATGATGATTTGCAACCACCATTATCGGTACTAATTACTTGTTGAGTGATATTGTAGTTAATATAAATATCAACCTTGTTAGTACCATAAATGGAGGATTGGATGGAATATGAGCTACAACGTCAATACCTATAGGAGGTGGAGGCAATGTGATGAAGCAAATGTTAATCAAGTACAACATATACTAGTGGAAGCTTCATCAACTCAAAGCAATATCGAGACTCAAAGAAATGTAATTCTATGTGAGGATATTTGCTATGTTTCTTTTCTCTCTAGTGCTAGAATGTAGGTAAGTAGTTGTAGATTTTATTTAAAGCTATTGGGATATTACATACAGACTTTTCATACTTATACTTTGATGTTTTTAAAAAACATAGTCTTTCACATGTATGAGGACCTATGTGCAAAATTCCTTTTAAAAACAATTTGTTTTTAATATTAAAAATATTTTACAAAGTTATACAACTTTCAGAAATCATTTTAGATTTTTTCATAATTTTTCCAAAGTCAAAAACTTGTTTTTAAACTCTGTGTACGCCTTGTATCAGTCCACGGTTGACCGGACATGGTTCGGCGGTCGACCGTGAACAGGTCAGGAAATTCATGTGCCTAGAAACTTCTCATGGTCGACTGGACATGGCTCCACGGTTGACCGCTAAATTTTCAGAGACTCAGTTCTGTTTTTCATCAGCTCGCGGTCGACCGCACTTGGCTCTGCGGTCGACCGTCATTTTTCCAGAGACTTTGAGAGTTTTTTAGAAATTCTTGCGGTCGACCGGATGTGGCTCTCGGTGTTCGACCGTGACTTTTCTAGTTTGTTTTCTAACAGCTAGTTCTGACTCGCGGTCGATCGCCAGTGGTTCTGCGGTCGACCGCCGCTCAATAACGGCTAGTTTGTCAGTTTCTCCTGATTTTGTGGGATTTGTTTTTTGGTCTTTTTACAAGGGTTTTTGGCTTCTTCTTTCAACTCCCTATATATATCCAACTACCCCATTTATTTAAGAACTAACTTTGTAAGATAAAATTTATTGTGGTTAATTCTTGTGTTTAAAAGCTTCAACTTTCAAATCTTCAATTCCCTGTTTTTGTACCTACACATCCCACACCCAATGCTTCAAGTGCAATCTCTCTCCTTGTCATAGGACTGCTGCATAGAGAGAGCTCTTCTTCTATTACTGCTGATATCGTGGTGATCTCGTGGAGATCAATTGTGTTGGTGTGAGATCTCGCGGAGATCATTGTGTAGAAGAAGTTTCGGCTTCCAAACCGGGTTGTGTAGTGGATTCTCCTCGAGAGTGGGGAGCAGGGACGTAGGCTAGAGAGCCAAACCTCGTGAACACATCACACGTCATTTGGCTAACGATTTTTATCTCAACCTTTCTTTTAATTAGCATTTTAAATTTGTGGTGATTGCTTGCCTTTAATTTTTATTGCACTATTATTGCCTTAAGACCCTAATCATCCCCCCCCCCTCTCTAGGGTCCAACAATTAGCATCAGAGCTTGGTCTCTATACTTGTTTTTGGTCTAACCACCTTAATCTATGAAAGCTTTAATGAATGTGCATATGTTAGAGGGACAATCCACCACTAGACCCCCACTTTTCACCGGTAGCAACTTTGCATATTGGAAAGCTAGGATGAGAATCTATCTTCATTGCATTGATCTTGACATCCTAGATATCATTGAAAAAAAATATGTAGAAAAGTCTAAAACTAGCTCAATGACCGATGGTGAGAGGCTCCAAGCCAATCTTAATGTAAAGGCCATGAATGCCTTAATTTGTGGCCTCACACCAAATGAATATAATAGGGTTTCTACTTGTGCTACCGCTCATGAAATTTGGACCAAACTTTGCATCACACATGAGGGAACCCCCCAAGTTAAGGAATCAAAAATTAGTGGGCTCATGCATGATTATGAATTGTTTAAAATACTTCCTAATGAATCCATTGATACTATGTTTTCTCGATTCACTAATATTATCAATGAATTGCATGGCTTAGATAAGAAGTTGTCAACCCAAGAGATGAACTACAAGATTCTTCGATCATTGTCTCCGGTGTGGGAACCCAAAGCTACGGCCATAGATGAAGCTCGCGATCTCACCACACTAACCCTTGATGGTCTCATTAGCAAGCTCAAAGTCCACAAGAAGAAGATCAAAGAGAAGGAAGTAGAGGAAGTGCCCCCACGGGTAATTGAGGAGCCATCCCACAAAGTGAAGACCGTTGCTCTCAAAGGAGCTATCGATGACTCCTCCTCCTCGGATAGTGAAACCGATGTTTCTAGAGAAGTGGTTCACCTATCTAGAAGAATTTCTAAACTAATAAAATTAAACAATAATTTTAATAACCGATCTAACAACAAGTTTTCTTCTCGTATAGAAAAATGCTTTGAGTGTAATAAACCGGGTCATCTTGCCAAGGATTGCCCAAAGATCAAAGAAAAATATTTGATGTACAAGAAAAAGAAGGCGATGTATGCCGGATGGGATGAATCCGAACCAAGAAATTCGGATAGCGATGAGGAAGGAGCAAAGTTTGTTCTTCATGACCATAACATTTGCTTTATGGCCGATGAAGATGAGGTAATTATATCCGACTCCGAAAGTAAATCTTTTTATATGCAATGTGATCTAGCTACCGCATTAGAAGAATTAAATGTTGAATTTAAAAGAATAGCTAAAGAATACTCTTCATTTAAAAAATTGCATGTTTCCATGGTTGAGCAATTACAATCCTCTCTTGCTCAAAAAGATGAATTGTTAGGAGACCTTGATTTTGAAAACAAACAATTAAGATCTAAAATTGAAAGACTAGAGATTGCTAATAGTAGAATTAAACCCACTCATGCATACTTTAATCATCATCGTTTTCAAAGAAATGAACATCATAGATCATATGTTTCTACACATAAGAAACACTTTGTATGCACATATTGCATGAAGCATAGTCACATATCCACCCATTGTAGAATTAAAAATAATGTGGATTATTATGATATGGCATGGGGACCCAAAGGTACCAAATACACTAACTCCTAAGGACCCAAGATTTGGGTACCTAAAGTTTCTACATCATCTTATGTAGGGAAAATCACAAACACGACGTAGAGGGATGTGATACCTTGATAGTGGTTTCTCACATCACATGACAGGCAACAAAGAGATATTTGCAACCCTATCAAGGATTGAAGGAGGCAATGTCTCCTTCAGTGGAGGTGAGAAAGGTAAAATTATTGGCATTGGTAGTATTGGTAAGATACCTTCTCCCGTTATAGAAGATGTTTATTTGGTTAGAGGCTTGAATCATAATCTTCTTAGTATTAGCCAATTATGTGATAAAGGTTTTAATATCTCTTTTAAACTGGATAAGTGCATATTAGCATGAATGGAAAAATTATTTTTGTTGCTAATAGAAAATCTAATGTATACATTTTTGAGATGAATGATGATAATCACATTTTATTATAATTTTATACCCTCATTATCTAGTTAATATGAATAAATTTATTACTAATAATTGTTTTTATCTTTAATTATAGTTAATAAAGAATAAAGCCCAAAAATCCCATCTCTCAACAAAGGCCCCTTGATTTAACACCAAAGCCCAAAGCCAAAAGCAAAAGAATAAAGCCCATGAAGCCAAATAATTTCTTTCAATATTTAATGAAGCATTGAAGCCCAAAATGTCAAGAAAATGTTCAAAAGTCCAAGCCCAAAAGCCCAAGAAAAATAAATATACCATCAAGGAACAAATGAAGAAGTTTTGTGAAAAAGGAAACAAATCATGCAAATCTGGATATCTCGGTAATGTTTGGTATTTTGGTCATATCTCCCTCGTATCAACTCGGAATTGACTGAATAAATATTCTCTAGAAACATAAGAAAGAGATCTATAACTTTTGTATTTATGATATCTCTGAAATCGGAGCATATCATGGACAAATATTCATACAAAGAAGCACAATCTGAATTTCTGTACTGGAGAAGTAATTATGGAAAGAATTTGAAGGTTAATGAAGAATAAAGCTCAAGATCTCTTCTTTCAGCAAAATCCCATTGAATTAATGAAGAAAACAAGCAAAAGGTCTAAGAATTCAAGCCCAAAAGCTCAAAGGCTAAAAATGATTCCTTAGGGCTTAAGTCTTCATCCAAGGGCTCTCATTCATTGTTCTTTACTATAAATAGGGGTAGAGAGTGAGGGGTTAAAGGTGTAAAAATTTTTGTAACTTCTTTTGAAGAGGAGGGCTACTCTTAATTGAGAAGTCCTTCTAAATTTATAATTTTTTGTTACAATTAATAAAATAATTTTTTCACCACTTTAAATTTTTCTTTTCTTCTTTTTGTTGGATGATGAAGATGAAGATGGAGATTAATTTGAAGGTTTGTTTTTCTTATTTCTCTTTTATTGCTTATTAGTTTAGATTAATTTTCATGCTTGTAATTAGATTTTATTTTCTTGTTTAAATAGCCAAGAGGCTAGAACCCTCTTGCCTTAAATTTATTTCATGCTTATAGATTAGATTTATTTCATGCTTATAGAATAAATTTATTTTCTTGCATTTAGTTCTTGCAATTTATTTTGTAGTTTAGATTTTATAATTTATTTTATAGTTAGATTTTAATTTCTTTCACTATTCACCTTGAGGCTAGAACCCTCTTGGGTTTAGTTTTTCTTTTTGTTTATTTTTATTTTCTTTGATTCGCCTTTAGGCTAGAACCCTCTAGGGAATCACTATTTTCTAAGAAGTGGATTCAATTCTAGATTACCCATATCTTTAATTGAATCACATCTTTACTTTCTTAAATTTTATTTTTATTCTTGATTTTCCTTTTTGATTCTTAATTTTATTCATCTCTCCTTGTGGAAATCATTCATTCATTGTCACATCCACTCTCACTTACATTTTGTGCCTATTTACACACTATCACCTTCTTAATCTCTTCACAATCACATTCACTCATCACTCCTATTTGTCATATACACAACATAAGAACCGATTTTATATTTTCTCCTACAAAACACCTTTCTCGTGGGATCGATATCTTTATACTATAACTTGACACGGTTGTGCACTTGCAATATTTTTTGGTACATGTTTATGCCACACCATGTTTTTGGCGTCGTAGCCGGGGAAGGTGCTTAAGTAGGTTTTAATTATTTTGGTTCTTTAACTTGTGTATTTATTATGAAGGAAACGCTTGGAGTTTGAAGATCGCGGATTGGAGAACTAGGATTTGAAGATTTGCTTGTAGGTAACTCTTCTTTCTAGAATTTTTAATTCCACCCTTTAGCTACTTCTTCACAATTAGAGACAATTAGGACTTAAAAAAAGATTTTATTTTCATTGACCATAATAAAATTCACCCTCCACTTTGACATTTACTAACAAGATAATAAATTCAAACAATTTCCCCCTTCTCATTTGTTTGATTGTTAACCCTAATTAAAAAAAAGATTTTTTCTTTTCCATCCTTTTTAGTTGCTTTTAATTCATAGGGTTGCATTTCATATTATTAGTAGGAATTCACCAAGTAATTTGAGCATCTTGATTTGGCACACACTTAAAAATATTTTAAGGGCAAAACCCTATAATCAAGATAAGGTGAGGGATTTCATCATCTTTTCCTTAGCCCAAAAATTACTAATTCCTCACTACACCACCCAAGCCTAATAAAACTCATTAGATGTTGGCCCTAAGGATTCGAGCTCAATAAGGAACAAAGAATCCTTAAGTGAACCGGTTTAAGTTTTCTTGGATTAGTTGGTGTCTAAGGCAAGGTTTAGGGGTTATGTAAAGCGCTCCGTAAGGAACGAGGTACTTAATTGATGTCTGATCACCCTCTAGTACTATCCTTACCTGGCTAACTACCCGGGTAAAACTTTAATCTTTTCACTTTAGGAGTTTTTGGTTAGGAGCTAGTCTAGTTGAGTTAGGCTTAACCCTAGAGTTAGAGTGATTGAAAAGTGATTGATTTTGATTTGTTTTAGTTCGGATTTTCCTCTTTTTCCATTTTCTCCTCATTAAAAAAACTAACTTTTATAAAAAAAGTATAAAAAGAAATAGTTTTGGTGTATGCAAACTTGGGTTAGGGATAATTCTCATCGTTTAATTCATTTTGAACCAATCATAGAAATGGCGTATCCTAATCTACCCATTCTTCAAGATATGTGCTATCCCATTAGGAATGCAATCCCCTCTTGCATTAGGCTCCCCGAAACAAATGGAATAAATTTTGAGCTTAGACCACATTACATAAACATACTTCCCAAATTCCTTGGAAATAAAACAGAAGATGCATATATTTTTATCTCGGAATTTGAGGAAGTGTGTATTATGATTAAAATAAAAGAATTAACAAAAGATGCGATCAAACTCGAATTTATTCCATTTGCTCTCAAAGACAAAACAAAAAATGGCTGTGTAGCTTACCCATAAATTCCATCACTACTTGGGAGGAATTTATCATCATTTTTCTTAAGAAATTTTTCCCGATCCATAAAACGGTGAAGCTAAGAAACAGCATCATGAATTTTAAAATTGTCCCGGGAGAACCCTTTTGGAAGTATTTTAACCGATTTAAAGATCTTCTCATCCAATGTCCTCATCACGGTTTAGAAAAATGGCGATTGTGCCAAATAATTTATGAAGGATTAGATTATTTTTTAAAAACTTCCTTAGAATCAATGTGCCATGGGGATTTTATTAGGAAAAACACTGATGAAGCTTGAGAGTTTTTAGAGAGTCTTTCTGAAAAAACCATGCAATGGGAACACTGTGATGACCGAGTTTCATCAGTTCCCCAACCCAAGTCCAGTGGTATTTCCTTAGAGTCGAACATTGTATCTGAAGCTAAGATGGCCATAATCATGCGTAGGTTAGAAGCTTTAGAAATCAAGGAAAGAGCCCCGGCTCAAATTAATCAAGTTTCAGCCTCAGGATGTCACAATTGTCTGTCACCATCTCATATTTCAGAAGAATGTCCTCTCTTAGGAAATAATCAGCTATTAGGACAGGCAACGCTGCATTCCAGCATTATGCAAATGATCAATTCTCTCCAACCTACAACCCAGGTTGGAGAAATCACCCAAACTTTGCATGTAATCAGGGAATTCACTCCGAAACTCAAAACTTCAATCCCACTTCAAACCAACACTTTCCTAGGGGAAACACAGTTCCTTTCAATTCTTATCCATAATTTCAACAACCCAATCTGCCATATCAAAATCAGTCTCCTCTTCATCAAGCTGTAATTCAGACTCCTCACAATCCAGATCAGGATAAACGTCTTAATGTCTTGGAAAAGGGTTTGGAAACCATAATTAAGGCCTTCACTCAAACCACAAATATGTTGACTCAAACGTCCAGCACTCTGAATTCCTTTATGCAATCAACCGGACGAATACTCAACTCCAACACTCAAGCTATAGCTAGATTAGAATCCCAACTTGGTCAACTAGCTAGTGCTATGAGTGAAAGAGAGAAAGAAAAATTTCCGAGTCAACCCGAGGTCAACCCTAAGGACACAGGATGCTGTTCATCCTATGAAGCTCAAGTGAATGCAATCCATTCACTTCGGTCAGGGAGACAAGTCGATAATCAAGTGAGAACTCCTCCAAGTCAAACTCTTGATTCAGTACAAATTCCTTCTCCTTCTCCTTCTGATGAATCTATTCAACAATCACCCCCCTCAGATGATCAAGAACCTGAACCCGAACCTGAGCCTGTTTTTGATAGGTTTAGACCAGTTGCTCCTTTTCCAGATAGACTCAGGCCTAGGAAACACTCCCCTCAAGAGGAGAAGATCCTAGAAACATTCAAGCAGGTTAAGGTCAATATTCCTCTCTTATATGTAATTGAACAAATTCCATCTTATGCTAAAATTTTAAAATACTTATGCACTAATAAGAGGAGAATAAATGTTCCAAAGAAAGTCTTTTTAGCCGCCAATATCAGTGAAATACTATCAAATCCCATACCTTTGAAACGTAAAGATCCAGGTTCCCCCATCATTTCATGTATCATTGGTAATACTCACATTGATAAGGTGCTTTTAGACTTAGGGGCCAGTGTCAATTTGCTTCCATATTCAGTCTACCAATAATTGGGTCTAGGTGTACTGAACCCAACCAGATGCACCTTATAGTTGGCTGATTGATCTATTAAGGTTCCTATGGGTGAGTTAGAAGATGTTCTGATTAAGGTTAGAGATTTTATTTTTCCAGTAGATTTTGTAGTCTTGAAAACACAGCCTGTTTCCAATCCCAAAGGACAGACACATGTCATCTTAGGACGACCTTTCTTAGCCACTTCTAATGCTCTCATCAATTGTAGAACTGGTCAAATGAAGCTATCCTTTAGGAATTTGACTGCTGATCTTAACTTTTTAATCAAGGGGACTAGCCAAATAATCAACCTCTAGAAATAAATTACATTCAGAAAAGATCAGAAGAAGAAGAAGAAGAAGAAAAGTCTGATTTGAGTTTTGAGGAAATTTTTGATGGAGAGTTAGAGTTTTTAGAAGAAGCAGATCAGGTCCTTGAGAATAATGAAACTGTGTTAAACATTTGCTGCTTTGAATTAAATTTTGAAGAACTCTTTCTTGATGAACTTAGATTCTTAGAGAATAATCAACAACCAAATTTTCAGAACTCTACAGAAGAATTGGTTGTTAGAAAACAAAACTTCACAGTACAAGAGTCTAAGTTCATTAAGAAATGCAAAATGCATGATACCAATAATACCTACCTTACTTTGTTGCAAGAATTATTGAACACCCCGAAATGCTTGGAATTTCATATTATTGATTATATCATTCTGAATTTATTTAAAATTCGGGGAAGAATTTTTAATAATAAGGTAGGATTCAATGTAGAATACGAACTCTTCATGTTGAATACTTCATTCTACATTATTTGTTTTGTTCTTCTCTTATTTGAGAGTTTCTTATTCAGTTGTAAAAAACAGAAAAAAAGGAAAAAAAAAGAAGAGAATAATAAATTTTTGATTCTATCCTCGTCAGACCAAAGGTAATTGCAGATTTTTATCAGCTGATCAAATGTAAGTACTTCACTTCTTATCTGCTTTACTTTATGCTTCATAGAGTTTGCATTGAGGACAATGCAAAATTTAGGTGTGGGGGTGGGAATTAGTTATTTTTTTCTCTTTATTTTATATTTTTAGTTGCATTTTTGTCATTTTTTCCTTTTCCTTAAAAAAAATTTATAAAAATATCGTCACTTGCCAAATTGATAGAGTTATGCAATAATTGATTTATTTGATAAAATTTAAATTTTCTAATATCTAGTTTGTTATTTACTCAAGTTTACCTTTTATTATAACTCTAAATAAATTTCTTAAGAAATGATTTTCAAAGTAGTATACTTCACTTAAGCCTTAACTTAGATTTTTATTTAAAATAATGGAATTTATGCATGCTTAGCTTAGAGTTAAAAATAATTTTTTAAAGTGTCTTGACTTACATATTTTTCAGAATATATATACATATACATATACATATAAAAAAATACAAAAGAAGAGTGCGAAAAATGGTCACCAAAAGAAAAAAACTCTTAAATTCAAGGTGAAACTCTTAAATTCAAGGTGATTCTATCTTATAAAGCCTAAGTTGACCGAGTAATTAAACCCAATGAGTATTTCCATACTTAATGACCTAAGCCCAATTGGATTGGGATCCATTGGTCCAAAACTCGTTAAATGGTCACTTAGAAAGCTCGTTAAAGTAGAAAAAAATCACCAAGGAAGAAAGAGTCAAAAAATAATATAGAAAATAAAAAAATAAAAATACTAATAAATGTTATATATATATAGTTATATTTGTATATATGGTCTTAGAAAATATTTTAGATCAAGCAACTTGAATATTATTTTAAACAATGAGTTATCATGTTCTTTTCATAACTTTTAAATTAAATTTCTAAGTTTGGGATGGTTTTGTATTGCTATAATGAGAAGATTTTCTAGGAAATTTACCTTAGAGTTATATATAAAAATGTTTTTTTGAGTAATAACTAGCTTTAATTATCAAGTAAATTTAGTTTTTTACTAACTTCTTTAATTTGGCAAGATGACAGAATTTTGTGGGTATATTCACTGCAAACCCTCACGAGACTATAACTCGTCCACTAGGGTAACCTAGGGGTTTAAAGGCTTGTTGTATATGCTAAATACAATCGCGATTCCTGCGAAAGTGAGTTAGATTTTCTTTTTTTTTCTTTGCTAGAGGACTAGCAAAAGTTTAGGTGTGTGGGTATTTGATAATCATATTTTATTATAATTTTATACCCTCATTATCTAGTTTATATGAATAAATTTATCACTAATAATTGTTTTTATCTTTAATTACTGTTAATGAAGAATAAAGCCCAAAAATCCCATCTCTCAACAAAGGCCCCTTGATTTAACACCAAAGCCCAAAGCCAAAAGCAAAAGAATAAAGCCCATGAAGCCAAATAATTTCTTTCAATATTTAATGAAGCATTGAAGCCCAAAATGTCAAGAAAATATCCAAAAGTCCAAACCCAAAAGCCCAAGAAAAATAAATATACTATCAAGGAACAAATGAAGAAGTTTTGTGAAAAAGGAAACAAATCATGCAATCTGGATATCTCGGTAATGTTTGGTATTTTGGCCATATCTCCCTCGTATCAACTCGGAATTGACTAAATAAATATTCTCTTGAAAGCTAAGAAAGAGATCTATAACTTTTGTATTTATGATATCTCTGAAATCGGAGCATATCATGGACAAATATTCATACAAAGAAGCATAATCTGAATTTTTGTGCTGGAGAAGTAATTATGGGAAGAATTTGAAGGTTAATAAAGAATAAATCTCAAGATCTTTTCTTTCAGCAAAAGCTCATTGAATTAATGAAGAAAACAAGCAAAAGGCCTAAGAATTCAAGCCCAAAAGCTCAAAGGCTAAAAATGATTCCTTAGGGCTTAAGTCTTCATCCAAGGGCTCTCATTCATTGTTCTTTACTATAAATAGGGGTAGAGAGTGAGGGGTTGAAGGTGTGAAAATTTTTGTAACTCCTTTTGGAGAGAGATCTACTCTTAATTGAGAAGGCCTTCTAAATTTGTAACTTTTTGTTATAATTAATAAAATAATTTTTTCATCACTTTAAATTTTTCTTTTCTTCTCTTTGTTGGATGATGAAGATGAAGATGAAGATGGAGATTAATTTAAAGGTTTGTTTTTCTTATTTCTCTTTTATTGCTTATTAGTTTAGATTTATTTTCATGCTTGTAATTAGATTTTATTTTCTTGTTTAAATAACCAAGAGGCTAGAACCCTCTTGCCTTAGATTTATTTCATGCTTATAAATTAGATTTATTTCATGTTTATAGAGTAAATTTATTTTCTTGCATTTAGTTCTTGCAATTTATTTTGTAGTTTAGATTTTGTAATTTATTTTGTAGTTAGATTTTAATTTCTTATACTATTCACCTTGAGGCTAGAACCCTCTTGGGTTTAGTTTTTCTTTTTGTTTATTTTTATTTTCTTTGATTCGCCTTTAGGCTAGAACCCTCTAGGGAATCACCATTTTCTAAGAAGTGGATTCAATTCTAGATTACCCATATCTTTAATTGAATCCGCCATCTTTACTTTCTTGAATTTTATTTTCATTCTTGATTTTCCTTTTTGATTCTTGATTTTATTCATCTCTCCTTGTGGAAATCATTCATTCATTGTCACATCCACTCTCACTTACATTTTGTGCCTATTTACACACTATCACCTTCTTAATCTCTTCACAATCACATTCACTCATCACTCTTATTTGTCACGTGCACACATTAGAACCGATTTTATATTTTCTCCTACAAAACACCTTCCTCGTGGGATCGATATATTTATACTATAACTTGACACGGTTGTGCACTTGCAACATTTTTTGGTACATGTTTATGCCGTATCAAATGAATTAGCCAATCAAGATGTGAAGTGCCTTGCAGCAATTGATGAGAATCCTTGGATTTGGCATAAAAGACTTGGTCATGGCAACATGGAATTGATATCCAAGCTATCCAAAAGGAGTCTTGTAAAGGGGTTACCAAACTTACATTTCATCAAGGATACCGTTTGCGAAGATGGTGCTAAAGGTAAACAAACCAAATCTATCTTCAAATCCATCAATGAGGTATCAACTTCTAAAACCTTGCAATTATTACATCTTGATCTATTTGCTCCTATGCCTGTTACCTCTCTAGGAGGAAAACACTAGGTGTTTGTTATTGTTGATGATTTTTCTCGCTTTACATGGACAATCTTTCTTAAAAATAAAGATGAATGTTTTGAAGAATTTTCCTTTTTTGTGAAAAGAATAGAAAATGAAAAAGATTTGAAAGTTGTTAAAATTAGAAGTGATCCTGGTGGTGAATTTCAAAATAACTTTTTCAATTATTTTTGTGCACATCATGGTATAACTCATGAATTTTTTGCCCTAAGAACACCATAACAAAATAGCGTTGTTGAACGAAAAAATCATACCATACAAGAGATGGAACGTACTATATTAAATTCTTTTGATTTGTCTAAGTACTTTTGGGCGGAAGCCGTCAATACGACTTGCCATGTCTTAAATCGTGTTTTGATTAGACCTAAGCTCAAGAAAACTCCTTATAAACTATTTTATTGCAAAACTCCATCTATTGGGTATTTTTGTATCTTTGGTTGTAAATGTTTTATTTTAAATACAAAAGATCACCATGATAAATTTGATTCTAAAATTAATGTTAGCATTTTCACCAAGAAGTAAGACTTATAGGGTCTTCAACAAAAGAACACTTGTTGTTGAAGAATTTATAAACGTTACTTTTGATGAGACTAATATTGGTTTACAAGATGGTTTGCCTAGGAATAATGATGATGATGATATTGAGGGAGGATTGGAAGGCTTGCAATTAAATGAAACACCCTCAATAGATGCATAAAAAGATGTGGAAAGCATCAACACTCATGAGCTAGAAGAACTTTCCAAAGCATGGAAATTCGCATCAAATCATCCAAAGGAGCAAATTATAGGGAGTCCTTCACAAGGGTTTCTAACTCGCTCAAAGGTCTTGAGTGAATGTGGTAATATGGCTTTCTTATCTCAAATAGAACCTAAAATGATTAATGATGCTTTAAAAGATGAGTTTTGGGTTTTAGCTATGCATGATGAACTAAACAATTTTCAAAGAAATAATGTTTGGAAATTAGTTCCTAGATCTAACAATGTTAGTGTGATTGGAACTAAATGGGTTTTTAGAAACAAACTTGATGAACATGGCATAGTAACAAGAAATAAAGCTCGTTTAGTTGTGCAAGGATAAAATCAGGAGGAGGGCATTGACTATGATGCAACCTTTGCACCGGTTGCAAGGTTAGAATCTATTAGAATGTTTTTGGCATTTGCAAGCTTTAAGAATTTCAAATTATTTCAAATGGATGTTAAAAGTGCCTTTTTAAATGGTTTTATAGAAGAGGAAGTGTGACGCCCCTGGTTCACATAAGGCTGCAGTCCAAGGTGAAACCAAGAATGTTAAACCTGCCATAAACCACGCCGTGCAATAACATGTTTCACCATCACAATTACTATCTCTTTAGTAGAGTCAATAACAGGTGTAGGTACAAAAGCAAATAAAAGATAATACAAGAGATAACTGATGAAATGATAGAGATCAAAATAATATTTTATCATCCAACATATAGAAATACAAAGTTAATGTCTGCAATAAATAAACTGGAGTTCTCAACAAGTCTCAAATATAAAACATCTGAGTAAAGGAAATAAGGCACACAGCCTTTACAACATCTAGAATAAAGTCCTCAAATGCCTAAACAAAGTCTACAGTGGAGCTCCAGAATAAAACATGGCTATAATAGACCGCTGAACACTAAAGTGCATCGCCATCAACATGCGACTCTCCGGACACCTGGCTCGTTACCTGAAAGGGGGAGGGACAATGAGCGTCAAAGCGCTAGCGAGCAACATCACAACCAACCCCAAGGGAAAGGGCTCGTAGTATATGGAAAATACAGTTAATACATATAAATCTAAAATCATTGATCCTAACAAAAGAGGATTTTCGTATTTAGAAATTTACAACACGAGCATAGGTACATCGAGCGAAATAATCCAAAAAAGGAAAACCTCATGTATATACCTTGTATCTCAAATTGTAAATCCCTAAACACCAAACCCAAAATCTAATACAGGAACAACAATAAAGAGAAATACAACCCATCTCAGAACTTAAACACTGTGTCATATCATAACCTACATAAGTGTCATGTCATAAACTCATGTAGAAAGTCATATTCGAGGTTAAGACAGGTGTCCCAAACATGAACTAGATATAGTTAATGCCCAACACATGGACTGAAATAATATAGTTTGCCCAACACATGGACCGAATGGGTAAATGTCCTACACGAGGACTGAAATGAATTATAGTCCAACACGAGGACTTCAATGGATTATAGTCCAACACGAGGACTGCACAAACTGTGAAAATATCGATGAGATACGTGAAAATATATACTTATACGAATTTCACACGCGTTTTGGTGTGCGATTCTAAATCGGTGTCCTCAGGTCATCTATCATGCATAAATATATAGTAAAACTGAAATCTAATATCAGATAATCGAGGCAAATCCCTCGAACACGCGGAATATACCACAAAAACCAACAGAGCTCAAAAACTGTGCGGCGGTCGACCGTAGGGGCCACTCCGGTCGACTGCGCACAGAGCAGAAACTCACTGGGCTCAAAACTGTGCGGCGGTCGACCGTAGAGGTCACTCCGGTCGACCGCGCACAGAGCAAGAACTTTATTGCTCAACTAAATGTCTCGCGGTCGACCGCCGCGCCCATCGTGGTCGACCACGCAGTGAGCTGAAACTCACTCTGCCCTTCTTTGCGCCCAACGATCGACCGCCGCGTCCACCGCGATCGACCGCAAAATAGACAGAAGCTTAGTTAGGGTTTCTGTCAGCTTCGAAACAAATTTAAACATGATGATTTCTATGTTAACATAAGTCTAGCATTTCTAATTTGTCATATGGCAGAAAGCAACGAATTTAAACGTGAAAAATCTCATCACCAAGATTCTAAACACATATAAACATGATTTAAATGTTTTTAAAACAATAAAAACGGGATTTAACTCTTATTAAGACGTTTTCAGATCTAGATCTTCTAATAAAAATTCGTTGGTGAGCTTTTGCAATCTGAAATACTTTATTTTCGTATCATATGCCATAATGATCTATTACATATACATAAAATACGATTTAGACTCAATAAAACCAGATTAAAACTCATATAAAACATGAAAAACAAAGGGGATAAAGTTGGGCGAGATTTTACTCGCCTCTGATGTGAACAAAGCTCCTAGATCTGTAGGAGAACGATCCCCTACGCTGAAACACCCAGAAAATCTGCTGTAAATCCTTTAAAACTCCTCCAAAATCATCAAAAACAAAAATTAGGGTTTGAGGGGAGAGAGAGAGGCTAGGGTTTCTGAGTTCTCATGAATAGAAGGCTCTCTCGGGTATAATAGTATATATACTAGCCCCACAAACTCGACTCAAAACCCGTTAAGACTCAAACTAAGAAAAACCATCTGACCGCAATGTGGTCGACCGCCGCGCGCAGCGCGGTCCACCGCACAACAAAAAAATGCCCTGTTGTGATTGATTATCTACATGCTGGTCTATCCACTTGATTTCTCTTACATAAAACACTTGTTTGACTTCTAAACACTTGTTATCACATTCATCTATGATATGCATAAATATTTATCACAAAAAGAATTATTTATCACTAAAAATTCACATTTATTCATTATATGTTTATATATATATATATATATATAT
>BQKN01065384.1:675022-705091 GCA_022839385.1 Asparagus kiusianus
ACGGGGTTCTACATGAAGTTTATATTGAGCAACCCCCTTGTTTTGTGGATCATTCATTTCCTAAACATGTTTACAGGGTTCAAAAAGATTTATATGGGTTAAAACAAGCCCCAACAGCTTGGTATGCTCGCCTCTCTAGTTTTATTTATTAAAAATGGTTTTTCTAAAGGGAAGATTGATAACACATTTTTTTTAAGAAAAAGGAAAAATGATTTCATTTTGGTTCAAATATATGTTGATGATATAATTTTTGGTGCTACTAATGAAACCTTATGCAATGAATTTTCTAAAATTATGCAAGATCACTTTGAGATGAGCATGATGGGAGAGCTCACATTCTTTCTTAGGCTCCAAGTCAAGCAAACTAAGGATGAGATTTTTGTTTCACAAAGCAAGTATGCTAGAGAATTGGTGAAGAAGTTTGGATTGGAGAACTCTAAGCATGCACCAACTTCCATGAATATAAGTATCAAGCTTGATGCGAATGATAGTGGTGAGGATGTAGACCAAAAACTATACCGAGAAATGATAAGTAGTCTTCTTTACCTTACCGCTAGTAGACCCGATATCATGTTTAGTGTGTGTGCATGTGCACGTTTTCAAGCTTCTCCTATAACATCTCATTTGATTGCGGTTAAAAGAATTATGAAATATGTCAATGGAATAATTGATCTTGGTTTATTTTATCCTAAAAGCACCTCATTTGATCTTTATATTTTTGTGATGCCGACTTTGCCGGTTGTAAGGTAGATCACAAGAGTACGAGTGGTACATGTCAATTTTTGGGTAACTCCCTTGTCTTTTGGGCTTCCAAGAAACAAAATTGTGTTGACTTGTCCACCACCGAAGCGGAATATATTGTCACCGGCTTATGTTGTGCCCAACTTTTATGGATGAAACAAAGTTTAGTTGATTATGATTTGCATTTTCAAAATACAAAATTTTTTTGTGATAACACTAGTGCTATAAACATTTCCAAAAATTCCGTTTTGCACTCAAGAACCAAGCATATTGATGTACGCCATCATTTCTTACATGATCATGTGGAGCAGAAAGATGTATCCCTTATTCATATTGATATTAAATCTCAATTAGCGGAGATCTTTACCAAGCCTCTTAGTAAAGAAGATTTTTGTCGCATAAAAAATGGTTTGGGCCTATGCATTATTTGAAAATTTTTTCTTTGCTTGTTTGTTTGCTTGGTTACATAGTATATGCCATATTTTTATAACATGCTTAAGCACATACAAATTGCCAAGAGGAGTGTGTGGGAGGACCGGGGTTGATTCCAAGAGGAGTGGGTTGGTAGTAATGCCGGTAAGGGTCGTAAATCCAAACACTTGAGGAACGTGACACGGTGAGGCCAACACTTGAGGTACATTTTATGTATTTAAGTATGTTTCTCATTTCATATTTCCCTTTTTGATGGTGACAAAGGGGGAGAGAAATCTCCTCACTTGTGCACATAGTAAGGGGGAGCTCATAGATAGGGGGAGCACCTATCTATAAGCTATATTTATTTTGCTCAAATATAATGGTTGGTTGTCATCATCAAAAAGGGGGAGATTGTTAGCCCTTTTGTTTTGATGATGATTTACAACCACCATTATCGGTACTAATTATTTGTTGAGTGATATTGTAAGGACCATGAACTTTCGATACTAGTTAAAATATTTTTTTGGTATTTTAAAATATTTAATTATTATTTTTAAAAGAGTAATTGTATTTTCTCGATTTCTAGATTTTTCTATGATTTAAAGTCCAAGTTTTATATTTATTTAAATGATATTTATATTTATAAATTAAATTCGTGCGATAAAAAGTTTTAGAATTAATCTGTTGTATTATCGATATTATTACGTACTATTTTAAATAATACGTTGTATTATTGTTACTATTATGTATTATTTCGTGTATTATGTTGTATTACGAATTATTTGTGTAATTTGTTGTATTATTTTTACTATTGCGTAACAACTGTTGTATTAGTATAACTGGTATGTTTTATCGCGTAGATAATTATTCCATAATTATTTGATTTTTAAAATAAGTAATTATATGTTTTATTAATTATTCTTATTTAATTGTGCAATTTCTTGCATTATTTCAACTATTGCGTATTATCGATTGTAATACTACAACTTATACGTTTTAATGTGTAGATAATTTTCTTATAATTATTTATTTTATTTTGTAATTATTGTTATTTTTAATTAATTTTTAAAAACCCTAATCCCTTATATATATATAATTCATTTTTGTGTTCCCTCTCCCTTCTCTTTCTTCTCAAACATAGCCGCCGTACCCCCCTCTCTCTCTTTCTCGTTTTCTCTTCGAGTCGCCACGAGACCCGCCTTAGACTGCCACTCCAGCCTTGGCTTCACCGTCGCCGGCAAACTCTAAGACCCGATGCCACCCAGACTACCGCGTCCACTCTTCGCCAACCGATGTTGCTTCGCCGTCGCCAGCCTAAGATCGAGCTCCTTCTCAGATGTTGACTTCCCATCCCCGCCCGTGCTCGCCCTGACAGCCACCTCCGACCCTCTACCTCACCACTCGAGCCGCCCAACGACAACACCAAGCCGCCATTCCTCGAGCTCGAGCCACTGTTCGATGTCGAGATCAGCCTCCCCTCACGGCCACCTCCCTCCAACCACCCGCTGCTCCGACGAGCTCCACGTCCACCACCCTGTCCCCTCCTCGATGCCAGCCGTCACACCGCTCAAGCAGATCCGAGCCACCCGTGCCTAGTTCCGACCTCGCTTTGGTCGTTGTTCACCGTCTGACTCCGCGCTCCACTCGCCTGACATCAGATCCGCACCGCCGACGTCACGCACAGTCGTTTGTTACCGTCGCCTCATCCGTAGCCCCGCACCGTCAGCGTCGATTCGTTCGATATAAACCCGATGCAAGATCCCTCTTGCTCATTGACTGTCATTTTAATTTTAGATCTCTGAATTTAATTATATGCATAGATAGATTGTATTATGATAATGTAGTATTTTAGGATATATCTACGTGGGTTGTTGATGATTAATATTAAATAATAATGTTATGATAAGTAATTTAAAGGAATAATTATTTTTGTGTAAAAGTGGTTATTTTGAGATGTTTTTGGAATTATTATGATGAGAAAATAGTTTATTTTGGAAAAGAAGTTAGTTTTGAATAAATATTAAGATAGATAATTTAAAATAATTTATTTTAGAAAAGCGAGTTATTTTGAATTGTTAAACTATTTTGAGAAAAGATTATTTTAGAATAATTATTAAGAATTAAAAGAATTTATTTCGACAGTGGAATCTTTTTGAATAATTATATTAATTAAAAAAATTTATTTGAGAAGTGAATCATGAGGAAAATTATGATAAATTATAAGAAGGGTATTTTGGAAAATGAATCATTTTTATTTAAAAGAATTTATTTTGAATTATTTATAAACGTGTGATGTGCAAAACAATCGTCTATTCCATGATTCTTATTTTAATTACGTGGTATGTTATTTATTGTCCATGTTGTGTTTGAGAACCCTTAGTAGTTCATGACTTAGTGACCTCGTGCGTCATGAACAGACCTAGTAACATGTTTGGGTGTGTTGACTGAGTTTTAGTGGTGAACCCGAGTTTCAATGAGGATTATGGTTGATTTAGAAAAACGAGAAGAGTTGGTATGGGGAAGTTAATGTTCATGTTCCCGCGCCAGTGAATTCGTGTAGTCACTTGGGTTGGTTATTGGGTTAAAGTGAATTCGTGTAGTCACTTTAGTCCGTGACCTATTTCGACACCTGAGCTTTACCTAAGTTCGAACCAGGCCGAGATCGGATTACATGTAGTCCTCTGACCGATTCGTGTAGCGGTATTGGATGCACGTAGAGGATCTGTGAACAGTCAGTTATCTGGTGATATGAATGTTGACTTTATGTGAGATGTGGACCGGTGAGTTTTAGGATGACTAGTCATATAACCTCGTTTCTTGTCTAAGTATGAATTCCTGTGAGATGTAGGCCAATTGTACTTCCTTTCCATATATAGATCGAGATTAATATTTAATTATCTACAATTTGAGACATAAGGTTTATACATGAGGGTTTCCTTATTTGGATTATTTCGCTCGACGTACTACGTCTCTTGTTGTAGAATTTTAAGTACTAATTCCATCTAGTTGTATGACCTTGTTAGTTTGATGATTGTTCTGATCGCTAGTTTCATGATCGACTCGTTACTTGATTGATTTTGTCGGATTTCTAGTTGCACGTTCTATTGTCATTTCTGATATCGTGTCGTTTTCCGCTTGGGTTTTCGTTCATTCTATTTTCTTTTGTGGGATCTTGCCGTGTGCCATACACGCTGACGTACACTTGTTTTCTATGGTGTATGTCAGACTTAGAGGAAGAATAGGTCCAGCTTGGAGATCGCAGGAGCAAGAGGATTCTCAGCAAGAGTGCCTTGCAGACAGAACAGAAGGAGAAACCGAAGATTAGTTATTGGTCCTCAGTTTTCTTTTGTATTATTTTCCATTTCCATTTGATCAGTGTAGTTTTCTTTTCTTCAGTATTCATTTGTTTAGTTTTGTATAAGGGTATGTTTGACCCGAATATTATGTCTTGGATGATATTTCAGTTGTGATATGTATCATTTTGTTCTGAGTTTGTTCATTATATTCTTGCTATCTGTGATCGGGGACCTGTGCCTTTGCAATACATTTATTTCCAGACGCTTAGCGTATTAGGTTAAGGAGAAATGATTATTTTATTTATTCTCCTTAATCTAATACGTCACGGGTTTTTTCACGTTCTGATTCCTGAGTATTTTGGGAAACGGGGCATGATAGATTTTAGTGGTGGCCTATGTAGGTCACGGTCCCGGTCACTGTCCCGAGTCCTCACTAGTAAGAATATAGTGGACAATTAAGACGCATATCATGATTTCATCTGTAAGACTAATTTTGAGCCCTTATCCTATTTTCTTGATAAATTTCATTTCATCTCTAACTTATCACTCTTTGACTCCGGAGTTTTCACTGTTCTTGTCCCATCGCTTCACAATTACCCTCTCTTTGTATCTCTCCTCTATTCCAGTATCGGTCGTATTTATGTGTTATTATTTTTACGACTATATTTTTTTATTTGACTTATATATCGTTGATTGTATTTATTTTTACATTATTTATTATATTATTTTATGTATCATACACAGTGTTATATTGTGTGTTTTTCATTAAAATATATATATATCATTACTTATATATTTTCAATTGTTCAAATCATGATATTAAGTGTTTTGCATTGCTCTAGACTCTATATATACATTACATAGCATATCTGATATTCAGATTATTTTATTGTATTTAAAATATACTTTGGCATATCTATATGGTTTATATGTGCACTTGTTCTGTCATATCATTTATTATTTACTTATATTTTAGATTATTGTATATTGTTCGTATTTTTAGTAATACACTTTAATAGATTCATGATTTTAATATTCTTCATATGCAGTATATTCTTATCATTTACATTTTCAGTATATAGTTTTTATCAGATAGTCTTGTATTGTTAGATTGTTTTAGTATGTTCATATTGGTTTCGTTATTTCTAAGAGCCATGTATTTCTATTTTATTTCCAAGCATTATTTATATTGTTAAGTTAGAGTTGAGTTACTAATTATATAGTTATTTTGTTACGTTAGTTATTATTCTTTTAAAACTAATATAAAGATAATTTTAAATAGCGCTTATGGGTATATATGTATAGCATTTACTCATGGGTTGTTTATAGTGTATTTACACATTTGTTGTTTGTTTGCTTCGTTTTCAATATGTATTGTTTTATAATTGTAGAAATATACATTGTATAAACGTGTTATTTTTTAGTATTTATTTTATGATATTATTAGATATTTATATCTTTTATTGTGTCATTATTGTTGTTCATTCTCTATTCATTGATTTTGTTACTTGTGTTGTGTTTTACTTTTTTATAATTACTATTCTTTTTTTCATTATAGTGTATTCACGTATATTATTTTATTTATGATGTTATTTTTATTAATTTATAGCCATTCATTATTTCTAGTATCAACTGTGTAACCATGTTTATCTAAAATATATCGATGTTTTTATTATACGGAATTATGCTCTTCTTATGTTTTCATTTGCTTATATACCTATTTTACCTTTCATAGTTTTGTTTTTATATATTATACTTCCTTATCTAGTAGTATGTTTGTGAGTGTGAGTATTGTTAGTAAGCATTTATGATTCAGTGTATTCTACGATTTTTGTATGGAGCTTTGCTACAGGGACCCAAAATATGGTACCAATAGAGGGGACAAGTGAGGTGTCTCCCTCCTATTGGATAATGAGTTGGCCATCATTAATGATGGCCAACTCATTATCCAATAGGAGGGAAACACCTCACTTGTCCCCTCTATTAGTCCCATATTTTGGGTCCTTGAAGAATTTTTCTTTTGTATGTATTAATTTATTCTGAGTTTTATACTGTCAATTTGTTCGTTACTTATTTAAATGCATTGAGTCCTTCAATTATGTTTTTCTTTGTCAGCTTGGTATTTTTCATTATTTTTACTTGTGTTATTTTACATCGTGTTACCCTTCTATTTCGTTTCTCTTATTTTTGTATTTTTTCGTAGATCATATTATATCAATATCGTTTTATTATTATATTTTTTTTGAATAGGAGTTGTTATTTTTGGTATGAGAGTGTGGTGTTATGGCTTTATAGTTTGTGTATAGGGTTATTAAAGGTTGTTACAATGTGTGTGTTTGTTTAGCTTTGATTTTTATGTTCTTACATATTATATTATGGTTACGTATTTAGTCGAAATATTTTTATAGTTGGTGTGTCTTATATTTTATACAGTGTATTCTTACTTATGTTTCTTTTCACGTTTCAATTTGTGTATTACTATACTTATTGTGATTTAGTACTCATTATGTTTCTTGTCATAATTTTTTTTATTTGTGATCACGTTATAGTGTAGTTGTTTTATTTTGTGTTGCATATGTTTTAATAATCCTACGAAGTGTACATATTACTTATACATGTTTGATGTGTATGTTACCACATAATTTGGTCACATTTTACTTTTCATGTACGCATTTTGTTATCATTATTGTTTGGTTATTTATCAAGTTATATGTTTTTCTTGTATGTGTTTTTATATTATCTTTAATTTTATTAATTTATTAGTTTATTTGTGTTATTTGGGTTATATTGTTTATTAGTTAACATAGTAATTTCTTTTACATTTCATTAGTAGTTTAATAGTTTATTTTAAGATGTGAAATGAGTGTTATAAGTTTATACAGCTTAGATGCAAGTTTTGCACGTTGTATATATTTTGTTGTGTTTATTAGTTGTTTTTCTTTTGTTAGGTTGTGTATATTTTATCTTGATAACACTACAACAAACAGGTCTTTTAGCGACCAACTTTTTTGCGAGAAAATTATTTTTCTCAACAAATATCACTTTCGACGAGAAAAATATTTTTTCCTCGGTAAATATTAATAGGTCTTCTATGAGGAATATATTTTCCTCACAGTTGACCAACTTCTACGATGAAAATTTTAGTTCCTCACTAAAGATGAACATGATTTGGTCTCCTAACTAGTTATTTTATTAGCGAGGAAATATGAGATTTTGGTGAACTTTTTCATCGCGAAATGCACATTTAACGAGGAAATAATCATTTCATCATTCTTTTGGCGGAAAATAGAGGAAAACCCGCCAAATGTAACAACGACAAAGTATGATTTCCTTGCTGAAGATCCATAATATACGAGGAACCGTTTCCTCATCAAAAGAATCAATTAACGAGGAAATAATAGTTTCCTCATTATTAGTTTGGCGGGAAAAAAAACCCGCCAATTTCAATGGTGACAAATTTAAGGCTTCTCGCTAAAAGTTTTTGTTTTTACGTGGAATCGTTTCCTCGTTAAAAAAAACCTATTAGCGAGGAAATTATAGTTTCCTCACTATTAATTTGATAAAAAATTTGCAACACCTGCCAAATTCATTGACGACAAATTAAAGGTTTCATTGCTAAATTTTTTATTTTACGTGGAACAATTTCCTCGTTTGAAAACCAATTAGCGAGGAAATAATAGTTTCCTAATTATTAGTTTGGCGAAAAATGTGCAAAACCCGCCAATTTCAATAGCAACAAATTTAAGACTTCCTCGCTAAAAGTATTTTTTACGAGGAACTGTTTTGTCTTCAAAAAGAACCTATTAGCGAGGAAATTATAGTTTCCTCATTATTAATTTAGTGAACATATATGCAACACCCGCTAAATTTATTGACGACAAATTGAAGGTTTCCTCACTAATTTTTTTTTGTTTTACGAGGAACCCTTTCCTCATTAAAAGAATCAATTAGCAAGGAAATAATAGTTCCTCATTATTAGTTTTGCGGAAAAATGTGCAAAACCCGCCAAATTCAATGGCGACAAATTTAAGGCTTCATCACTAAAAGATTTTGTTTTGCGAGGAATCATTTCCTTGTTAAAAAACCAATCAGCGAGGAAATAATAATATCCTCATTATTCATTGGCGAAAATTTTGGTGGGAATTTTGTGTGAAAATCCTACATGCACATGTTGACAAGTTGTTTAATCTTTTGTTGCTAGTATATCATGTTTTTGCATGGTTCAATAGTCTTGGATATGCCTCTGAGCCTCATAGTTCAAGCTAAGAGATTCTTTTGTACCAAGCAACACTGCAATTGTATATTATAGTAAATATTGAAAGGATGATATCTACATGTTGTGTTTTTAAATCAGAAAAGATCCACAATGAAGTCTATAGAAATATCCACCCATTTTCACTCTAGGATGGGTAAAGGCTGAAGTGTTCCTGTTGGTCTCTAATGCTCTGCCTTCACCTGCTGATAGGTAAAACACTTAGCCACATACTTTGCAATCTCTCTACGCATACCACTCCTCCAGAAGTGTCTCTTCAAGTCCTTGTACATCTTGGTGGTTCCTAGATGCACTGTATACCGAGTACGATGAGCTTCATCAAATAACTCCCTCTTTAGCTCGGCACTGGATGGCATAACCAATCTACCATTCATTCGTAGACCTTCATCTACTCTAATGGTCCAATCATCTTTAGGTTATTTGAAAATCTCCTCCTTTTGGATTTGAAACCAAGAGTCTTCTAACTGAGCTTTGACAACTCTGATACTCCAAGATGGCTACACTGACACAGCTCCCAAAAATATACTGGTTCCACCAATCTCGGGTCTGAAATCAAACTGGCTAAGTGTAGGAAGATCTCTATACAATGAACACCTCAAATCCAAAACCTGATGTCGACGCTTCCTGCTTAAAGCATCTGCTACGACGTTCGTCTTTCCCGGATGATACTGGATCGCGAACTCGTAATCCTTGATAAACTCAATCCACCTCCTTTGTCTCTGGTTGAGTTCCTTCTGAGAGAAAAGATACTTCAGACTCTGGTGGTCTGTGAACAGCTCAAACTGCACTCCATACAAGAAATGTCTCCAAGACTTCAGTGCAAATACTACTGCTGCTAACTCCTAATCATGAGTGTGATAGTTCTTCTCATGTACCCTCAACTGTCGTGAGATATATGCTACTACCCTCTGAGTTTGCATCAAGACGTCTCCTAAACCTGCCAATGATGCATCTGTGTAGACCACAAATGTCCTATCGCTGCTCGGAATAGTTAAAACTGGCGCTGAAGTCAACTTAGTCTTCAAGATATCAAAGGCCTTCTGGCACTCCACACTCCAAATGAACTGTACACCCTTCTTAGTAAGGTGTGTAAGTGGCGTCGAAATCTTCGAGAAGTCCTAGATGAACTTCCTGTAATAGCCGGCTAGGCCCAAAAAGCTACGAATCTCTATCACCGTCCTCGGCGGTTCCCAATCAAGAACTGTTGTAACCTTAGCCGGATCCACTTCTATGCCCTCTCTACTAATGACGTGGTCGAGAAATATGACTTCTGAAAGCCAAAATTCATACTTGCTGAACTTGGCATAGAACTGATGCTCCTGCAGAGTCCTCAAAGCTAACCGTAGGTGCTGCTCGTGTTCTGCCACTGATCTCGAATAGATGAGGATGTCTTCAATAAAAACAATCACGAACTAATTCAAGAAGGGACGAACAACCCGGTTCATCAAATCCATGAATACAGCGAGTGCATTGGTCAACCCAAATAGCATGACCATGAACTCGAATGATCCATATCGTGTAAGAAAAGTGGTCTTGGGAATATCCATCTCTCGGACCCGCAACTGATGATAACCAGAACGAAGATCAATCTTCGAGAAATACTATGCTCCCTGCACTGGTCGAATAAGTAATCAATCATAGGTAATGGGTACTTATTCCGGATAGTGACCTTGTTCAACTCTCTATAATCAATGCACAAACATATACTTCCGTCCTTCTTTTTCACGAAGAGGACTGGCGCTCCCCACGGAGAATGACTCCGATTAATAAAACCCTTAGCTAACAACTCATCCAACTGGGTCTGAAGCTCCCTCATCTCAGCTGGTGCCATGTGATAGGGTGTGCGGGATATCGGGGTTGTGCTTGGCTGCAACTTAATACAGAACTAAACCTCTTTCATAGGAGGTAGTCCAGGTATGTCCTGAAAGACATCCTAATACTCTGAGACAACTCTAGTCTCCAATAAATCAACACCCTGATCCCGTCGCATCACCTTCTCGATATACGCCAGAAATGACTCCGCAAAATGGTTGCCCTGAGAGGTTGCCACAATCATCTTGGACCCATCGGACGCCCGTAAATTGACTGTCTTCGCAAAGCAGTCAATACTAACGTGGTAGGAAGACAACCAATCCATACCAAGGATAACATCGAACACAGACATATGCAACACTATCAAATCGACAACAAACTCTGACTCATCTAAACTGATAGTACACCTCCTACAAACACTCTCCAGAAGCGATATCTCACCTAAAGGGGTAGAAACTGATAAAGGGGTGTCTAATGGCTGAGCTACGAGTTGGAGTCTAGATATAAAATCATACGAAATGAAGGAATGTGAAGCTCTCGAATCGAAGAGAATATGGGCGGGATAAGAATTCACAAGAAACGTACCCTCCACTTCTACTCCGCTATCTCCATGATCACGTGATACTATCGCATATACTCTGCCTGTGGCTGAAGTCTGCTCTACTGCTAGTGCTGGAGAATACGGAACTATCTGCCCCTAAGAAACCTCCTGAACTGCATGAATCTGTCCCTCAGTCTTTTGGGCTGCTGGCGGTGCCTCAAGCCTCATCTGCTGGCCCTGACCTCCACCCTAAAGTCGCTACTGCTGCTAATTCGGGCCCTTGCCCTGTTGAGCTCCTGCTGGTAAGCTGCGGCACTCTGATGCCTTATGTCTGACCTTGCGACAGTTATAGCAAACCCCCTAAAACTTGCGCTGCTGAGGCGCTCTCAGATCATGCTGGGGTCCTTTCTTATGAGGACCTTGCTGCTGCTATTGGGATCCAAAAAAGGTCTCTTGTTCTTATCCGTATCCCCATTCTGTCCTGCCTTAGTCTTCCCTTCCTTATCTTTCTGGAACATGGCAGTCTCAATCTCCTATGAGGTGGCGGCCTCTGCTACCTCTCGAACTGAATAGAACTTCCTCGAGACGAGGTATCGACGAAGATTAGGGCGGAGTCCTACTAGGAACATCTGAGCCTGTCGCTCTCCTGTCTTCCACATACCCGTGAAGTGCAGCAACTCCATAAATCTGCTCTCAAAGTCTGCTACTGACATGTCCCCCTGAGTCAACCGGGACAACTCAAGCTCCTTCCCAGTCCGTGCTGTAGAAGAAATATACTGCCTGTCAAAGAAGTAGATGAAGTCCTCCCATGTGAGGGTCATCCGGTGCTTTGGAGTGAACTAGAGTCGATCTCCCGACGTCTCCCTTCAGACTGTAGGATGCCAATCTCTGCTTCTGGACTAAATCCATATTAAGTATGTCCAGGGTGTTACTCACATCCTCCTTCCACTTATGGGCTACAAGAGGGTCTGATGACCCCTGAAACTCCGGTACCCTCATCTTCTAATACCTCTCTACCATACGGAGCCAAGCCTCCTACTCTGTGGCTCTATCCGGAACTGCTGGTGGAATAGCTGCAGGTGCGGTCTTTGGGGTCTCTCGCTGATAGGAACGGCTGGTATCCTCTGTAGTTGATCTGCTACTGGTGGTGGTGGTGTTTGTGGCACGATATGATTTGCCATAAGCTCCTCAATTGCTGCCATCCTAGCTACGATGCGAGCCATAAGATCTATCAGGTACTGGAGAGCTTGCTGCGGCTCAGGTGGTGCCCGTTGTGGCTCAGGTTGAGCTTGCTGTGGCTCAGGTGGAGCCTGCTACGACTCTGCCTGTCCAGCTCTCCGAGTACGAGGTCTACCATGTCCTGCCATCTCTCTGATCATAAGAAAATAAGAGTTTATGAGTAAAAATAAACATATACACATACATAGCATATCACAATATGATTTTCACAACAATTTAGTATTCACACAAATACTTTAAATCAAAATAAAATAGTTGTCATAAAAAAATATTCTCAAATTTTGAGATATACGCATATATCGTCCTCACTCATACTAGAGAATCCTTACGGACTCTATACATGAATCCTAAGAAACTCTATCCTAGCTCCATGACTCGACGCAAGATGATCCAGAGGATACTAGAACTAGAGCTCTGATACCAACTGTGACGCCCCTGGGTTCACACAAGGCTGCAATCCGAGGTGAAACAAGGAATGTCAAACTTGCCATGCACCATACCGTGCAATAACATGTTTCACCATCACAATTACTATCTCTCTAGTAGAGTCAATAACAGATGTAGGTACAAAAGCAAGTAAAAGATAATACAATGGTCAGCTGATGAAATAATAAAGATCAAATTAATATTTCATCATCAAACATACTGAAGTACAAGTCAATGTCTAAAATGAATAAACTGGAACTTCTCAACAAGTCTCAAATATAAATGTCTGAATAAAAGGAAATAAGGCACACAACCTTTACAACTTCTAGAATAAACTCTCAAATGTCTAACAAAAGTCTACAATGGAGTTTGAAAGAAAAATATAACTATAATTAACGGCTGAAGCTAAAGTGTGTCACCATCAACCTGCGACTCTTCGGGCTCCTGACTCATTACCTGAAAGGGGGAGGGACAACGAGCGTCAAAGCGCTAGTGAGCAACATCACAACCAACCCCAAGGGAAATGGCTCGTTGTATACAGAAAATACAGTTATAATGTATATATAAAATCACTGATCCTATTTAGGTAATTACAACATGAGCATAAGTACGTCGAGCGAAATAATCCAAATAAGAAAACCCCCATGTATATACCATGTAGGTCAAATTGTAAATACCTATGTATAAGAGGATTTTAGTATTTAGGAAATTACAATACGAGCATAGGTACGTCGAGCAAAATAATCCAAACAAGGAAACCCTCATGTATATACATTGTATCTCAAATTATAAATCTCTAAATACCAAACCCAAAATCTAATACATGAATAATAATAAAAGAAGACAAACTCATCTCAGAACTTAAATACAAGGTCATGTCACACCCCATATGTGACGCCTCTGGGTTCACACAAGGCTATAGTCCAAGGTAAAACCAGAGATGTCAAACCTGCCATGCACCCACATTGTGCATAAACATGTTTCACCAATCACAGTAATATCCTCTAGTAGAACCAAATAGAAGTGCAGGTACAAACAGACAAAATAAAGGGAATAAATGTAATAGACATGATATAGAAGAGATATCTCATAAATAAAAAGAATCATGTCTTAACTATAATACATCTGATATCTGAATAATGAAAATGTCTCAACATGAATCAACTAAAAATTGTACTAAGGCACACTGCCTTTACAATATGAATATGAAACTCTAATGTCTAGATAAAACTCAAAATTACAGTGGAGTCTCTACAAGTAAAAATACGCGACGGCGACTATGCCAAAACTCCGTCACCCTGCGGCTCTTCGAAACTCCGAACTACCTGAAAAGGTATTTTTAAAAGAAAAAGAAACAACAACAAGAACGTCAGAGCGCTACAGCAAGATTACCTCCATCCGCCCCCAGGGAAAGGGCTACTAGATGGAGTGAAGGCTCTATCTATTAAGCATAGTCTACCTAGATTCATTTTCCCCGTATCTAAGTAGGATTAACATTTAGAAACCTACAACACGAGACGTAGTACATCGAACGAAATAATCCAAATAAGGAAACCCTCATGTATATACCATAAGTCTCAAATTGTATATACTAAACATTAATACTGAACTAAGAAAAGACAATCTAATGAAACAAATAATTAGAAATCCATAACACGAGAATGGTACATCGAGCGAAATAATCCAAACAAGGAAACCCTCATGTATATACCATAAGTCTCAAATTGTGAATCTCTAATCATTGATCCCAACTAAGAAGTAAAAAAAAAGACAGTAAGAGAAATAAGATATCAACACATCGTATTTATAATATCTTCCACTATCACTAGAGAGATAGAATAAAATACCAACACATAATTTTGTATACTTTCAAAAGTAATATATCTCAATTATATGGTTAAATTATAGGTCGTATTCATAATCGGCATCTGTCATACTTAGACTATCAAGTAATTGTCTCAGTGCAACGGACTACCCTGTAGGTATCCTGAACTATGTATATGGCTCATTAGTCTCATCGCGATCTCAGTGCATAACATGAGTGCGGGACGGACTACCAAATATGCATCCTAGAAATACGGCTCACGAGCCTCATCGCACCCTAGTGCGGGACGGACGGCTAGATCAAGGCTCCTAAAATCCGACTCAATGGCCTGTACATGTGGAATATCGACGCACTACCTCATGTAGTACTGAACTGAGCTCATCAACGATATCTACCACATATAAATCTTTGTATCTCTGACATGTCGATGCACTATCCCATATAATAATGAGCTATGCTCATCAACGACAGTTACCTCATGTATAAACCGTGTACATCTGGTATGTCGATGTATTATCCCATATAGTACTGAGATGTGCTCATCAACGACATCCAACATGTATATGAACTATATCTAATTCAAATATGATCAAATCAAAGTTTATCATAATCCCCTTGGGATTCTTAAATGTATAAAATAACATATTCATGACTATATGTATAATATCAAGCGGCTCAAAACTCCGCGAACGCACCTCAAAACGGCGCAACATAGCTCCACAAAACGAGTAGGAAAAACAGACGTGACATCTGTTAGTAAAAAAGCATATCTTTCTATAAGAAAATTATTTTTATAAATAGTTTTCTGTTTTGAAAACTAGATTCACATATCTTTCAAATGACATAAGTTTGGTTCCGTTTGGAGCTCGTATGTTATCCCAAATCTCCAATTAAACATTATATATGTGTAGTCATTTTTGGTTAAATTTTGAGTTTGTTTACTATCTTAAACTATCAATTAAAGATTTTATAAGTGCTGCAGTTTTCTGTAGAAAAACATATATATAGTACATCACTTAAATTTCTCATATATGAATAAAATTATGAAAAACCCTAATGATCATGATCATGATACTATCATAAACAGCAAAAAAAGATTATTAATATAGTATTTGTTTTAAGGTTTACTATCAAAAATCTGACTTTTAACACCTCAGGTTAAGATTAAAGCATGAAAACACATATTCAACGTCATATTAATCATCTACACTAGTTATTTAACTATGGGGATATGTTTGGATAAAGATAATCTTGCCTCAAATGTCGTTCTAAGCCTCTAAGATAACCAACAAGCAATCCATGAGCACAAACCACCCTTTCTCCCTCGTCACACATCGATGATCTCGCCCTCGTGTCGATATTTGCTTCACAAAGCTCTCAAAACTCATAAGAATAAGATCTTAGGTTTTTGAGGGGAGAGAATGGCTACTAGGGTTCAAAGATATTATAAAATAAGGAATTTTTCGTGAAAAACACAGGTATTTATAGGGCCAAACCCGAAACAAACCTGTTTGACACGAAACAGGAAACCTAGTCTGACTAGCAAAACAACCTTCGGTATTTTGGAAATAACTTTCGTATCCGACCTCGGAATGAGGTGATATAAGATTTTTTCGAAATATGTTGAAAATACCTACAACTTTGGTATTTTGAGTTTTCCCAGATTCTAAGTACATCATTGTGTAAAATCTATAAACTTTTAATTGGTTATTTTTCCCAGATTTTTTCTCGTGCATGTTCTGTGCATTTGCACTCATATATTCATATATATGTATCGGATTGATCTCAAATCAATTCCTAGCATACTCAAATATCAATAAATGTTATTTATCATAATATAATATAATTATTATTTTATCTCACAACATTCAGTATTACGGGGTTTTACACCATATAAGTGTCATGTCCAGCCTATGCAAGTATAGGTGACAATTTCAAGGTCTAAACTGATGTCCAACACATGGACTAAAACTAGATGTAATGAATGCTCAACACATGGACTGCATATGAATGTTGTCCAACACATGGACTAAAACTAGATGTAATGAATGCTCAACACATGGACTGCATATGAATGTTGTCCAACACATTGACTGCACATCATAATAGCCCAACACATGGACTAGATGAAATATATGATAGATGCATATACTCTAATGCCTTACGTGTCTCGTTATGCAACCCTAAACTCGTGTCCGCAAATTATCTCACGTGTAGCAATACAAAATAAACCTAAATATTGAATATCAGATATTCGAGGTGACTCCTCGTTCATATTAAAGTACGCAACTTTAATAAACATGCGTAAACAGTCTCGGTTAAACTAAAACAACCCAATCAGATCCAACCTGAGGAAAAACAGGAAAAATTCCTTGTCAGTCGACTCATAAGTCGACTGGGATTGGTCGACTCTTTGGTCGACCAGACAGAATAAAAGAAAAGAAAGAAGGCTGGAAAATTCCTGTTAGTTGACTCATTGGTCGACTCATCAGTCGACTCATTGGTCGACTGAGCAGAAATTTCCCAGTTTTTTCTGTTTCCGTTGATTTTCGGCAAAAATTTTAAATCTAAAGTTTCTCTTCATTATTTCTATCAATTGTAAAAATGATTCCTACATATATATGTACCAAACTAAAACGAAAATTTGCATGTGATTACTTACACAAAACCCTAAATATATTTTTCCATATTTAAAACGCATTGAAATCAATAAATCACATGAAACCCAAGTTTAAACAAATTCCAGATCTGGATCTATATTTACAAAATCGTTGGTGAGTTTTTCATAAACTGAAAATGTAGATCTTGCTGCTCATAATATAAAGTATCTATCTTTATGTACAAAATATGTTTTAGGCTCACGAAAATGAAATAAAACTCGAAGAAAACTTTACCAACAGTGGGTGAGAGTTGGACGAGATGTTACTCGCCTCTGGTATGCTAGAACAACTTCTGAATCCGAAAGAGGATGATCCCCTTCACTGCACTTCGTTGAAACTTGCTGAAATTCTCCAAAAATCCCCCAAAACTCGCCAAAAACGAATTAGGGTTTTAGGGGAGAGAGGGGCTAGGGTTTTCTCTGATATCTGATGGGTTTAGGGTAGGTTTCGGGTAGGAGAGGTTATATACAAACGTTCAGACCCGAAATGAAACCAAACCAAACCTGCAAATAAAAGAAATTTGGAAATTTGCCTGTAAGTCGACTCATTGGTCGACTCTTAAGTCGACTCATGAGTCGACTAAGCCGATATTTTCCAGATTCGTGCATGTTTTGTTAATCTGCCAAAATCAATGCACGAAACTCTATAAGAATACCCTCAAACATATCTAATAACTTGTTATCAAGTATATATATATGACCTCAAGTTATTAACCACAGTAGAATTATTTATCCCCAATAATTTATATATATAACAAAAATACGGGGTTTTACACCGTGCTTGTAGGTCGGGGGAGCCTTCGCTCTCTTATCACTTTCCCCTTTTTAATATTGTCAAAAGGGGAAAAATATTGTGAGTATATCGTGTTTTAGTTATATGCATGATAATTATAACTTGTATATTCATTTCATTTCATACATATATCTCTTTTTGTAAATTATTTGTCATCATCAAAAAGGGGGAGATTGTTGGGTCCTTTTGTTTTAATGATGATTTACAAACAATTTACAACTAATATTGTTTGTCTAGTGTTTGTGTTTTTATATTTATTCTAGACAAACAATATGTTAGAGGATGGATGGAATCGAGCATTCACGATCATATCTAATGGAGGTTGGTGGAATAGTGGTTGAAGCATTACAATTCAAGTTGAAGATCCAAGTTCAAGCTTCATCCGCAAGTTTACCAAGATAGAGCTTCGTTGAAGATCACAAGCTTGGGTATATATATAGTTTAGGTTTTATATTATGTGTGTTTAGTACTTTAAGCTCAATCATACACACACACACACATACACACACATACACGTTTTGGTTTTATAGGTGTTTTTGTGAAAATATTATTTTATTAGTTTATAGAATTCAATATCATTTTATATATAATTTATCAAGTCTATAAAAACATTTCACAAAGTTTTCATATTGTGTTTATGTCAAATGTCAAAAACATGTATATTTAGTTTTCATATTTTTGGACATATTTGAAAAATGATGAGTTTTCAAAAATGTGAAGTGAAATTCCAAAAATTCTTTTTGTAACATGTTCATTGACATGTTTATAATGATTTTCCAAAGTTTTATATTTTTTAGAATTAATTTGCTATTTTTAAAGATACTTTAAAAATAAGTTTTACTATTTATATCAGGCTGATACAGTGTTATCAGTCGACTGATGAATGTGTTCAGTAGACTGATGAAAATACCTGGAATTATCAAAAAGCCTCTGTTTCTTTTCAGTCGGCTGATCAGTCGACTGATGAGGTTATCAGTCGACTGATAAGCTCATAACGGCTAGTTTTGTACAGTTTCAAGATTTTTAGTTTTTGACCAGTTTTCAAAATAATTTATTTCTCTCAAATGGGAAGTGATATTTACAAAATTCGTTCTCTATAATGTTCATATACATGTTTAGAAATTTCTCTTAAAATTTCATGAATTTTGGAGTTGATTTACTTTGTCAAATTGATTTTACAAAGTCGGGTGTTTTAGCAGTTTTTAGAAAATATAATATCTGTGTTCAAATATTTATTTCTCTCAACTAGAAATTATTTATTTCTCTCAAATATTTCAGAAATTATTTCTCTAACATGCTTATCTTAATGTATAGAACATTTCCTCAAAATTTCATGATTTTTGGATTTGATTTACTATTTTTAATTGATTTTACAAAACCAGATATGTAAAATATCAGCACTCTAAAACTGTCAGTTTTTCTTCTATCGAGGACATCAGTCGACTGATGTACATTTTTAGTCGACCGACGATCTCATAATGGCTAGTTTTTTTAGATTATTATATTTCTATTATTTTGTCTTTTTGCTTGGTTTTCTTGGGTTTTTGGGGGTTGTTTCTTCATCCTATATATACCCCTTACCCTCAAACTTCTAAAATCATCAAGAAAAGTTTTAAACAAGTTTTAAAAGAGTTTAAGTTTGTCCTATGTTTGTTTAAAGGTTTGATTTGTGAAGAAATTTTCACAAGAGCTTGAGGAAGATCATCAATTGTGTTTGAGCATTCAACTCTTCTTCCTCTCTCTCTTGATCCATAGAGAAGTTTCCCTAAACTCTTTTTCTAGCTTTATATCTATTTGTTTGATTATCATTTTATTAAAACTAGTTTTTTATTGAGTTTAGATTTGATTAATCTCTTTGTTTACACACACAACTATTGAACTTATTGTATTTCATACATAGTATAATTTGGGTTGTGGTACTACCACAAAATAGGTCTACGAGGACGGTTCGTTGGGGACAGTTTAAAACCGTCCCCTTAGCTGTCTAAGGAACGGTTTTGTGACGGTTTCACCCGTCACAATAGAGTCTAAGACAACGCTTTAAAATAAAGCATTGCGGTTGAATTAGTTTTGCTAATAAATTGTGTAATGGGCTAAAGGGACGGTCCCCAAATTTTTATTTTTGGTTTTGAGAACGAGCGCCACACTTTCCCCCCATCAAAACAAATAACCGCAAAATATAGGGTTTTTCTCGTGTCGATCTATTTTTCATCCTCCAGCTCTCCTTGACGGAGCAAAGCCCGCGTCTCTCCTTAACTCACGCTCGTCCTCGATGATCTCCACCTCGCGTTTCCCTCCTCCCCTTGGCTCCTTCACTTCCCCTCATTCGACACCTCCGATTGTTCGCCGACCATCCCAACCTCGTCAGCCAGCTCTCCTCAATTCGCCGTTGTCCACCGCCTCCCCTCACGTCCTCCCCGTCTTCGAGGACCGCCGCCGAGACCTCCACCCGACTCAAAAAAAAGGTATTGATCTCATTTCCTCCTTCTATTTCCCTTGTATATTCTTTGCTCATTTGATGCATTTCTTTACTTCGATTTTGAGTATATTTAGCAATTAAGCCTCTATATTGAGCATTTTTAGCAATTTTCTAGGGTTTCTAAGATGAATCCCTTTGATTTTCTTGATTATATGTTGCAGCGTATGAATTTAGAGACATCTTGAACCCTAGTTTTGGAATATCCTGCATTTAGTGTAATTTTTCGATAAAATTGTTTAGTTAATTGTTGCAATGTCTAATTTCCCCCTAAATTTGAAATATCCTGCATTTAGTTTTGGACCCTAGTTTTTCTCATCTCTTCTCTAATTTTCTCATCTCTTCTCTTGGTGTTCTTCTTCAATTTTCGTTGATTGGAGCCGTTGCCATTGGAATTGCTCTTCTTGGTCAATTTTATCCCAAGAAGTTCCCCGACAATAGGGATATTTTTATCGTTTGCATTGGATTATATCCTTTTTCACTATTTTCATTGTGATTTGATGGCATCAGGGTTTTTGAATTGATTTTTTTGCAAAAAGAATTGCTTTTTTTCTTTGACATTGCCAAGTATGTAGTTTTCAATGGAGTGTTGCAGTTCATCCGCTATACAAAGGAGAAGAACGCGATTATGCTTACTTATCCTCCGGTTCGTGTCTTCAAACTTCCTTTGCTGTTAATTTCTTTAATTGTTTCCAAGATAGTTTTATGTTTTTCCATGATTTGATGATTATAACATGTAATTGCCTTTTATACTAAACTTAATACGGAGACCTAGGAGAACTCCCCTTAAAGCTAGCTGAGCTCGTAGAGGGATGGAAGCCAAATCTTTATAAACCTGCAATTGATCCCATTTTGTCTATGCGGGACTATATGTATCCCATTTTGTACACTCGTGTTTATGGAATCTTGAATCCTGCACAAGCTGTCCTACACTAGTCTAGTCTTGATGGAAGACTACAATCTCGTACTCACCCTTTGTCTTTGGACTCTAGACTATATGCCACACCCACTCTGCTCTCTGGCAACTAGAAAGATGGGCTTGAGGATAACTCATCATATAAACTAAATGATAGAAGAAGGAACCCAAATATCTATAAACTGATAGCTGACTTCCATTTAGTTAATACGGGTCTTAATGGACCATAACATGTACTTTAAAAGGGCCCCTTGTAGTGTGTATACCGTAAATTTCGTGTTCGTGTTTTGTGTTCTAGCAATTTACACAAGTCCAATATAATATAACCGTCCTCTTAGGTCAAGCTCGAAACCATCCCCCTTGGTATAAAAACCGTCCCTATAGAAACCGTTCCCCTTGCTATCAAACTGTTCCCATTGCTTAGAACCTAAAAATCGTTCCCCTTGCTATCAAACTGTTCCCGTTGTTTAGAACCTAAAAACCGTTCCCTTTGATATACAACCGTTCCACTTGCTCTAAACTAAGAACCGACCCCTTAGCAAAACCGTTCCCTTATGGTACAAAGGATGACAGTTTACAAATTGTTGCACTTGGAGCATAAACCGTCCCATTAGACCTAAGAGCATGGCTGTAAACGAGACGGATGTTGAACCGTCCCCATAGGCCTAGTGTGACGATTTCCATGCCTAGTGTGATGGTTCACAACCGTCCCCATAGGCCTCAAATGTGGTAGTGTGGGGAGTGTGACTTAGAGAGTGAGCCTATATTGTGTTCTCATGCATTGTAGAGAACAAATTTATTTTTATTGTAAGCCTAATTATGTTGAACACTTTGTAATACACTTGTACACTGAGAGGAGTGTGTGGTGAGAGATGGGGTCGTCCCAAGAGGAGTGAGACAAGTGGTAATGCCTAGAGGTAGGTTGTAATTCCTAACACTTGAGGGAGGCACGGGCTAAAGACTAATACTTGAGGTGGTAGTGAGTGTGATTGCAAGAGTGTGAATTGTAAAGTTTTCGGTGAACTAGAAAACCGAGTGTGAGGTGTAAACGTTATTCGAGTGAGTGTAGAAAACCCGGTTGTGCTAGTGGAGATCTCCTCGATGTGAGGAGCAGAGACGTAGGTCGTGGGGACCAAACTCCGTGATCATATCGTTTGTTTGCATTTGTCATTGGCATTCCTTTATATTCGTGCTTATCATTTATATCGCCTTTGTTAAATGCTTGTTGTTTATATTGCCCTATCACTTTAGTAGTTTGTTTACCGTTGTGTTATTTGTATATCCTTGCACATATATTGTTCATATCTCTTGTGCTAGGATATATTTGTTAGTAAAGTTTTTATTTGGCATTAAATCAGATTAGATTAGCATAACCCCTATTCACCCCCCTCTAGGGTTCCTTCCTAGTGGCATTAGGGTGCTTTCAATTTGAAGACAAGACGGTGAGGCTGCTAGCTATTAGAACTCAATCTGCTCCCATTGATCATTAGGCTCTAAGGGAAAGGCCCAAAATAATGCCCATGAAGTTAGGGATTCTAAGATAGCTAAATGTATTGACGAATACACTCTTCTTTCTGTATTCTCTTTGAAAATCTTTGTAACTGGTTGGCTCTTTCAATAGATAAAATAACTTTTACCTCCTTTGATATGTATACAATAGAGGTGTAGTGTTAAGATATTATAATGACAACTTTGTTGGGGAGAAGAATGATAAAATCAAACTAATAGAGATGTAGTGTTAATGTATTAATTTTGATCAAGTTAGCACTATTCAGAGGTGTAATGTTAACATGATAGTATTAGAATATTTGACAGAGGTGTAATGTTAACGTGTCAAATAAAATAACTGATAGAGGTGTATGTAAAACCTCGTAAATTTGAGTATATTGTCATATATAATAATAAATTTGTTATAATGTGATAAATAACATATATTGATGTTTGAGTAGGCTAGGGATTGATTTGAGATCAATCCAATATATATATAAGCTTAGAAGAGATACATGCACGAAAGCATGCAAAAATCTGTATTTGTGCTTTTAGTAGTCGACTACACTATTAGTAGTCGACTAGTAAGGCCATCAGTCGACTAAAAGTAGTATTGGTCGACTAGTCAGGTTGTTTTTAGTTTTCTTATGGGTTTCGGATCGGAATCATTTTGTTTCGAACCCAGTTGTATATATGTGTGCATATACTTGTTTTAAAGCTCTTTTTACCCTCTTTCACATGAGATTAACACCAGCCACCTTCCTCCACAAACCCTAACCCTAAAGTGTGAGTTTTGGGAGAGATCTCGAGGCGTTTGTTGAGAGAAAGACGAGGCTTCGCTGTTTCTGACGAAGAAGGGATCTTGCACGTGTGTTCAGGAGTTCAACACAGCGTTTGAGGAAAGATCATCTTCATGCAAACCTGTCTCTATAATTAGTTAAAGTTTTGAACATGTTTAATTGATGTTTTCATGGTTATGTGTAACCTAATGTGATAAAAATCAGATTTGTGTTGATAAATCTTAACCCTATGCTAGATTTGAAATTAAATCTTTGTTGTTAATGATAAAAATATGATCATGATCATTAGGGTTGATGTTAATTTCATTTTTAACTTGTTAATTATGTTTTAACTTATGAGTAAACCCTAATTAGTTGTTTAATTGAGTTTTCTTGTAAGCTAATCAAGCTAAAACCCTAGGTTTGTGATACGTAAGTCATATAAACATGTATAATTGAAGTTTGACCTCTGTTCATGAGTAGTTTTCATCAAGTGTTAATAATTACGTTGGTTAATTAAGAGCTAATTGAGAAAATTGATTAATTAGGATGTTAATCCCCAATTAGAATAAGTTAATAGATTTATTTCATGTTCAGGATGATTTCTGTTGAATATTACATGTTTTCATTTGTACTAAATCTCATGATAAGTATATAGTGAATGATAAGTTCTGTTCATGCATGAAATAATGCATGTTTTGACAAAGTAGTCGACTACTAAGTTTAGTAGTCGGCTACTCATGTTCAATTTAGATTTTCAAAAACTGGAATATTACAGAATAGTCGACTAATGTGCTTAGTAGTTGACTACTAATCCTGATACATGTCTCACAGAGTCTGGATGGACTCAGTGTAGTCGACTACTAATCTTAGTAGTCGACTACTAAGATTTTTCCTGAATATTATGTTTCATTGTTTTGAGATATGATCACGGGATTCGAGTCACACGATAGTACACGTATAGATATGAATATACATTAATAGTGTCGTAGTATACTCATGAGTATCCCAAAGGGAATTTTGACAAGTGTTGAGCTGATTACAATTGAGTTAGAGATCATTTATTCACATGTTGGATATCGCTGATGAGCACAGCTCGGTACTATATGAGATAGTGCATCAATATACCAGAAATACATAGTATATACGCGAGATGGATATCATTGATGAGCTCAATTCAGTACTACATGTGGTGGTTCATTGATATTCCATTTGTACAGGCCATTGAGTCGGGTTTGGATAATTGGTCTAGTAGTTCGTTTGCACGGGGGTCCAATGAGGCTTGTGAGCCGTTTCTTAGGATACCTATATGGTACACCGTCCTGCACTCATGTTACGCAGTGAGATGATGATTAGATTAATAATGTGTACACTGTTAGGATACCTATAGGGTAGTCCATTACATATGAAAATGCAATGAATTAGAAATTTTATGATGAGTTGCTATATGACAATTATGTGATTGCCCGAGTTTGGTGGATGCCAAAAGTGATTTCGACTCATTGTTGGGATATTTGATGACTGAGATACCATATTATGTGAGTATATGAAATACATATACTAATGGTTATTTCGATGCTTTATCTTTCCAGTTATGTTTCCTTTCATTATTAGTTCGGGATTAATATTTAGTTATCTACAATTTGAGACATATGATATATACATGAGGGTTTTCTTGTTTGGATTATTTTGTTCGACATACTATGTCTCGTGTTTTTTAAGTATTAATACCATTTGATAAGGGAAAATAATCTAGGTAGACTATGCTTAATAGATAGAGCCTCCACTTTATCTAGCAGCCCTTCCCTTGGGTGCAGATGGAGGTGATCTAGCTATAGCACTTTGACACTCTTCTTGTTGTTCTTTTTATTTTAAATTTTCTTTTAGGTAGCTCAGAGTTCCGGAGAGCCACAGGATGACGGAGTTCTGGCATAGTTGCCATCACGCATTTTAGTAGTTGAGACTCCACTATAGTTTTATGTTCTTATTCAGATATTAGTGTTTTGTTTTTATATTGTAAAAGGTAGTGTGCCTTAGTATGATTTTTAGATGATTCATGTTGAGACATTTTTGTTATTCTAGATATCAGATGTATTTCAATTGAGACATGATTTTCATTGAAGAGATATCTCTTTCTATATCATGTCTATTATTTTTATTTCCTTTTTCTGCCTGTTTTATACATATACTTATATTTGATTCCATTAGAGGATATTACTGTGATTTGTAAAATGTTTTATTACACAATATGGGTGCATGGAAAGTTTGACATCTCTGGGTTCACCTTGGACTGCAACCATGTGTGAAAATAGGGGCGTCACAATTGGTATCAGACCTCTAATTTCAGCATCATTAGGATTATTCTATATCGAGTCGTTGAGCTAGAATAGAGTTTCTTAGGATTCATGTATAGAGTCCGCTAGGAATTCCTAGAATGAGTGGACAATATATACGTATATCTCAAAAATTTCAAAACTTTTTTTATGACAACTATTTTACTTTGGTTATAAAGTATTTGCATGAATAATATACAATATAGTTTTCTTATTGCTATGAGTTATTCATATATATGCTTTTGCCCGAGGTCTCATAAGATCTCTTTTTGGAAATTTATAGATGGCCGGACGAGGACGTGGATGCAGAGTATCCCATGCTCAGAGAGAGAGACAGTATGAGTCGGAGCTAGAGCCATAGCAGGCTCCACCTGAGCCACAGAAGGCTCCACCTGAGCTGTAGTAGGCTCTGCAGTACCTCATGGCACCTATAGCAGCTAGGCTAGCAGCAATCGAGGAGCGAGTGGCGAGCTAGATTCTAGCAGTTGCACCACCGCCTGTAATTCCACCGCCAGTGATTCTAGCCATTCTTATTTTAGAGGAATCCTTAGACGGTACACCAAGACTCACACCACCATCAGTTGCAACTGCAGAGCAGGAGGCTTAGCTCTATCTAGTTGAGAGGTACCAGAAGATGAGGGCACCGGAATTTTAGGGAACATCAGATTTGCTTGTAGCCCACAAATGGAAAGAAGATGTGGGGAATATTCTTGACTTGTTTGATGTGGATTCAGTCCAGAAGCAAAGGTTAGCCGCTTTCAGACTAAAGGGTGATATCGGGAGATGGTATAGGCTTTAGTTCTTTCCAGAGCAACGGATAACACTTTCATGGGAGGATTTTGTCTATTTCTTTGACGAGAAGTACATCTCTTTCGGGGCATGGACTTGGAAAGATCTTGAGTTGACCAGATTAGAGTAGGGACATATGTCCGTAGCAGATTACGAGAGCCGGTTCATGAGTCTACTTTGATTTATAGGCATGTAGCAGTCAGGAGAGCACCATACTCAGATGTTTCTTATGGGGCTTCATCCAAGCCTTCGTTGCTACCTTGTATCTAGGAGGTTCCACTCAGTTCGAATGGAAGTTGATGCAGCCAATTCACAGGAGATAGAGACTACGATGTTCCAAAAACCAGGGCAACAGAGTGACAAGGATAAGGGTAAGAGACCTTTCGTCAGACCTGGAGGACCCCAGCAGCGGGGTAAGGATTTTTAGCACTAGTAGTAGGGTTAGTCCAATAGAGGACCACAACATGATCAGAGTGCGCCGCAACAGCGCAGGATTCAGGGTGCCTTAGTATAATTTTTAGTTGATTAATGTTGAGACATTTTTATTATTCCAGATATCAGATGTATTTCAGGTGAGACATTATTTTTATTTGTGAGATATCCCTTTCTATATCATGTCTATTGTTTTTATTTCCTTATTCTGCCTATTTTACCTACACTTATATTTGATTCCACTAGAGGATATTACTGTGATTGGTGAAATGTGTTACTGTACGGTGTGGGTGCATGGCAGATCTGATATCTCTGGATTCACCTTGGACTATAGCCATGTATGAAAACAGGGGCGTCACAGTGTAATGTAAACCAGTCGATTTTGAAGGCATCTAAAGGATGACTACCATTTGGAAGTGTAGTGCAAACTTAATGATAGGAAATCAATGGAAGTAAAATGTTAACTAATTAATTCTTTAACAAGATCAGATTGATATAGGTATAATGTTAACTAGTTGAACCGAAAAGATAAGTCAACAAATGTGTAATATTAATTGATTAATGAAATAGTTTGGTAGAGTTGTAATGCTAACCGATTGGATCATTAGAACAAAAACCGTTCAGAGGTATAATGTTAACATGATGGTGACTAGACATTTAGAGACAGATAGATGTATGATGTTAACATGATGAATCGTTAGGGACTTTGGTTGATTTTTTCGATTGAGAATGATCTATATTTACGGTTAGAGGTGAAGACTTAAACGTGACAAGACACTTTATGGGGAGATGAAATTGACCAAGATCATGGATAACATTAATTGAGAAATTTCTCGTTGATTGATGTCATGAGCCTATTGCCATTTTAGACAATTAGGTGATATGCTCCATTTGAGTAGATTGTTTCTACTATGAATGGGTCTTCCCATTTGGACTAGAATTTACCTTTAGTCATGTGCATCATGACCATGGTCGACGGATAATTAAGACTTGATGGCTTTCTTTGAAGGCCTGTTTCTTGACTCTCTTGTTGAAAGATCTTGAGATTCGTGACTGATAGATCTCGATTCGTTGCTGAGCTTAAAGTCTCTGCTCATCTAGTGCCTCTAGATCTTAGAGCTTCTTTTGATGATGTTCTTTGGTCATCATCTTCTTTGGGAGAGCAATTCTTAATGACAACATCTGATATCATAGCTTCACATCTGTAAACCAAGAAAAAAGGCGTGGAGCCAGTGGGAGTGAGGACTGTTGGTCTATAAACCCATAAACACTATTCGAGTTTCTCATCCCAATGTTATTTATTAGAGGAGACGAACATCTTTAGAAGTTTGATAATAGTTTTGTTGCAAGCTTCAGCTAGACCATTAGCAGCTGGGTTGTATGGTGTAGAAGCTACATCTTGAATTCTAAACTTGATGTAGAATTTAAAGAATGGTCGACTGATGAACTGTAGACTATTGTTGTGGACAATCCTTCTTAGGATGCCGAATTGATAAATCATGGGGTGTTTTAAGAATTTAACCATATGAGATCTCTTGACTTCTCTGAGTGGAATAGCTTCAACCCATTTGGTGAAGTAATTAGTGATGACCAGAATTAATTGATGGTCTTTTGTAAATGGTGGACTGATTGACCCAATGATATCCCTACCCCATATTTCGAATGGCCATGAGGTGACAGTCGGATGCAATTCTTCTTGAGGTTAGTGTAGAAAATTAATAAGGACTTGACATGAATGACATCATTTAGTATAAGTCGTTGTATCTGCTATCATTATTGGTCAGTAATAGCCTAGATGATAAACTCTATCCTGAAGTTTGGACCCGGTTAATGAGCTTGACATGCACTACTGTGGGCTTCCATTATTACTTCTTGATCTTCACTTGGTGATAAACATTGGAGAATCATATCATCGAATGATAGACGATACAAAGTCTGCATAGCAGAGTCATAGAAGAAGCATGAAGCTCTTCTTTGAATAGAGACTGCTTGCTTCGGATTATCTGGTAATATTCCATGCAAGATATAGTCAAGTATTAGGAAATGCCAATCATTAGTCTCAAAGTGAGTTGGCATGGCATGCGCGTTAGCTTCCAAAATTTGCTCTAAGGAGTATAATTGATGGCTAGCCACCATGATATGCCTAATAGACTTAAGAGTCAATGTATTGATGGCTGTTAGGGATGTTAAAGCCTCTGCCTGAGTGTTTTCGTGGTGAGCTACATAACTAATGTAGAAGCATTTGAATGACTGAGTGAGCTTCATTGCTACTTAATTATAGTATATAAGGTCTTTGTGATGGACCTCATATTCCCCTTTGATTAGATTGACAACCACTTTTGAATCCTCATAATCTTCAATGTACTTTATACCCATATCTTGAGTAAGTTGCAAGCTAATCATGAGGGTATTATACTCTGCCACATTGTTAGAGTAGGGCCCAGTAATGAATAAGCCCAATGAATGACATGTCCATAGGAATCAATCAGCACTTTCCCACACTCCTGCAATAATTGCTCCTATATGATTGCACCTCGATGCATCATCAAAGTAAAATTGTCATACCTAGTGGTTTGAGGTAATATTTGATTCAAAGACTTTATTTGGAATGTCTTCAAAGAGTTTAGAAGATTCAAGATGGGTGTAGGTTGGAAAATTGTAATGAAGAGAATGAAAGAAACTTGAATTGAATTCCTTTAATTCCGATTACAACTTGATTATAAAAGAGAAGAAAATGAATTTGTTTTCTCCTTTGTTTAAAACTGGGTTCTTCAAGGTAGCGATGGAGTGCCTCCCTCGAATGCTCGCGTCGAGTTTGCTCTCCGTTGACGATCCGA
>BQKN01065384.1:705101-722124 GCA_022839385.1 Asparagus kiusianus
TCAAATTGTAACCTTCTGGAAGTCGTCAGATTGTAACTTCCATCATCAGTGTTTCATGGGGGATAAGGTATCTATTGTGATTTTTAGACAGCCTACAATGGGGTAGTTTGCTAAAAAGGTAGCTATTTCTTAGCCTTTAACTGCTTTCGATAGCAAGAATGTTATTGTAGGCGTAAAAAATTGCCTATAGGTCCCTTAGCACAGCTCGGCACGATAATTCGACAAATCAACGGATGTTCGAGTGACGAGGCGACGAGGTACGCAAGCAAAGGAATACGTTCGCATGTGGAACCAATCCAATAGTTCGGAAAGTCAACGACTCGTCCAACAACAAAATGGATTTGAACTCAAACACCGAGGCGGATTTACTGCCAAATGAAGACCCGGACCGTCAAATCAAAGTCCGGACAAACCAAATGAAGAACCGAAAGATGAAAAACGACGGAACCCAACACACCCGGGGGGACTCGGCCGAAACCGAGCCACCTTGAGGTGGCTCGGCCCAAGCTGAGCCACCCTAGGGTGGCTCGGCATGAGTCGAGCCACCCCAAGGTGGCCGGCTCCCTTTCCCCCCCTCTCTCTTGTGCACATGGGCACAGTTCAGAGAGCCTATAAATAGGCGGGGTGATTCATCATTTGGGAGGACTTTTGGTTGAACTTTTGGAGAGCCGAAACTCTGCCGGATTGAGACCTCGTGTTAGAGTTTTCGAAGGCTTGAGCTTGGACATTCAGATCTGATTTTTGGCGAGCACCCGCACCACAAAAGGCAGGAGTTCAAGAGGATCGAGATCTCAGATCTACGCTACTACACTCCGGATCAAAGCTTGGTCTTTGATCCCGAGATTCGAGCGGTTGTTTCCTTGGTGAAACAATCCCTCCCGGCTATTATTTCCTTAGTGAAATAATACCCGTTATACTGTGTAGATCTGCTTGGATCGAGATCGCGTGGTGGTCAACGGATTAACCATCGGCGCAGGCAAATAACCCACAAAAGCGAGTGACCGGACAACAGGAGCTCGTGATCTGTTCGATAAAAGAGAAAAGTTGTAATTTTGATTTCTTTATTTTGTTTTGATTTTTATTGTAAACCGGATCTTATAAAAAGACTGGATCTTTCTGTAACACATAAAGTTGTTAACTGAAAGTGCAATGACGTCATCAATGAAGAAATCACTAATTTTTCCCACGAACAATCTGGCGACCACAGTGGGAGCCACCGATCTCGCTGCCGAGATCGGAGCGTCGCAGCTGAGGATCTCGATCCCGGTCGTGGAGGAGGTCGAGTATGAGTTCGACCAACAGAAGTACGAGGAGTACGTGTCCTCGTCTGGATCTACCTCCTCCCCCAAGTCCAAGAAATCCCAGAAGTTCTCCTCCAGGAGAAAGGTGCGTTGGTGCGAAGAAGTTGAAGCCGTCAACGATAACCTCACCCCGATCGACGCCGAAGTTGCGTTGGGTGAAGTCCTACCGGCCTCTAAGCAGGTCAAATCCACCGTTGAAGGCGTGGTGACTCTCTCTAAGAGAGCCCGTCAGAGGCAACGTCAACGCCTTGTGAAGCAATTCGCAAAGGCCATAGAGTCCGTTGACGGGGTCCGCTACTATGCGGATCTGAAGAACAAACGAGGCAAACAGCCTCAACAACAAGTGAAGGGTGGTTCCTCCAAGCCATCAACTATGGAGTGGGTCCGTGTCAAACGAAACCGTTCAACGCTGGAGGAGCGTATCCGCAAACGCCGCGCTTTATCGGCGCAAGCACGGGCCAAAGCTGAAGAAGCCCGTCGGAAACTGCAGAAGGAGGTGGTCAAGAAGCCACCATCAACTCGCAAGGTTTGGAGGCCAAAGTCTGAAGCGACGATTCAGACCAAGGAGCAACAACCGCAGCCTCCAAAGATTCAACCTCCGGCGAATCAACCCAAATCGCCGGTGATTTCCGCAATTGTTCCGGGAGATCCTGCAGGACCATCCCAGAAGAGGAAATCAGTTTTGGAGCGTCTCGGTCCACTTCCCAAGAAACGAGGCAAAGCTCCAGTCCAGGAACGCTTGGGGCCAATGAAGAAGTCCCAAACAATTCAACACGCTGGGGGTCGCCGCAACCCTCAACACTTGGAGAAAATCGTGGCACCCAAGCGCACAACTTCGCGCGTCGAAGTGCAAGAGCCCGCTGAAGGTTCACGTCTACAAAGGCGCGTTTCAAGGCGTGTGACTCTGGAAGGACCAAAGAAGGCAATTCATCCTCTGAAGGAAACGTTATCGTTTGATGACGATGACGTTATACCTGGGAGATCGTGCCAACACACGATAGGTTGCTCCGACCTTCAAACGGACGAGCTGTGCTATCGTGCCGTGGGTACGAGTAGATCCAGAAAGAGGAGCCCTCGAAGGTTCGAGACTCAGTGTCCTTGCTCGAAGCTCATTCGGGCGGTACTATCTGAGTGCAACTGTGCCAAGGCAGCTCCCGAGAGAATTTCTGTGTTCGAAAGACTCAGCACTGGAACGCCAAAACCAAGGCATAGGCATTTCCAGCGAAGAAGAACGATGGTCAAAGACGGTGAACACTCAAGGGTCACCGCCAATATGACCAGCACAGGAATATCGACTCAGGATAACCCCGAGGCGATTCCAGAAATACCCTGACATGTAACTCGTCTCCAATCCGGGGCTATCATTCGTGCAACGTATGGTAGAGTTCGGACAAGAGTACCTTCGGGAGATGAAGAATCAGATGCTGGCTCAGCAGTTGCGTCTGATAACACTGTGTCCAATGAAGGACAGCCCCGCGAGTCATTTATGATAAGCGCAGAGCAAGTGGCCAAGATGCTCGAAGATGCCATGGCCAAACAACAGGAAAGCTTTAGGTTCGAAATGCAAATGGCTATGCAGAACATGAGAGAGATGCATGACCAACAGATTCAAGCATTGAGGAACCAACAAGGCGAACCAAGTCGTCATAACCAGAACAACCTGGAAGATGAGGACACAAATGAAGCTCGTAATACCAATAACCCTCCTATCAATCCAGGGGGCGGTAACAAGAACGCCAGTGAAGACACAGGTGAAAGCCTAAAAATCAAAAATCTCGAGAGCAAAATCAATACATTGATTTTCGCTCAAGAGACAAAAAAGACGGGCATTCCTTGTCCGTACCCGAGAGAGTGGGAATCAATCCCATATCCGGCGAAGTTCAGTCTAATTAACTTCACGCCGTTTAATGGGATGGGTTCACCCACTCAGCATTTGATTTACTTCAAATCGCACTTGGGAGTCATCTCTGGTAATGAGCCTCTGATGGTGCGGTCATTCGTTGGCACTCTTCGCGGAGCCGCCTTCGATTGGTATCGTCGCCTCAAGCCAGGAAGCATAAACAGCTGGGACGACATGGAGACTAAATTCCTCACGAACTTCTTCGACGACGACACCGAGATCTCCATCGGATCGTTGCTCGATGAGAAGCAGAAAGACGGGGAGTTAGTCGACACCTTCGTCAAGAGGTTCCGGAACAAGGCAATGAACTGTCGGGACCCGATCACTGAGGAATTCATCCTCCAGACCTGTCACAACAACCTTTCACTGGATGTGTTGGAAGCAATGGGAACAGCACCATCCAAGACCTGGAAGGATTTGAAGGTACGAGGAGAGCAAGCTGAGCGATTCCTCAGGAGAAAGAAGGCGGAGAGAGGACAACCGGCAACAAATCCTCCAAAGCAGAACATCAACCAAAAAGGGAAAGGTAAAGCTCATGCTAATGCCGTTGATGCTAACCAAACTTTTCAATTACAACCTCAGCAACAGCAGCAGCAACGAGGGCCACAACAATCGCAGCCGCATTGGCAGCAACGGCCTCAAAAGCAAAAGTCTTCGGAGCCGAGGTTTCCCAAAGTCTACTCCTTCAAGGATGATGAAGTTCCCGACATCTTCAAGTATCTATTGGAGAACAAAAAAATCCAGTTGCCGGCGATCGTAGATCATGAAGGAGCCACTAAGGTGACGGACCCGAAGTACTGCGCGTACCATAGAGCGGTCCACCACCCAACGAAGTCTTGCTACCACTTCAAGGACAAGATCCAGGCGTTGATCGACGTAGGAGTCATAACCCCGAAGCCTGCAAAGAATGTGGGAGCAAACGCGGTGTCAATCAGTTTTGGATCGGTGCCTACAACTTGGTTCAAGCCAAAGCGTATCACCAAAGTCGGGATGAAGACGGTGAATGACGACCCGTACGGACAGCGCCAAAAAGGACTTGTCCCACACACAACCCCAAACGGTGAAATTCTATGGGTGCACCCCGACCTGATTGAAGACGAACAATGGACCGGATCATCATCCAAGAAGAACTCAAAGGGGAAAGGGAAGTCTTGCTATGGAGTCTCTGCCATCCCAGGAGAAGATGACGAAAGAATCCCCGCTTTCCCACTTTCCGACGAAGAACAGGAGGTCTTTGCGACCCGGAGTGGAAACGAATATCACTTCAAATATCCATCTCCTGGCGATCAATTAGCTGAGCAGGGGGTGACAAAACGGGGACCAGCCAAGACTCTCACAGAGCTGGGGGTGATTACGATTCCTAAACCGGCTGAAGATGCTCGACGACAGCCGGCAGATAAACAAAAAGAAAGGAGGCCCGAGGAGGTTCAAAATCCGAAGCAGTCTCGTTTCAGTCGTCCGATTGGAAAAGATAAACCGGAGAGTTTAAAAAATCCGCGCGTCTTCAACATCATGGCTCAGTTAGCCAATATTCCAGCGCGGATAACGCTATATGAATTGCTGCGGCTATCTAAGGAGACAAGAGAAGCCTTGCAAGAAGCCTTGGCCGATTCGGAAGCATTCCTCACTCGAATCAAACCGGCACCTGAGGAACTGGAACTTTTAGCTCAACAGTGCAATGTGGCAGCTAAGAACATTCCCTGCATCACCTTCACTAAAGAGGACATGCAGACGAAGAATTCAAACCATGATCGGCCCCTGTACTTCGTCGGGTACATTGGCTCCAGCGAAGTCAACCGAATCCAAGTGGATCCGGGTTCCGCTGTGAGTATTATGCCGCTTCGCCTAATGCATAACCTGGGCATTCCAGTCAGCAAGTTGGCGTCTATAGGCACGGTCATTTACGGATTCAACACCAGCGGGTCAAGGCCTTTGGGTAAGATCCGGATAAAGTGCCAAATGGGCGATCTAAAGACGGAGGTCACGTGCTACGTGATTGATGCTGAGACATCCTATAACTTACTATTGGGTCGGCCTTGGATCCATAGTAATGTTATAGTTCCCTCTACCTTACACCAGTGTCTGAAATATGTCGACACTGATGGAAAGGTTAGGACGGTGGTCGCGGATAAGCAACCATTCAAAGGGTATGAGAACTACTTCATAGATTCTCTCCTTTATGGTAACGAATCCGATACGGAACCATCGATCCAGGGCACGGACAGCGGAGAAGAAGCTGATTCCGAGGCCGGATTCGATTACAATGGCGGTTTTGTTTTAAATGACATTGTACCCTTTGTAATCAATCTTGACGATGAACAGTCGTCAGATGGCGGTTGTAACTGGCAACTTGCCGATATTGAAATAAATCATGGTTTAGAGTACTCCTTGTCTCTTGATTATGCGATAAAGGGATTATACGATAATCATGATTTATGTATGCCGCTCCGATCGTCTTATGTAACGAAGAAACGTCTCCAGCATTCTTTCGGAACAACCCGAATTATTCCTGCCAAAATAGGGGGACAAAAAGAAGTGATTTACGACAAAGGGGAAAATCTTCCGTTGCCAGATCATTTCCTAAGAAAAGATGAGGATGATGACAAATCTGGTTTGCACTTGTCTAAGTATAGTCCGGAAGCGCGCATGCTCATGGAAAAACAAGGGTACGACTTCACACTCGGAGAAGGTTTATACTTCGATCGAGGTTCCCGTATCCCAGTTAAAGCGGCGTATGTACCAAAGGGTAAATCAGAGGACTATTATCGTCACAAGAGAGGCTTAGGCTACGTTTCATCAGATGACGAATGTGGCTGGCAAATCATCGATCAAATTGCTAACAAAGCTAAGGAAGGGTACTTGCCAGATTCTTCAGCTGAGGATTCCGACACAAGTCTGGGAGAAATATTCAAGACCTTAATGTCGAACATGACTACAGCTGATCCATCTACGATGGAGGATGACGATCAAATGCAGACGTGGGAGGACCCATGGGTTCATCACCTAAACATACAGTATGGTGATAGGTTCGAACAGAGAGAGCCACCCACCAAAGACGAAGTAGTCCAAATTAATATGGGCGATGAGACCAATCCAAAGCCCATATTTATCAGCGGTAGTCTTCCCCCAGATGAGAAGGAGGAATTAATTGCCCTGATCAGAGAGTACATTGATGTCTTCGCCTGGAACTACGAAGACATGCCAGGGCTCGACCCCAATGTGGCAATGCACCGCCTCGACATCAAGCCGGATGCTAAACCTGTCAAGCAACAGCAAAGACGGTTTCGTCCACAGATTATGGAAGCCATCGAGGCAGAGGTTAAGAAGTTGATCGACTCAGGATTTATCCGAGAGGAACAACATCCGGACTGGTTAGCTAACATCGTTCCCGTTATGAAGAAGAATGGCAAAATTAGGATTTGCATCGACTTCAGGAACCTGAATGAAGCATGTCCAAAAGACGATTTTCCTCTCCCGATCACAGATGTCATTATTGACAATACATGCGGATTCGAGAGAATGTCTTTCATGGACGGCTTTTCGGGGTACAATCAAATCAATATGCACCCAGACGACGAGAAGCATACAGCATTCAGAACTCCCCTCGGTATCTTCTGCTATACGGTGATGCCTTCGGTCTGAAGAACGCAGGTGCCACGTACCAACGAGCGATGACTAAGATTTTCCAGAAACACCTCAGGAAAATGGTTGAATGCTACGTTGATGATTTGGTGGTAAAAAGCCGTAACAAAGAAGATCACATCAAGGACTTGAGAACGATGTTTGATCTCATGCGGAGTCATCAATTGAAGATGAATCCCACAAAATCCTTCCTCGGAATGTCCAGCGGAAAATTCCTTGGATTCGTTGTTACCACTAAGGGTATACACATCGACCCAGACAAAGTGAAGGCAATAAATAATTGCAACCCCCGAAGAATCTAAGAGAGCTCAGGGGATTGCAAGGGCGTTTGGCTTACATCCGGAGGTTCATCTCAAATCTTTCCGGGAAGTGCTAACCATTTTCTAAGCTAAACAAGAAGGGCGTGTCATTTATTTGGGATGACGCCTGCCAAAAAGCATTCGAAGATATCAAGGCATATCTGATGAATCCCCCTGTTCTTGTGGCACCAAAATCAGGTAAACCGTTCTTGATTTACATCAAGGCGATGAACCATTCGATAAGTGCTTTATTAGCACAAGACGATGATAATGGTCACGAACAGGCAGTCTATTATCTAAGTCGGACCTTGATAGGCGCCGAGTCTCGATACCCGATGATCGAGAAAGAATGTCTCGCATTGGTATTCGTAGTACAGAAGATGCTACATTACCTGGTTGGCCAGACGATTTACGTCATCGCTAATGTTAATCCAGTACGGGTATTCATGACTCAACCGGGTTCGATGAATTGGCGATTGGCAAAGTGGGCCCTTCTCTTGTCCCAGTACGATTTGCACTTCAAGCAGCAGAAGTCGGTCAAGGGACAAGCGATTTGTGATCTTTTGGCGGCAAGTCCAACAACGGATACGGTTGAAGTATATGATGACTTGCCAGATGAAACCCACGAGGTTAATACCACTTCACACCAACAAGTATGGCAGTTATACTTTGATGGTGCTTCGAGAGCAGTTAATAAGGCAATAACCCCTGGATGTTCTAGAGTCTCCTCCGGAGTCGGAGTTGTTTTAGTTTCCCCAGGGAAGCACGTGATGCCTCGAGCTTATTCACTGACGAGTCCGTGTTCCAATAACGTAGCCGAGTACAACGCGCTCCTCATTGGACTCAGTTTCGCCAAGGAGCTGGGGGTTGAATATCTCGAAGCTTTTGGTGATTCTCTATTGATAGTCAACCAAGTTCGTGGAGAATATGAAGTCAGGAACCCAGATCTGATTCCATACCACCAAGAGGCCGTCAGAATGACAGATTCTTTTGAAGAATTTTACATCGAATACATCCCACGTCTCCAGAACGCTTATGCAGATGCACTGACAGCACTAGCAGTATCACTCGCGCAACCGCCCGAAACTGAACTGCTAGTCACAGTAAGGTCACACCAACTCTGCATACCCATATACGATATGGAGGTTGAAGAGAAGGATGATAGAAATGGAAACGCCAAAGAGGTGAACTCAACCCAAATCGGGTCTGAGTCCCGAGATTGGCGCTTTCCCATCATTGACTACATCCAATATGGCATTTTGCCGGAGGATGTAAAAGAAAAAGAATCTATTCGTCAAAGAGCACCACGGTTTTTCTATAATACCGAGACCCGTACGTTATATCGCCGGGGATATGATGATCTGCTTCTCCGATGCCTTTCGAACGAAGAAGCAAAAGAAGTTCTTAAGGAAGCACACGAAGGAGAATGCGGTGCGCATCAGCCTGGTCCCAAGCTCTACGATCGAATCAGAAGAATGGGATATTTTTTGCTAACAATGGTTCGTGACGCGATCGAGTACGCCCGAGAATGTCACGCTTGTCAAGTGCATGCAAATTATATGCACCAACCCCCGGAGCGGTTAAACACGTCAACCATGTCCTGGCCATTCGAGACATGGGGTATGGACATTGTCGGTCCTATTTTTCCTCCTTCAGTCAAGGGTGATCGATTTATTCTCGCTATCACCGACTACTTTTCAAAGTGGGCTGAAGCCATTCCGCTTAAAGAAGTGAAGATGAACAATGTCATCAACTTCATCAAGCATCATGTCATATACCGACACGGTGTGCCGAGATGGATCATTCATGACAACGGTCCGCAATTCATAAGCAATGCCTTCATCAGGTTTTGCGACAAGTTCAAGATTCAAGATATTTCATCAACAGCTTATTACCCTACTGCGAACGGATTAGCTGAGGCTTTTAACAAAATGATCATCAAGATCTTGTCAAAACTCGTGAAGACCAATAAGCGAGATTGGGACGATAAACTCGGCGAAGCGCTCTGGGCTTATCGCACCACCATACGCACACCCACGGGAGCCACCCCATATTCATTAGTGTACGGATGTGAAGCTGTGCTACCATTGGAGATTCAAATCCCCTCCCTTCGGATCGCTCTCGCAACAGAGATGACGACCGAAGAACAGCATCAAAAACGTCTTGAGGAACTTGAGAGGTTGGACGAAAAGCGCTTGGAACCTCAACAACACATTGAGTTCTACCAGGCAAGAATATCCAAGGCTTTTGACAAAAGGGTCCGCCAAAGAAGCTTCAAGGAAGGAGATCTGGTCCTCGCTGCTCGCCGACCAATGATCCTCACCTCCAAGAAGAAAGGTAAATTCGAACCTAAGTGGGAAGGACCGTTTGTAATAGACACAGTCTATTCAAACGGCGCTTATCGCCTAATTTCTTTAAAGGGTGTCAGGCAATTAATACCAATAAATGGGAAGTTTTTGAAAAAGTAATATCCCTAGTACATTCAGGATAACTCATTTATCGGGAAGTTCCTTGAAGAATATTACACTTAATATTCTAGAGGATAACCCAAATTCATTTTCACCACCAAAATCCCTCACTGATCAATTCCAATTGACGGTGAGTCCATCAAAATGTTCTTCTGGCCCTCTTGATTCTTTCCATGAACAAGAGGTCCACTTTCAGTTCGGAGTCCCCTTTTCGATAAACGAAAGGACTTCCTTCCTTTTCTCTTTGGTTAAGCCTTCTCATGATTATAACCGAAGTTGAAATTTCACCTCGATAAACAAAAAACTCATCTTCTGATCGGATAACCAATCCTATAAAAGGTAAGTTTATCTAGATCTTCCGGATTCTCGGAGTGGAGATCCTACTTCTAGTTTCCTTCTTGCACTGAAAATAGAATATAAAATTCTTCCTTTCCAGAATCAAGGAATAGAATATAAAATTCTTCCTTCCTTGTTCGGGGGATAGAATATAAAATTCTTCCTTCCCCACACCAGCTCCGTTTTCAAAAATTTATCAATTTAGGATTCATCCTAGGAAGTTTATCCCGAATCCTAAGCAGGGATAAGTCTGCGCCTAACACGCGCTGCCGGTTTAGTCTTTCTCTGCAGAAAAAGACACCAGAGTTCGATTCTGGGGTATTTTATCCTGAAACCTAAGCAAGGATAAGTCCACGCCTAACACGCGCGGCCGGTTAGTTCTTAGCCGTTGAGAAGAACACTCGTCCACATATTCAACAGTGTGGCAGGTTGTTATTAATAACACCAAAATCCATGCCTCACACACATGGGGAATTTCATCCTGAATCCTAAGAAAGGGTATGCCGACGCCTAACACGCGTCGCCGGTTTGGTCTTTATCCGTAGAAAAAGATACCAGAGCCTAACTCTGGGGACCTTTATCCCGAAGCCTAAGTAGGGATAAGTCAACGTCTAATACACGTTGCTGGGTAGCCTATTCCCATAACAACGGCAAAGTCTACATATTCGGAATTGTAGCACAAAGTCTAAGGGAGTTCATTCCTTTAGCACAACGTCACATGCAGAACGGATTAAAACAATCTGCATGTAAGCCCGACTCAAACGGTAGTCGGTAAGAGCACGTCAAATCCGTTGAAGGCTGAGGATTTGCCAAAAATCCTAAGTCAACGTCTCATACACGTTGCTGTTTAGTCTTTTCACAGGAGAAAGACGAAGTCTACGTATTCAATATCGTAGCACTAAAAGAGTAAACTCTTTTAGCTTAACGTCACGTGCGGAACGGATTTAGATAATCCGCATGCTAGCCCGACTCAAACGGTAGTCGGTAAAGGCTAATCAAATCCGTTAGAGGCTGGGGGTTAGCCAAAAATCCTAAAGCCAACACCTAACACGTGTCGCCGGGTAGCCTATTCCCGTAACAATGGCGAAGTTTATGTATTCGACATCATAGCACGAAGTCTCAGAGAATTCAATCTCTGAGCGCAACGTTACATGCGAACGGATTTAAACAATTTGCATGCTAGCCCGACTCAAACGGTAGTCGGTAAAGGCTCATCAAACCCGTTGATGGCTGAGAGTTTGCTAAAAATCCTATGAGTATTATGGTCAATCATTTCAAATGGAATGACGAATCATAATAAAGATAAAGATGAAAACCAGTTTCACTAAAAGAATCAAGAGTCAAAGTACACGACAAACCCAATCATACATCAAACCCATGACCAAAAATCTGCTGACCGAGCTTAGAAAGCTTCTCATCATAAGCTTGCCTAAGTTCAGCTCTAATGGACTCCTCGGTGGCGGTCGAAGTCTTCGCAGCAGTCTCCCCTGTCTCTACTAGCTTCTGCTTCAAGGACTTCAACTCATCAGGCAAAGCCGTGTAGGTTTGCTGATCCTGTGCTCTCGTCATCTGAAGAATACCCACAGTCTCTTCTTCCTCGCGGAGTTCTCTTCTGAGCTGGTATATCTTGGTCTCACAAGAGGTGATGGAAGAGTCGAGCTCGGCAAGTGAAGATAATCTGGTAGCAAGGCCGGTCTTAACTCGATCTACTCGGTCTCGCTGCACCTGAATCTCAAGCTCAGCGAGAATCTGAGTCTCGCGCAGTGACTGTAAGCGGGTATCCAGCTCAGCAGCAATAAATGAAGAGGCGCCTGCATCTCGAAGCTCACGAAACATCTGAAGCTCCTCCTCTAAGCAATCAAGGTCATCAACAATAGCCTGTGCCAAATCTGGATATCCTGCTGCCCTTATCAAATTGACCTTGGAATCAAGGAAAGGCTTGAATTGGCGAAGAAGAAGTCCACCGTGAAAGAGCTTGCCAAACATAGCATTCATGAAGGAGAAGAAGGACCGAAGCTCTATGCAGAGAACGATCTTCTCAGGATCGTCGTCTGATAGCAAATCCTTCACTAGGGTATGAAGCCGAGAAGAAGACCCTACACAAAAGGAGAAACCCGTCAAAAATACGTTGAGGAGGAAATAAATAACATTCTCAGTTGTTCAATTCATACCCTCTTGAGTCACTGGGGGTAGTGGAGATGTAACGGCTGCAGATGTATCAACTAGTGTAGTTGGTCTCGTAGCCGGCTCAACAGGGTCATTCTCAACGAAAGCTCCTATCAAATTCAAAAAAGAATTTGCAGAGACATCACATTATAGTTGCATTAGTCAAAATTGGCTAGTCCTATAATCAACTTAGAAAGAGGCACATACCTTCAAAGGAACCCTCCTCGGGATTTTTAGCGAAGGTGGACTCGGAAAACATATCCCCAGGTAACTGGTCATCAATCTGGGGAGAGCTATATATGAAGTGCATCATAGGAGTGTCCGCAAACAAGCCTTCCTCGTCAAAATCATCGATCGAGAAGTCTGACACAAGAGGATATAAGTACCAAAGAAGAATGAAGAGGCCACAACTAATAGAAATGAGTTACCTTTTACAGGTGCATTAGCCTCTTCATTTCCAAAATCCACGTTCGCCTCCTGCAAATTATCTGAGGGAGCAAGAAGTACGGAGACAATTAGAGGATGCACAAATTCCTTTGTGTGCCATCTAAAAAATACATTGTCAATGGTAGATGTACCTGAATTCATGGAATCAGGTCCTACATTGATGTCCTCCCTAATGTCAGCAACTCCTGTAGGCCTCTCTACGTGGGGCAGCGAGTCGGGCTCACCAGAAGATACAGGAGCAGGATCAGGACTCATCTCGCCCTCTCCACGCTCTCCTATATAGAGATGGAAAGGCATGAGTCAATGTTCTGAATAATCAAGAGAATGGTTTACATGGTAGATGTTACCTCCATCACTAGCAGGATCATCACCGGCCAAGTCCATATCGGAGGCTCGGGAAGCTGCACGCGGCTTACGGGCTAATCTCTTCCGCCTAGCAGCAGGGATAATAGTCGAAGGTCTCGCCTGGGGAGGAGGGCGGAACTCTTCTTCCTGGTCACCAATGGTCCCTGAAACATCAAACCATTGTCAGCTTTAATAATTCTGGGAAGCAGAAGAAAAAAAAATGAATGACTAACCTCGCTCGGAAAAGTCATCGTAATCTTCAGGATCTCCACCTGAAGCCTCGTCTGTAGAATGGAATGTCCTTTGTCACTCTTCATCAATCTGACGAGTCTTGCTCCGTGTCCTCTGTGACCGAGCGTTTTCCCAAATCCTGCGGGAATCAACCTGAGAAGCTTCCTCGGCCTCTAGCTCTGCGATCGGCTTCACGGGGATAGTCTTGTTGGCTGCTAACAACCATTTGCAGCTCAAGAAAGTGAGGTTCAACTGCCGATCAGCACTCGGGAGACTGAACTTGGTACCAGTACAGCCAGTCACGGTCCACAACCAAGCACGGAGACCATCCACCAAACCGCCGTGGGCCCGAAGCTGCTGTCGGGGGTTCCCGACGTAAAGCTGATCATAGCCAAACTGGCGAGCAAATCGGCAGGGTAGATATGGCTCTATGAAGCACTGATCCCTCATCCGAAAATTCAGGTAACCTGGCCTAATGTTCACTAGCCAGTTGAAGCAGCCGATGTCTAAGTGAGTACGATATTCCCTTGGCCTCTCTTCGTCTATCAAACAATCACCGTATCGGCCGGAGAACTACGAAAAGCAAGTGGAAAATGCCCAACACTTATGGACCTGCAGCTGCTGTCTAATCTCAAAAAATCCGTGCCCTTCCCACTTGCCATTCTCAAGCAACTGTAGTAGGGGAACAGAGTGGTCTGTGGCGCTCGGTACCGACATCATATCCGAACGGTGAAGGACGAACCAGACCATCAAGTAAGTGTACAGGAGCTCCGTCTTAATGGTGGGAATCTGACCCGGCAAATCACTTTCCTTCCGTGTAAAGGCACCAGAAAGCTATCGAAGTCCTCGATGAATGTCAGCTACCATTACCGGAAGAAGTGAAAGCTCTTTCTTATAGGCGAGCTGAACGGCTGGGTAGAGCACCTCCAAGGGCAAGGCGTCGCCAGACTGATAGGGAACCACACACTTCTTTAGCCAAATAGCAAGATAACCGGCAAGAAGAGTCATCGGTCGATTCGGTGCGGTCGCATGCCATAAGAAGGATCTGAACCTGGTACCTGCAGGAAAACCACCCTCAAGACTGCTAGTGGTATAAGAATGGGCGTCAATCTTCTTCAACAAACTGTTCACCCCGGAGGGAGTAAGTGGGGCCAACTCACAAATAGCCTCGCCAGAACTGCTCTCCAGATTCTTGAACAAATAATTCGCAAACTGCTTCAGACTCACGGAGGCCTTAGTCCTCTTTGCTAAAGGCTCAGACTGTGCCAAAGCAATGTGATAGTGACAAGTGAGATCCCATAGAGTCTCATAGCGATTGGGCATACGATCCTTCAACTGGTCCAATTCATGATTAGAGGGAAAGTACTCCTGGTATAGCATCTGTCCCATGGGCAAGCCAGAAATCCTGTGCATCTCGTGAAGAGCCAAGCCTAACTCCCCCTGCCGGGTCAGAAAAGTGTTCGAGTCTGGATTATATTGCTCGAACAAAGTACAGAAATGCCTCGCACTGACAGGCAAGCCATACATGGTGGCACGAACGGCTGCATATAAACCACAAGCGTGCAACTCCTCGCCCCATCGGCTCAATACGTACGTCGTCATGCGGGTCCACCAAAACTTGTCCAAAGAATGGACCCAACCGTAAATCCTGTGACGCGTCGCAGGCATCTCCCGTCCTAGAGCAGCGAGGCGATTCCTCAAGGTAGAAGTGGTGGCAAGGAACTCGTTACGTGGTGGTGCATCCAGCCCTAACACTCCAGGATGCAATCCGGTGATATGACTCCTACTCGAGCCAGGAAAAGCCTGATGGGTGATGTAGCCGCAGTGGACACTCTCGTGCTCCCCCGTCAAGCGCCACGACATCTCCTGTGTCACAGCCTGACGTCTAAGCTCGGTCAATGAACGATGCCGAGGAATCTTCGACAAATATATCAAGCCACTGCCGGTTTTATGAAGCCAATGCTCAGCCTCAATAAACACGGCATCCGGGTCCTCGACAGAGTCGCCAAATAGAAAGTTAGTCTTCCGGAGAGGCTGAATAGAGCTGGCTTCCTTCACGAAAGGTGCGTCGATGATCAACTGTCGGAGAGCTCGATGCCCACCTTCCCTCACTACTTGAGCAACCTCTGTCGATGTGCCCAAAGCAAACTGAGGAGTAACTGGAATGTGGGAAAGATCGTCGGAGGTCGAATAGTACTCGCCACGACGTCCATATACTGCATGAGACGAGAATGATCCAGAAGGGTATCCCACTGGAAATAAAACAGTTAAACACTTGTTAGTCTCAGCTATAAAAGGAAATTGAACTCATTTTACAAATGGGTAAAATAGAGTCATTGCCTTATAAAGAGTGAGACGATTTGGCCACATTGTGCAATTACAAGATAGGGTATATTGATAATATATTCCTGCCTTATAAAGCACAATGCAGCTCCAAATCGCCCCCTTTATTTTAGAGATATGGTTTTGACCAAGCAAAACATATCTTTAAAGCGTAGATCCTCACCAAGGAGAATTAATGCTCTTCCCGATTGCCTCACCCAGGAGAACAACGTGGGATAAAAGGACCAATTTGCAAATTTTTAAGAAAAAAGGGGTTAATTTATAAATTTCCAAATACTACCAAAAATAGCTCACCAGCGTAAGAAGGAGGCGCGCCATCAGCCGACGTAGCGGGGGAACGACCTCTCGAGGCACGTGACATAATGAGCTGCAAAATAAATTGAGGGATCAGATCTAGAAAAAAGATCACTTTTTTATCAATTCTACCCCCCTGAAAGAGAAGCTCGAGGCGCCAAATCATGAGTCTAACCCTCACATGCTATCCCACAAATCCACAAATTGAATTAAGCATAAAATAAGCCAAAATTATGGAGGATTTACCTGAAGAAAAGCTCGAGATCCAATAAAAATGAGATCTTTAAGGAAACTTGAACCACGCGCTCGAGGGGCCTGAGAGAAATCCTAAATATGGAAGTTTGGGGAGATTCTTCAGTCCAAGATCAAAAGGAAGCCTAGATCTAGGACAACTATCAAGGTTTGGAGGATAAAAGACGCTCGAGGGAAAAGAAAATCAAAAAATAAGGACAACGGGGGGCCGGCCCTAGAGAGGAGAAAGAAAAGAAAAGAAAGAAGAAAAAAAGACCCCTTTTATAGGGTGGACCAAGTTGAACCAGACCGGACCAAGTTGAACCAGACCGGACCGGTCCAAATCAGTTCAAAAGAGGCTGAATCAAGCATCGAAACGACCTCAAATCAACCGAGGGTTTAATCCTTGGTTTATTCTTGCCTCTCCCACACATTCGGAAGGGTCGGACCATTTTTTGAGCCAAATTATTGCCTTTTTGGCTCATTTTTAAGCCGGTTCAGCTTATTTTGGGCACGGAAATACTCCAATAAGGTATACGAGTATAAACTATTCCCTATTTTTATTGAGAAGTTCCTGGAGAATATTTTTCTAAAAATATTCTTAAGGATAACTCAATAACACGACGCCGGACAACGCGTCGCCAATAAAGACTCAGTGCCAACAGTCGAGGGTCAGTTATATGTCGAACCAACAAGCATGAGCTAAAGATTGGAAAATCAGGAATCGACTTCAAGTTCAAATTCCGACAACGGTCAGACAATAAATGCAGCACCGGAATCCTTACAGCCATTCGACAAAGCACCGAATAGCCTGAAGGAGTGAAGGAATACAGAACGAAGGTCATTTCCAGGTCCCGTTACACCGACGGAGGGTAGGGGCAATCATATCCAAAGCATTCCAGACCCTTCTATAAAAGAACGAGGCTGGAATACTTTGGAGGGGGTATCTGTAGGCGTATAAAATTGCCTATAAGTCCCTTAGCACAGCTCGGCACGATAATTCGACAAATCAACGAACGT
>BQKN01065385.1:10352-61284 GCA_022839385.1 Asparagus kiusianus
ATATCTAATAACGTACCGACTCCGGGATTCCGGGGCGGGGCGTTACACTTATACTCTCTTATACTTTCTATCTAATCCTTTCATCAAATGACTTCTGGATCTAATTATGAAGAGCAAAACTTATCTCCCGATCTTGAAATGAGTGCTCCTACTGGGTCTACTCCTACCGAAGTTAATCCCGAATCCGGTGGCGACGAATCTGCACTAAGAGCTCCTAAAAGGCCAAGATCTGATGTGTGAAATTTTTACGAGAAAATCGGCATCACCAAGAATGAACACGGTAGGATCCTCACCTAGAAGGCTAAGTGTGCGTTGTGCGGCAAGATTTTTTAAGCTCATCATAAGAGCGGCACCAACCACCTCAAACACCATTTAGATAAACACAACAAAAGCCAGACTCCTCAAGGTGATATCCGACAATCTATGATTTCTCAATCCTCCTCTTCTGGTAGTCTCGGTAGTTGGAACTATGACGCTGCCAGAGCCAGGAAATGCGTAATCAGGTTTATCATTCTTAAAACCTTCCTTTTAAATTAGTAGAAGATGATGAATTTGAAGATATGTTTAGAGATGGTTTTTATCTTGCATTTAAAAAATTTTCTCGTCAAACCTGTCAATGTGATATTTTAAAATATTATCAGGAGGAATAAGGAAAAATAATTTCTTATTTTAAAAATTTAAACTGTAAATTTTCTTTAACTTCTAATATTTGGATATCTAGAGCACAAACTGGATATTTATGTATCACAGCACACTGGATTGATGAAAATTGGCAAATGTTTAAAAGAGTTGTTTCTTTTATTGCAATAGAAGAGTCACATACAAGTGTTAATGTTGCAAATTTGATAATTGAAAAACTTATGAAATTAGAAATTTCAGAAATAATATTTTCTCTTTTACTAGATAATGCAAGTAATAACAATGTAGCTGTTGATTTTATCAGATCAACTTTATCATTGCCATGTCATGGTGATCTTTTTTATATTAAGTGTATCTGTCATATTTTAAATTTAATTGTTCAAAGTACATTTACTAAAATTAAACCCATGATAGAAAAAATTAGAACAGTTGCTTATATGCATAATGCTTCTGAACAAAGACTTAAAAGATGAAAACAATTTTATAAAAGAAAAAATATAAAGCCGAGACTAATTCCAAAATATGGTGATCATAAGTGGAATTCCACCTATGCAATGCTAAGTGTAGCAATAGAATATAAAGACATTATAACTGATTTTATAAACTATTATGCTTCTACTTCTAGTTCTGATAGCACTTATGGAATAACTGAAGATGAATGGACAATTATATATAATTTAAATAAAATATTATAAGTTTTTATGATGCTACAATGTTATTATCTGGCTGTTATTATCCAACCATTACTTTAGATGCTTTACAAATTTTAAATATTCAAATTTTTTTTGGAAAATATCGTATGGATGATACTTTTGGACCTATGATTTTTCAAATGGAGAGCAAATTTAATAAGTACTTTAGGCCTATTCCTCATATTTTTGGTTTGGGGGTTCTTATTGATCCATGCTTGAAGGATATTGGCCTTTGAAGTTTGTTACAATTCTTATATGGTGGACAGATTATAGACTTAGATGATGAAAGCACCCTTGCTGCTACTACTCATCATTTAGCTATTAGGAATTATTTTCAAACCTTATATGATGAGTATGCAGCTAGACATGGTGTAGCTACACAACAGTCTACAGCTTCGGTTTCTTCGAGCTCATCCCGAGGTAAAAGTATAAGTTTTGATAGGTATGCAATGGTAGCTGAGCTAACTGGTGGATCTGGATTTGGATTGTCATCATTGGAGGTTTCTGAAATAGATGAATATTTATCTGCTTCTTTAGTTAAATGTTAATGAAATGCTTTAGGTATTTTGCAATGGTGGAAAGTATATGGATCAGTTTCATATCCTATACTTTCCACCATGGTTCGTGACTTACTAACAGTGCAGGTTTTGACGGTAGCTTCGGAATCCGCCTTCAGCACAGCAGGACGTTTGATCGACGACCACAGGACATGCTTAGATCCGTATACTGTACAAGCGGTGATGTGCTTATAAGATTGGTGGAGGTACGAGAAGCGAGCGTAAGGCATCGATCGGATGGCTGGAATTGAAGATAAATTTAAAGAATTGGGACTAGCAGATAGATATAAAGAATAAATAATATTAATCAAATTATAATTTTTATATCTTATCTTAAAATTTGTAAAGAATTATTTTGAAAATAGTTACAAATGATAGTGATATAGGTGAGTAGGTGCCAACCTAGTTGGGATGTACTTATCTATTGTGATACGATGAATTCCAAAATAAATTTGTACTTGTAATTTATAAATGATTTATTAATTATTAATAAAGAATTTATTATTATTATTTTTTATTTATAATTTATGTCATTTTAAGTGACTAATAAATTATTATTTTTTATTAAATTTTTTTGTCTTTTTTTATAATTTAAAATTTAAATAAAATATAAAAATTTGAAAAAAATTAAAAAAAATCCGGGCCAGCCCGGAACCGGCCCGGGCCCAGATTTCTGGGCCGGGCCGGGCCAAGCCGGCCTGAATGGACAGGCCTAGATCTGTTGTCAAAAAATAACTTTTTTCTCTTTGAGGATAGAAGAGTCAAAAAACTACACTGACTGAGTTTACGCAGGAAAAAACAAAAGAAACAGAAAGAAATAGAGAGATCATAAGTTAAAAGGAGTAGTTTATCCGCAACTGACCGCTATAAACTATTCTTGACAGCACATTATGTTTTTTATCCTCTCCTCTCACCTTGTATACTTTTCTGAAGTCCTCTATAGGATTTATTTATTGAGATTTGAAATATGATTTTGGGAATTGATCCCGTTTGGCAAAGGGTTAATGAAGAGGGGTTAAAGAGAATGATTAATATACTTAGCCCATTTGATAATTTGAAGGACTAAATTATTAACCCGTTAAATAAGTTTTATTTTCGCCCTTATGATTAGTTTTAGTGTTTGGGAATAACAATGATTTTGACTATTTTTTTTATAATTAGAAGAGTTAACTCTTATTCCATCTAAATAGGAGTATTAGTAAACCCCTCATTTTGAGGGGTTAACTCATTTTAACCCCTCTAGAGGGGTTAACTTAACCCTTCTATATTTTTTATGTTTGGCAAATTATGGAGGGTTAACTCACTTTAACCCTTATATAGATTTGTTGTGTTTGGCAGATTAAGAAGGGGTTAAGTCTCCTTAACCCCTCACTTAACCCTTTGCTAAACGGTACCTAGGACACCTTGTTTAGTTACCTTGATTGTAATGACTACGATCATACACATTTCTTATTCCTATAGGCCAATATTAGATACCCTTTGCATATTAGTTAAGGTTTTCATCTCTCACCGCATTAAACAAACTAGAAATTAGGAGTGCGAAACCGCAACCGTGTCTGAGGAAATATCTAAAACCGTATCCGTTTGGATAGAGATATGGTTATTCAAATCTTAATCCGTACATTAATGAATTTTAGGTTAATTTTGATGATCAAGATATCTAATCTTAGCTTTTCAAATATAATCAATATATTAATGAACTCTTCTCTATCACATGAACTATATTTGTTCTCATTCTAGTTTCATCATATTCATTTTGTATAGGCATGCATATCCAATTATATATATTCACATGTATATCCATATCTGCATCCGATATTAGCGGATACGCTAATGAATTTTTTTTATCGAGATATATGAGTATCTGTATCCGTAATGGGAGAACGGATATGGATATGATAAGTGTCTTGTCCACGCATATAGGGACCGAATGCATCCCTAGTATAAATGCAAAATGAATCTGCAACTTGGTCAAGGGATGTGTGCATTGTGTATAGTTTAAGAACCATGCTTTAGGTATCTATTAATTTTTAAGTTAATGTCACGATAATTTAACAGGAGTTGTACTGCAAATGTCTGCATTTTGTACTGCAACTAAGACTTGGTTTGCCCTTTGGAAGTTTCAAGAGTGGATTAAGATATTTTGTTGTTCTCTGGCCTTCTTCAGAAATTGTATTTATTTTATTTTATTTTATTTATATTAATTTTAGAAGTTATATGATCAGATATATTCAAGGTTATTATTGTTGCTCCCATCATGATTGTTGTTTTCAATATCACATGTCATTGAACGCATCATAACACTAAATTTGTGATAAAAATTGAGAGTTATAAGTTTATGTTCTAATATAGTCATTTAATTTGATTTTAATTTGGGTGCAATGCACTTTTCAGATACTCTAGACTCGTTTATTTATATTACTAGTTTTTATGCACATACCTTACATGTGGTTAAATATCATAATTATTTATTTTTAGTTTGTTTCTTTACTAAAATTTATTCTTCGATTTTAATTTGATAATTTTTACTCACTCATGTCTCTAAAATTCAATATTGTGATTATGTATCTTTTTTAATGTTTGTTTTGAATGGGCTACACCCAATCTTAAGTTTCATATTGATAATTGAATTGACACGAAACTAACGTGAAACCAATTTGAATATTCATGTTATATGGATCGACTTGAAAGAAAGTTTTACCTATAGAAGTATAATGTTGCAAAAGTAAAAATACTTGAAAAAATAGCATTATAATAGCAAGATGAATAATTAAAGCCAATAAGCCTAGACGATTGATTAGAAGTGGCTAAAATGGCACAAAAGATAATATGGATTTTATTCCTAATTATTGATAGACTTCATTAAAAACCATAAACTAAATATTAATGTTAACTCTATTATAATTTTATACAATAAAACGTCCACAAAATAAGTATTGTAAAAATCTCTTCCAAATATTCCTAATTTTACTCAAAATTTAGGCTATTATATAACATATTAAGAAAATATTATCTTTTATTCTTTCTGTTTCATTTTTTATTGAGCCAAGATCAAGCCTTCTTCACTTTATCTTTTTCTAGGGTAATTTTGGAGTGGTGTCTTCATCATCTACGTTAATTGTGACATCAAGGTGGACCAGGATTTCTCGTTCTGTTATCTTTCCCTGGGCTCATTTATCTTCTATTTTCTCATCTAACTTTACAAGTAATTTGAATGAGAACAAATGCGAATAAGAATAAATGTTAATTTCACATATATGATAATTTTTCTGTGTTTCTAACTTATTATTTAAGTTAAATTAGGATTGACCTATTTTTTCTTTGCAATCAATTCTTGTATTGTGCACCTGATAAAAGTTTTTACTATGTCAAACAGTGTTACCTTTGCAATGTCCTAAGTCATCAGAGATTCTATAACATTTTATTTGGACACTCGTTATTAATATATATAACCACCTTCTTGTTGCGGCCTTTGCAAGCTTAAAGCCACAGCTCAAGTCTACTATAACTGACAGTTATTTTTGCCTTGAATGTGCAATAGCGTATTTCTATATTGGTAAACTTTTTTCTTAAGTTATGATAAGTATCATATGTATATATTTTGTCTACTATAGTGATTTACCACCTTTTGTCTGCCTTGTTAAGTAAGTATTATGTGGATACATTTTGTCAATTATGGTGATTTTCTTCCTCTTGTCAGGTTTGTTATATCTCATAATATAGTTGATCAATAGCTTCACATTAGTTGCTATTGCAATGTCATCTATATTTAATTATATAATAAGTTTATGACTCCTTAAGTATTTGAAGAATAAAATATAAAATTTTATAACACTTACTAATATTTCTTGTATCTTCTATGAAAAATACTTCTTGATTGAAAAAAGTTATTTAATACGTTCTTTAATGGGAAACCAGTTGGCGTGTCTTTGACAGATATGTCTCTTGTTAATATCAATTCAAGTGATTTATGTAAGTTTATGAATTTTGGGTTAATTTCGTTCACTTTTCCATTTAAAATGAAAATAGTTAGATCATTTTGAAGGATATCTCTGAACCTTTTAATAGTTTCTATATACGTAACTCATTGTATTTTTTTACCCTGTGAATATTATTAACACTAGAGAATATTTTTTACCATATGAATATTACTAACATCAGATAATAATATTTATAAAATATAATTAATTAATGCTAAGCTATTATATTATAGTCTTTTATCAATTTTAAGTGATTTAGTCTTCTATCAATTAATGCTACATCTGTATTTTTGATATTCCAACTTAAGAGTAAAATTATATGCAATTACTTTTATTTATACAATGATATTAAATTTTAATCTATCAATATATTTTCCAAATTTTATGGTTTTTTATAATATTAAACTTTTGAGGGTGTTTCTATAATTTTTTTAAAACTTTGAGGGTGTTAATTGAAAATGTTATAATTTAGAAGGTTACTACTAATTTCTAGATTTTATGTTTATTGTTTTATATTTTGAAAAGTCAGGATGTTTTTTGTAATTTTAAACTATTGAGGGTGTTTGTGTAATTTTTATAATTTTTTAGTTTTTTAACAATAATTCATGTATTATCTTTCTCTATCATCCCTTAGGCTTAATTAATGCGACAAAGAGCTTTTTACGGTGGAGAAAGAAGAATCTATGTTCAAGTTTGATGGTTGTTATAGTTTTTCAAGTGGTGGAAAACAATCTCTAATCATTGGCAGACAAGTGTCTCGTATTATGCATAATCAAGTCAACATCTCAAGACAATCAAATGCCCAACTCGATTGACTCGACACACCGACATCTTGCGAGGACGACTCGAAAGACGTCACATGTCAACGACCCAAAAGGCGTTACATGTTGTCCCATGGCTGAGTCGACTACTTAATCAGTCCACTCGGCCGACTCATCGGCTGACACCTTACGAGGACGACTCAAAAGATAGTACTTCTCAACCATTCGACGAGTAGAAAGGTGACGAAATGCCTCGAGCCCCCTCTTGCACACTGATGACCAATCACCTCACAATAAATACCATTAAATGCATTATGGACGACATCATTTCTCTTCCCCCCCATAATATTTATGACACATCAAACCACGTCGGTACCGCACACCCTCCATCACTTCGCATTAAACACCAAAGTGACCTCTCACTCACTCGTCGGCTGACAGTTGTAAAGTTGAGGCTAACATGGCCGTCATCCCATACTCGGTCAAAGTTACTCTTCTACCCTCATGCCCCTATTATAAAAAAATATACTATTTTCAATTACAGGGTAAGCTTTGACTACTACTCTCTAAGCTTAAGAACTGCTATAGTTCTTTTTACTTCTACACTCAAGCAGATCACTGACTTGATCATTGGAGGAACAACTAGGGACTCAGACCCCACCCTCTTACGATTTGTTACTTGTGCAGGGAAGAACAGTTTGCTCAAGAATCAGACATTCGGAGAGTTAGAGGACCTCCTTCTACTCAATCAATATCTTATTTGACTGTGTGATTTTATACATCAACAATGGTAATCCTTAGAATTCCACCTATGTTGTTTGCAAGTTTTGAGGGCATTTTTTTATAATTTAAACTTTGGAGGGTGTTTTATAATTTTTAAAATGTTGATGATGTTAATTTTAAATTTTAAATTCTTCAGAGGATACTGTTAATTTTCAAATTTCATGTTTGTTATTTTAAGTTTTGATATGTAATGGTGTTTTGTGTAATTTTAAATATTTGAGAGTCTTTTGTATAATTTTTGAAACTTTCTGGGTTTTTTTGTTATTGTTGTAACATTTTATCTAACTTATTAATCTTATTTTTTTAATTATTGAGCTATAGATAATTCACGTGGGATTAACATAGGTGTTATAGTGTTCCTACCCATGGACATATGGCGTATTGGCAAACAAACAGATGTATCTTCATACGTCTTGCCCCGCTCAACTGGATGGCCCAGATCCCTCAGAATTTGACTCAACCAATTCACCAAGTCGACGTTCTCTCATGCCGACACGAAAGGTGGTGTTAGTCGGTCCTCTCGTCCTGGACGACTTGCCAAGAGTCTACTCGACTACTCGTCCAAAACACCTTTTAGAACCACCTTGAAACGGTGTTACTTCTCGACGAAGCTATCCTCACTGGCTACATGCCCACATCACATTCAATGCATAGCAGGTGCATTATTTCTCTAGCCCCGATAGTCTTCATGACTCATCGGACCACGCGGGCTACTGTCCCGCCACTGATCACTTCTCATTAATGTCGAAGTGATCTACCCTTCAATCGTCAGCCGACACATGTAAAGCAAAAGCTGATTCAGCTGCCAACTCGCACTTCGTCACCGCCTCACTATGCTCGGTCAAAGTGACTAATTAACCCCTCATGTTTCGGATATAAATACAGTTATCATTCAAACTTAGGGGAGACTTTTTGAAAAAAAAATCTAACCTTAGAGCATGTTACTACACACAAGAACATATTGTTCTTACTTTTCTCACTCAAGTTCATCAACTAACTTGATCATCAGATGTACAACAGGGGAACTAATCCCCGCCCTCTTACGAGTTTCTATACGTACAGATTGATCAACACCCCCAATTAAAAAACCAGACATAAAGTCAGTGAAGAAAGCGAACCTTCATCAACACTGAACCGAACCTATCCTCTTTTGGATACAATTGATTGTTTGATCTTAGTCATCAACAATAGGTATAATTATGATTATGATAGATTAAGATTTAAATAAAATATTTAAAAAGTGAATGGTAATATTAACCAAGGAATGATTTTCCCGAACTCGTGCTTTTAAAGGAAGTAGATAAACTTTTGAGGGTGTTTTTATAATTTTAAAAATGTTGAGGATGTTAATTATAAATTTAAAATTCTTTAGAGGATACTGTTAATTTTTAAATTTCATGTTTGTTATTTAAGTTTTAATATGTGATGATATTTTGTGTAATTTTGAATATTTGAGAGTATTTTGTATAATTTTTAAAACTTTTTTGGTTTTTTATTATTGTTGTAATTTTTTTATGTAACTTATTAATCTTATTTTTTTTTAATTATTGAGATATAGGTAATTCACGTGGGATTAGGATATGATATAATTATGATTATGATAGATTACAGTTTAAATAAAATATTTAAAAAGTGAAGGGTAATATTGACCAAGAAAAATTTTCCCGAATTTGTGCTTTTAAAAAAGATATATGATTTTTCTATAGAAAATGTATAATTAAAGAGGTTTGAATATGATGAATTTCTCTTTTTACAGCAAAGTTAAGAAAATAGACTTATAGTTTTATACTTTGATTGGACCGTTCCCCTTTACTTTCTATGATTCACTTTGTTTTCGGTACTACTTTTTTATCCTCCATTTTATTATGTACATTAGGATCCTTTCCACATAACCTTAATTATTATATAAAGTGAAAGCGTGTTTGCCTTTATCTTATGTAATGTAATTATCAACTAATATGGTTTATTGATTTTAAACGCTTATTACTATGGGCTTCTCGAACCAGTAGGAAGCACATGGGTGAGCCCCTCAAATCTTCGATTTTTTTTCCCAAATCGATTTTTTTTCCCAAAAGCTTTTTATTTGAGTTTAAGGAACTCGACCTTTGGAGCAAAGGAGGAGGCAAGCAGAGCTACAGCTTAGACAAAAAGCTACGGCACAATAAATATAATAATGTGACCACAATTAATATCAGTAGCTTTCCTAGGTTTTGCCATGTACTACATCGACAGATACAACCATCAAAGTATAGTGTGATGAGGTGCCTATTTTATTTTATTTATTATTTATTATTTTTTTGCCATAAATCAAGAAAAAATGACTTAATGATATGATTCATGTAAAGATTGTATTTGTGCATTACAGTATTGGTGATCAAACCTTGGCCCGAGTATTTGAGGGCCATCTTTGTGGGATTCTCTCTCTTTGTTATCATCCCAACGAAGAAATTTTGTGAGGATTCCTTAGCGGTATTTTTTTTACTCTAGCTGCTTTATGATGCTTTTATGTGTATTATGCGAAAAAAATTTCACAGTTTTTTGGTTACTGAAAAACAAGATCCATAATATATACAAGAACTTGAACGCATTTAAGAGACTTATTTTGATGTAGTTTTTTTTTCTGTTTAATTTTGGTACCGTGTATTTACGATATGAAGCATGCGATTTTATTCTATCTATTGTGACAACTATTTTCGGCCGGCATGTTGGTGACTTTGTTTAAATTTATTTTAATTGTTCTTTTAAGAAGTGTTCATTCGTTGAAGGACACCTAGCAACCCCGATATTATCCTTTGCCTGTTCAAGTGGCGAATGAATGGACAATTAATAAATATTGAGAAAGACAATCATAACTTAAATTTCCAAATGTATATAATTATTGACCTTTTTTTAAGTACGTTTAATCTATTTGGAGATAAACGAAACAGCATCTACAAGACGTGACATCAAAGAGTTTAAAATTTTTTTTGGTCAATGAAAAATATGTATTGATCATTTACCGATTGGGAAATATTCGTACATCAGATCATTCCAGTTTTACTGGAAGTAACAAAGAAAGAGAAAAAAATTTACAATTGCTTAATTTTCTCTTTAATATAGGTGGGGTCCGTGGGGATGTCATCATTTAGTATCTTTGAAAGAATAGTAAGTTTCACAGATGTAAAAACTGTTTCAGCCCCTCTTGTAATGGATTAGAAGATCCTCTGATTTCTCTCCTGCCATATTGCATAAACAGAAGCAGATAAAGCCATCCTCTTAAGCTTCTTCATAAAACTCTCACCCTTCAACCTTAATGTATACCAATCAACAACATTGCTCCATACACATGATCTCCATTTATAGTTCAGCCAGTCCATGACTCTATTCCATATGTTTACTGAATATTCACACTCAAAAAATAAACGTTGATAGGTTTCCATCTGCTGATGGCATAGTATGCATGTATTTGTGTCGAGAATTTTCAAGCATCACAGTCTTTCTTGAGTTAATAGTCTTTGATGCATGGCCAGCCATAGAGTAAAAGAATGTTTAGGGTAGTGCCATTCATCTCAAACTGTTTTAGACCATGAAGTTTGTGCATTTTGATGAATATGCACATTGTAGATAGAGGAAAGATGTACCTTACTTTCAGAACAATTCCTCGCAATGACATTCAACACACTTGTCACATTGCCAAATTTTCCAATCATCTTATCCCTGATTTTTATTATTTGCTTCCACATCCAAGAGTCATTAACTCTGGCTTAAACTTGCCATATGCTAGTTTGTTTTAGGTAATTCTCATGAACCCATTTAATCCGTAGCATATCCTTCTTCAAATGAATCATCCAAAGAAGCTTCAAAGCCGCAGCTTGATTCCAGAATTTAGCAGAGAATATTCCCAAACCACCATGTTTTTTGCTCTGACAAATAGCTGACAAGGAAACTAGATGGGTTTTGCCATTCCATAAAAAATCAGAGCATAAGCTATCTATTTTCTCCAAAACTTTTACTGGTAGGGTGTAATTTGTTGTCCAAAAGAGATGATTACCCAAGATGACTGATTTAATAAGTTGCAGTCTTCCAACATAGGATAGTGCTTTCTTCTTTTGCCAACATTGAAACTGTTCAGATATCTTAATAATCAAGGGAGAGCAATCTGAGCATGACAATCTTTTCAAGATCAGAGGGACACCTAAATATCTCACAGGTAGTGCTCCCTCAGAGAAATTAAGTAATGAGCAGATCTGAAGCTTTAAATTGCTGTCAATGCCACTCAAATATATAGAGCACTTATTTGGGTTAGTTTCTAACCCAGAGACTTGACTAAACTCAGAGAGGCATTCCTTCAATTTCGTTATTAAGTGCATATCAGCTTTACAAAAGAGCAACAAGTCATCAGCAAAAAATAATTGAGTTATCTTGAGCCTTGAGCATTTAGGATGATATCTGAAAAGACTATCATTTTTTAAAGAACTCAATTTCCTGGACAGGTACTCCATCCCAAGAACAAATAAGTATGTCGAGAGGGGATCCCCTTGCCTTAAGCCTCTAGCACCTTTGAAATATCCATGCAAAGTACCATTAATAGATAGGAAGAATTTTGAAGTGGTGATACACTCCATGATCTACTTGACCATAGTCTCAGGGAAACCCAAGCCAAGTAACACAGAGTTGATAAAACTCCAACTAATGGTATCAAAAGCTTTCCTCAAATCAATATTAAGGATTGCTCTTGGTGATGTATGTTTTCTACCATAGTGTTTTATAAGATCATGTGCTAGTAGAATGTTACTTGAAATGAGCCTTCCTTTGATGAATGCACTTTGTGCTTCATTGACTAGGAAACCTATCACTCCTTGAATTCTGTTAGCAATGACTTTGAGATTATCTTGTAAACACAATTGCAACAAGATATTGGTCTATAATCTGAGGGAGTCTTAGGATTAAGAATTTTTGGTATCAAGGTGATTGATGTAGAGTTGATAGCACCAAGAAGCTTACCAGACTTGAAAAACTCCTCTGCAGCTAGGTATACATCTTCCTGTATCATATTTTTGAAGAAAGAGGCATTGTAACCATCTGGCCCAGGAGCTTTTTCACTAGGTAAATAAAGCTAGCTTGATTTCATCTCTTGTGACTGGAGTACTCAGGTTATTACTTTGAGTAAATGAAAGAACTGGACCATTTGCTATCACCCTTTGGTCTATCTGCAAAGTTTGCCCAGTAGTGCCCAGGAGATTTGTGTAGTAACTAATAAATTCAGATGTGATATCTGAAAAATCAGTTAGTCTCTCACCATTGTCATTATATAATGATAGCACCTTATTTTGATTTCTTCTGGCTTTCATAATAGAGTGAAAGAAATGAGAGCATTTATCCCCATATAACCCCCATTTGATGCTAGCTTTTTGTCTGAAGAATGAGGTTTCAAAATCAACCAGTCTCATATAATTGCTCAAGCATTCCTTCTTTTTTGATATTAGATCAGAGTTGAAAGGAACATCATTTAGCAGTAGTTGAATATCAGAGAGATCACATTTTTCCTCAATACATGCTCACTAATATTCATGAAGTGTTTTTTGTTCAAATCTTTCAGAGCAGGTTTGAGTTTTTTTGATTTTGTATGTAGCATGTACATGTAGAAACCCCTACAGTTCTGCTCCCATACAGACTTAACAACTTTGTTAAAATCAGGGTGTTTAGTCCACATACTGAAGAATTTAAAAGGCTTTTACCTTCACAGATGTCATCAATTACTGTAATCAAGGCTGGAAAATGATCAGAGAAGTTTGGCACAAGAAAATCAACTTGACTTGAGGTATATTGATGAATCCACTCCTCATTAACCAAGATTCTATCCAATTTACTCCAAATTCTTAAAGTAGCATCCTGTTTGTTACACCAAGTGAAGAAGCAACCTGTAGTTTTTAGATGAAGTAGTTGGCATGAAGTGATGAAGTTATTAAAATCCTCAGTCTCAGAATCTGTGACAGGAGAACCCCCTATTTTCTCTTCATTACTGGTGATGGTATTGAAATCTCCACCCACAAACCAAGGAGAATTAACACTTTGTTTGAAACTTAACAAGTCATGCTGGAGATTTTTCCTACCTTCTTGATCATTAAGAGCATATACTACAGTGGCAATGCATGAAATTTTTCCATCTTTAGAAATCACAGAGCATGATACATACTGGTCTGAGGAAGAAATACACTGGACTGATAGGATATTGCTGTCCCAGAGAATCCATATTCTACCATTCCTTGCTTGCTGAGTATTAGAAATACAATCCCAATCTTTAACCATTTTCTTTGCTATAGTATTCATTTTATCACAAGCAACTTTAGTTTCCAAAAGAGCTATAAATACAAGCTTATAATCATGTACAAATTGCTTCACTAACATATATTTAGAGGTTTTATTTAAACCTCTAACATTCCAGATTGCCAGTTGCATTTATTGAGAGGATCCTCCCCTATCAATGCTTGAGGGAGCAAATTCATTACTATGATCCAGTAAAGAGAATAGTGAAGCTTGAATATGAGAGGAATGTTTATCCATTGGTGATCTTCTAGCTATAAGATTTCTGTTTACACTTGTAAAGCCACTAACATTCACATAAGGGGATATATTTTGTATTGTAGAATTCATCAAGTGACCGGTATCATGGGTAGATTTCCCTTTATCAATATGCAGGCTGCTGGTGCACAACACTGTTTGTGCATGTTTTCTGGACAGATTCCCTCCAGAAATTTGATCAGATAAATCCATCACTCCTCTAGAAATTTGATCTGATATTTCATTTGTAGATTGTTCAGGTATCTGAACATCCTAAGGAGCATTATGAACAATTTTAGAAACAGGTACATTATCAGCAAACTGTTTTGGAACCCATATTTTCTTCATTGTTAATCTTCTACACTGATCAACTTCATGTCCCACTGTTTTGCAATTTGTACACCATCTTGGTTTTAATTCTGTAATACCCCAACCCTTGAGGGTGATGTGATTAGTATTAATAGATTTGAGTGGAATACTCATACCACCAAGATGCATCTTCTTTTCAGAAACCCAACTTTTAGAAACTCCAAAGTTAAGCGTGCTTGGCTTGGAGAAATTCTAGGATAGGTGACCCCTGGGAAGTTTTGCAGGGAGCGCGTAAGTGAGGACAAAACGTGCTGAAAAGACGTGGTGGTTTGTGATGTCAGTCCATCAGATCTAATAGCGTACCGACTCCGGGATTCCGGGGCGGGGCGTTACAAATTGATAAACCACTTTCTGAATATATTTTTTTCCCATCTGGACTTTGAATGATTAATTGATCAGGCAAGGCCACTTTTAAAGGCAAATCAACTTCAAGCAAGACTCTAGCATATGACAGTCTTTGTCTCATAGCCGTGAGTTTATCAGTAGTGATGGGGTTGCCTATGAGGCTAGCAATCTTACTTATACCTGAAGAGCTCCACAAGTTTAGCCTCAAATTAGGGAATTGAACCCACATTGGATAAGTACAATCCTGGATTTTTTTCAACATCAGTGTCAATTGTCCAAGGTTTCAAAACTAATGGCCTTAAGCCAAAGAACCAAGGAACAGTCTCAAGAACATCATCCATATGCTATTTAGTATGAAATTCAAAAAGGAAAACCCCTTGCTTGATCAAGTAGACTTTAGGAATTGAGATTTTTTCCCAAATCTTGTTCACATAGGTTTCCATGGATTTAAATTTTACATTTAATCCAATAACATGACTAATTAGAGAAAATTTCCAAAGATCTTCACCTTCTTTTCATTCTGATTCCGAGAAAGATACAGAATGACCTTGAGCAGATGGAATAAAATTCAATGACAAACCATTACCTTGCTTTCTATTGTCAGAGAATAAGCTAGCAAAAGTTTTCAATTCTGATCCATTTTCCTTTAAGCTAACATTTCTCACTTGATTTTCAACAGAGGTTTCATTTTCTTCATTTTCCAGATTTATATTTTTTCCTAAAATTTTATCAGATTCAGCTACATCAAAGTTGAAATCCACATTATGATCTATTATCTCATTTAGATCTGAATCAATCGCATCTTCAACTTCAACTGACCATTGGACAGAATTTTGAGATTGACTTAGTTGATGAGGGATCATCATACCAGATTTCAGCTGTGGAGATTGAGGATCGGACAGAGATTTAGATCTAGCAATAACTTCCTCAATCAGCATCTTCTTCCTTGCTCCTTTAGGACCCGTACTTTCCATTTCTTGAGGAAACAAAGAATTTACTATTTCATTAATGTCGGCAGCATTAGAATAGGAAACTCCAGTAGACGATGAGACTCCAGCATCAGCGTAGGTGGAGATGGAATCTCTCAACTCACTACTTTGAACTCTCTTTGTACTAGATCTCTTCTTCTTCGCCATGAAAATCTAGGCAGAGGAGCACGATAGCAAGAAGATCACTTGCTATCATGCGCCTAACAGACCGCCCCCATTAGTTATAAATTCAACAAAGAGTTTAAATTAATATGATTATCTTGAGGCTTTTTTTTCTCCTACAAACGACCTTTAGAATATAGAGACGTTTTATAGAAACTATATTTAATTGTCAAATTGTACATAAATAAGCTTTAAATAATTTGTTGTTGCAATTAACCACCTGAGAGCACTTTTCAGTTGAGCTTTTTTCAATAATTGGCCACAACTAGATTCCAGTAAGGATATTCTCTCTAATATGCTTAGGCCAAGTTTAGACTGAGTATAATTTTGTGTTAATAACCCTTTATCCTTTAACATAAAACAGTAACATGTTTGGTTTAAATTTTTGCGAGATATTAGGTGGGACTATTTAGTCTAATAAGATGAAATGGTCCAACGATTTAAGACTAAATAATAGGGCAAAAGGGGGTATTTTTATAGCTTGAGACTAATTGAAAACCAAGATAACCTCCACCTCAGCACTTTGATTGCGTAATAAATCATCTCATTTGTGATATCCCCATTTTGATTGCATATACCCATTAATCACCCTTCTTTACATATTAACCCCTCGAGATCTAGATATTTGTTAATCACCTAATATTTGAAAAGATCCTTTTGCCAAAATAGAAATATCAAAAATTTACAAAATAGCAATTAAAGAAAATAAAAATTACAAAGAGCCTCATAAGAATCTAAAAATTACAAGCAACCACTTGAAAAATCTAAAAAATACAAACACAGAATAAAAAATAAACAATCACAATAGTCCCCTAGAAAAAATTGAATTGCAACAATCCTATACAAAATCCGCAAATTTCAAACAACAATTGAAAATTAAAAAAATAACAAACAACACTTGTGTTATATTCCCTAAAAATACAAAATATTAATCTCCACAAAGAAGTCGACGCGTGTCTCACACTAGCCCTAATCCGACTAATTTAAGACCAAGATAACCTCCGCCTTAGCACGACGGACTTGATTGGTCGACATCTTGTGTAACAGAGTCAAAATGTGGTATTTCTCGGCTTTGGGCCTGAGGAATAGAAAGACAACGGTTACCTTGAACCCCTCGTCAGTCGACTACTCTCGCATTAACTGTCCTGACAACATCATCATTACTCTAGCCCTTATAGTCTTTATGATTCATTGGACCCAGTTAGCACCAAGCACATGCTATCATTCCTACAATAAATGCACAGGTGACTCACCTCCTTCAGCAACTGGCACGTAGCACATGTCTGCCAACTCAACTACCTGACATGGCCCAAGTTACCTTCTTGCCCCTTAGATCCACTATAAATGAGCATCACTGCATGAGGTAACTCTCTCTGATCTTTTTTATATAATTATGAGTTAACTCTATATTTCCCCACTCAAGATCTCCTACTAACTTGATCGTCAGACAAACAACCAAAGAACCCATCTCCGCCCTCTTATGAGTTTTTTCATATGCAGGGAAGTACAACATGCCCTAGAACCATTCATTAGGAGGAGTAAAAGGACCCTAATCACTCCACAAACTCTCAGATAGCCCCATATTTGATAACTGACATCAACACCTGGAGAAGTTTTAAACATTATAAATAAACCACTAAAAATTTAATAATTACAAACAACCCCCTGAAATTCAAAAGTTACAAACAAATCCTAAGAACTTAAAAAATTACAAGCGACTCCCTTAGATTTTTGAAAATTAAAAAAAACTTAAAGTATGAAAATTAAACCATCCCCTTAAAAATATGAAATTACAAACAATCTCCTAAAAATTTAAAAATTACAAACAGTCTCCTGAAATACTTCGCTGATATGTAGAGAGCAACTTGGACACTCATTGTTATATTCTAATCTTATAGCCCCTTATAATGACAAGTTCCCAAACATGATTTAGGTGTTAGAGGTGTTAATAACACATTGAACCAAACATATTATTAAAAAAGTTAACTAAATACAGTCTGTTGGAGTATTATACTATAGTGAGTTAAATTAACATTGGGATTAAAAAAGTTCCTAATCCAAACATGGGCTTAGTATATGATAACTAATCATTACAAGAAAATCAAAATTTTTGACTAAAAAATGATGAGTCCAAGTGATTGATTGCAACAAAAAAAATCATGGGTGATTTGTATATAAATTAACAATCAATGATGTTTTATATAAAATATCCTTATTTTAAATGTGGTTTCTACAAGAAGATCCTTATTTTGAGTCCACACAATAAAACCCTCATTATGAGTCTATGATATTTTTCCCTCACACTCCATTCAAAGTTATGTATTTTATTCAGTTTCCGTTTGGATACCGTAGTGTTTTACTTATTTTCATGGTATTTTTTGCCAAAAATAAAATGTCATACATTTGGAAACCGTGGTGTTTTTGAGCTAAATCATGCTCAAACCAAAAACATAATACTAATTTCAAAACACCTTTTAGGTGTTTTAAGTTAGACGCTTTGGTTTTCAGTTTGAGGAGGTGTAAATATAATATCTAACATAATATATTAAATATAATTAATATATAATTATTATCAACATGTTCATTATATTATATTACATTATGCTATACCATATTATAGTTAATCTAATATACTAGTAATATTTATAAAATAATATAAAAATATTATAATTAAAATATCCTACATAATAATATAATAACATATTAAATACTAGTGTTTAATATGTTGATAATGTATTATATGATAATAAGTAATAATAAAATATAAATAAACTAATAAAAATAATAAAAAAGTTATTGATAATAAATAATATTATAATAATGATATATAATATATAATATACTATGCAATATTATAATTATTATAATATTATTAACGTTTTAATTAATAAACTGATAGTAACATATTTAATAATATAAAAATAATATAATAATAATTTTATAATAATATATTGTATAGTAAATGTAATATAATATATAAAATATCAATATATTATATAATAATAAATATAATATATTACAAAATAAAATAAATTTTAATACTAAAATAATTTATTGCTAAAATATGTTAATGTAAAATAATATAATCATAATATAATAATATTTATTTATACCATAAATAATTAATATATTATTAAAGTATTATTAGTAAACCCTAACATATTAGAAACTATAATATATTATATAATATTGTAATGTATTTATAATATTAAAGTACTTATTAATAATATACTAGTAGTAACATTTTAATTATATTATATTATATTATATTAATAAAGTATAATATTATATTAATAATAAAATTATACTATTTTAAAAATATTATATATAATATATAACAATAGCAAATTGATATACCAAAATAATTAAATATATTATTATTTGTAAATAATTGTAATATAATATAACACATTAAAGTACAATATAATATTATAATATATTATATAATATTTATTATATTATATTTAATATTTATAATGCAATAATAATGTAAACTAAATATTATAACATCTACCATAAATTATAATATATTATTAAAGTATTATTAGTAAACTCTAACATAGTAGAAACTAATATAGTATATAATATTAAAGTATTTATAATATCTTAATTTATTAATAATATTATATTATATTAATAAGAGTATAATATTAAATTAATAATAAAATAATAATGTTTTAAGAAATTATATAATATATAATAATAACAAATTAATATACCAGAATAATTATATATATTATTATTTGAAAATAATATGTAATAATTGTAGTATAATATAACACATTAAAGTACAATGTAATATTATAATATAGTATATAATATAATATTGTATTATATTTAATATTTATAATACTATAGTAATGAAAACTAAATATTATAACATCTTTTTATTATATATTTTATTATAATTAATATATAACATATTAATAACATCTTTATATTTATGTTGTAACGATTCAAACTAGTGTTAACCAAAAACACTCAACATAGTGTTTTGAAAATACTTTAAGGGAGAAAACACAACAAGAAAAACACGATGATATCCAAACGAAGCCTTCAATGTTTTCATTTAAAAGATTAAGTATGAAGACCCTTGAAATAACCTATAACTAAATGTAGTTTATAACCTTATTTTTCTTCATAAATTCAAATTTTTGATGGACTAAAACTCATATTATTTTATAGGATTATAACCCAGTACGTTGAGGTATGACGTAATTACATAAGCAACCCTGAAGTGTGTATAATTACAACCCGATGCCTTAAAATTAGGGGTGGTAAACGATCGAATCGAATCGAATGCTAAGGTGTTCGTATTTGTATTTGTTTAAAATTATCGAATTCGAATGTGGACTCTAATATTCACATATCTAGTTTTTTGAATTCGAACGCGAATACTTGGTATTTGATAAATATTCATGAATATTCACAAATACTTATCGAATGTCAAACTATATTTATTATGCTAAAGAATTTGATTTCCAAATAGTATTAAAATTCATAAATAAAAATTATTTCTTTATAATATATGATGTATATATTCTTTAATCAAAATTTTAATTAGAAAATGGATTTAAGATTATTTAAGTCTTAAAATCAATACATAAAACTTAAGTAACAATGGTAAACGAGTTAAAAATTTAACATCATATGTGTAATAATACAAATAATAAGTTGTGATCAAATTTTAAGCGAATATTTAATAGATAAACGAATCGAATATACATCTGGTTAAATTCTATTCTTTAGTAAACTCGAATACTAAAAAATATTTGTTTAGTGGTAAATGAACTACCGAATCGAATATGATCGAATAGTTATTCGAACAATTATCGAACCATTTATTAATTATTTGGTTCATTTCCACCCCTACCTAAAATATGAGGACCCTTGATATCTTGTAGCGCATTGTAGTTTAAAACTGTATTTCTTTTCATAAATTCCATATTTTAATGGACTAAAACTCATACTACCTTATATTACACGAAATACACATTATACGGCACTGATTTTACTATTTTGACTCTTTTTTAATGGCTAAATTATATTGGCATTTTAAATGGACCCTAAATGACAACATAATATTTTAAATAGCTCCGGCTACAATAGCACCTTATAATTATTCAAAAGAAATAACAAGACCCATAATTTTCATCGGAAATCAATTTTCTGGTCAAGTTCCCTTACGTGCTTGCTGCGTGATCATTGTGGACTGAGTTGGACAACAGGGAATGACGTGGTGTAAGGGTTGGAGGGAGGAATAACTAGGCCTAAGATATCATTGCCCCCCAAATTAGCCAAATTCGCCCTTTTTTAAAATACTTGAATGGGAGAGGGAGCAGTTGGAGGAGAGCTTTTGCAAGAATATCTCTGATCTTGAATGTGGCTTGAGAGAAGACAGTATCTCTAATGAGGACGACGACTGGAGTACGACGTCGACCAGGAGCAAAGGTGAGACTCCCCTCAACTTTTGAGAGTTGTGGGCTTGGTTTTTCCCCTCTTTTTTGAAGAAGATGGTTAATATAGCGTTTATCCTGAATTTATTGAATGATAAGCCCTAATTTGGGTGTTAATCGGTGGAATTTTGCAAACTAGGAGCAAGTCCTTGTCACATCAGCAAGAGAATAAACGGTTTTACAAATCACGTGCAAGCATGTGAGGAAACTTGGCCAGAAAATTAATCTCCGATAAAAAAAATATAGGCATTTTCTTTTCTTTTGAACAATTATAAAGTTTAATTATGGATGGAGTTATGTAAAGTAACATAATGTCATTTAAGATATGTTTAGAATATCAATTTGATATTTTAGTCATTTTTTAATTCAAGAAACGTGTCTAGTATTTTGTTCCCATGTGATTCTCACACCATTCTGATGTCCAGCTGTAAAAAGTTTACGTGCCTTTAATAACGGACTCCGGCTGCACTAGCTCGTGACTTTCACACACAGAAATTAAAAAGAGAAAAAAGAAGGAAACAAGTAAAAAAAAAAGAAACTCTTTTTCTTTGTACAAGGCTCACACTGAACCAATCCAACTCCATTAAAATAATAATTAAAACAAATTATTTCTCACTTTCCCAAGTTTTGTCCGCAACAATCGGCATCCACAACTTCCGGAGAGAGCCCATAGATATAGATGGAAACATTAACATGTTCGAGAGAGCTCGTGGGCCTTACGTGGCAAATCACCATAGGGCCAACTTGACGTGGGCCCCGCCGGCCTACTGAACCGGCTGTAGCCAGTTTCCTCGGCGGGAGTCGTAGGTTACCAAAACCGGAAAGGGGTAATACGGGAATAAGAAAATTGTGGGGGTTTTAAGGTTTCCAGAGGGTTACCCCATTTGGGGTACGTTGGATTTGTGTGATGGGGGTAAATTTGGGTGGCGGGTGGGTGAGGGGGTGGGTGAGGGGATTCTTTCGTTCAATTTTTATTGTGGTGTCCCTGTCTGTCTCTTTCTATTTAATTGGCGGTATTGTTGGAGATTTATGTATTTATTTATTTTTTATTTTTTGGGTTTTGATTGATTGGAGGGTGGTGGGGGCTCGAGTGATTAGGTTTGTCTCCTTGGTGATCAGTTTTTTCCTAGCTATTCCTTGTGGGGAAATTTCTATAAAAAGAACTTTGATAATCCTAAAAGATGTGATTGACAATCACTTAAAATCGATCAGAATTAATCAAGCAGTGATTTTAAAGTAAATCTGTTTCTTTTTAAGGATATATAGATGGGGCTAAAAAAACAGTAAAGAGACCAAAATTTTGACATTAAATTATCCCGAAAAAGGATCGAGATCAATTCTAACTCTATTTTTTAGCTATTACAAACACGTCATTAAAGTCGATTGATACAATAACCATCTAGCGTTAACATTTCTCTTGAAGCGACGTCATGTCCTACTTGCCAACTGATAGCTGTAAGATTTATGTCGCAACGTATATCGTGTTTTTAGTTCATGTTTATATGATTTTGTACAAAAGGCTTTCTACATGATTTTTTTTTTAAAAAAACTTTGCTAGAGTGGTTCATTTTCAAATTGGTTGTTCCGTAAATATGATTTTCCCGTATCCATCCTCTTGAAACTATTAAGAATAGCCACATATGATAAGGGTAAATTATACCCTAGTTCTGTTATGGTGACTCAAATACGTCCGATTTCGGTGATTTTTCGGCTCGGGTTGCTTTGACCAAGATTTTGAGTTCAATCTGCAAATAAGAGTTTATGATTTTGGAGAAGTGTGGATTGGTAAGACTAATACAAATCGGTCAAATCCTATTATTGATAGGATAATCAATTCATATTATGTGATCGATGGATAAGGAGGAAAGGAGTTGTTCTGATTCCAGTGGATTAAGAATATATTTAATCCTTTGCAGAACTCGTGGCTACCAACAACTCTAAAGCCCCGGCCTCGCGCGCACGCGGCAGCTAACATGAAAGCCGAAGTTCATGGAGTTTCTGAGTTTATGCAGGCGACGACATCAATATATTTGTTTAAGGTTGCAGACCGCATCAAGACGAGAAATGGAGAGTTTCTCTTTGAAGCCATGAGATATAATTAGGCTCATCGATATGCTCTCTATTGTGTTCCTTTGTTTAAGAGAGATTGTATTTGATCCACTTAACGGTAGCTGTAAGCATTGAGACAGGCTTTGCAGGCTGAAGCTATAGATTCAAAAGGTTCTTGATCAATTTGGCTCTCTATTTGGTTCGCTTTAAGATGTTAAAGATGTGAACGCAGGTGGGGACCACGAGCGGGAGCAGCACCCGCGTGATGAAGAGAAGCAGCGTGAACGAAGGCGCGTGATGAAGAGAAACCGCGTGAACGAAGGCCCATGAAGGCCCACCCGAGATCAAAATCATAACTCGTGCTTATAAATATACACAGAAAAATTGCCTAGGGTTGTGTGCAAAGGAGGCTTGGTTGCTGCAGCGTGCAAGGAGGATTTGTTTTGGCTGCGGGGATTCTTTTTTTTGGCAGAGGAGAAAAAGTACCAGATCAAAGTGGGGTTTTGCTACAGATTGTCTTTTTTTTGAGAGAGAGAGATTGTGAGGGTTTTATTTGTGAGATCTTGTGTGTGTGTGATCCCCCCTCCTTGCCCCGTGGACGTAGGCAATTTGCCGAACCACGTAAAATTGGTTGTCTCGCTATTTGTGTGATTTGTAATATCTTTTAGGTTCCCTCGACAGGTCAGTCCTAGAACTGATGAGAGAAAGAGCTGATATCTCACTTGGTTGAGATATTTTGCTTAAGATTCTTGTTTCCTTTGTGAAACAAGATTTCTTATTGCGACCTGACTCTCTTGTTGTGCTGCCGAAATTTTCGTTACGCGCAACAAGTGGTATCAGAGCCCAGATTTCAGATCTAGGGTTTTGGAGTTTGGTGGAGGAAGATTCTTGTGTAAAGCTTGGTTCTTGGAGTTCTAGGCTTCAGTGGAGATAGCATTAGGAGTTCCCGTTGGAGATTTTGCTTTCCCCGTGTGGATAGGAGATCTATTTGGAATCCGATCTAGGGTTCAGTTAGGTGGTTCCTAATTTCTATCAAATTTATTCATTCTCTACAATTTGGAGTTAGTTTGCAATGGGAGAAGAAGGTGAAAGCAGCAAATCGATGAAGAGTACAATATAAGTTGGTTTTTAGAACATTAAGATTAGTGTGGTGAAGTATGACGGTAAAATCAACTTTGGTTTGTAGATGAGCGACGTACAAAATACGCTCAATGCTCATAATTTGGAGGAGACCATCATGGTCTACGAGAGGCTACCTAAATATGAAGAGGAGGTATGAGAAAAGATGAATAGGAATGCTTGTGGGGTGGTCAGGTCCTGTTTAGAATAGGAGTTAAAATATGATGTGATTGGGGTAACGTCTGCAATGAAGATGTGAGAAATTCTCAACAATAAGTATCTCATAAAGAGTGTTGAGAACAGGTTGCACTTGCTGCGAAAACTCTTCAGATTTCAGATGTCCAGAGGCACCTCGCTAGCGGCTCATGTGAACAACTACACTAAGTTGTTGTCGGACTTGGCAAATATTGATGAGAAGATTTCGGATGAGTACAAGGCTATTATATTATTGGGCTCCTTACCGGATAAGGAGTATGACACATTCATGCTCACTTTGTTGAACGGGAGATCTTCTATCAGCTATAATGAAGTGACTAACGTTTTGACGAACTATGATTTGAGGAGGAAGGATATGGAGACTTTTCACGCTAGTACTTCAGGAGAGGCTTTGTTGACGAGAGATAAAAGTCCATATCCGAAAGGTGGTAATAGAGGGAGGTCAAAGTCAAGAAGCCACCACCAATTAGCAAAGAACCAATGTGTATTCTGCAAGGAGCAGGGACATTAGAAGAGAGACTGTCCGAAGCTCAAGGAGAAGGAGAATGACAAGAAAAAAGGCCCGAAGGCCAATGAGGTGAACGTTACAAAAGGCGATGATTCTGATGATTCGAGCTTTTTTCTATTGATTACTCCGGAGGTGAACTACTTGGATGCATCAGATTGGATGCTTGATTCCGGCACTACTTATCATGTGACTCCTAGGCGAGATTGGTTCGCATCGTTCGAGAGACTCGATGGGGGAGTTGTAGTCATGAGAAATGATTAATCCTGTGGCATTTGTGGGATAGGTACTGTGCGGATCCGGATGCACGATGGAGTAGTTCGTGAACTAAAGGAGGTGAGATTCGTTCCTTAGCTGAAGAAGAATCTTATCTCAGTTAGAGCTTTGGAGACGAATGGATTCAAGGTGACATTTGAAGACGCTGTAGCAAAGGTTACTAAGGGGTCTTTGGTGGTGATGAAAGGAGTCCGCAGTCGGAACTTATACTATATGAAGGGGATCACCGAGATTGACCAGGTTGCTTCAGCTATTTCAGAGGAAGACATGAGCAGGCTTTGACATTATAGGTTGAGGCACACATGCGAGAAGTCACTGCAGGCGTTGTGCAAGCAGGGGCTATTAAAGGAAGCCAAGAGTGGTAAAGTGGAGTTCTGTGAGTATTGTGTACTTAGCAAAAAGACGAAGGTGAAGTTTGGGACTGCTATTCATAGGATAAGGCGCATCCTGGACTACGTGCATACAGACGTTTGGGGTCCCACTAAGACTGCATCACTTGGTGGTCGATATTGGTTCGTCACGTTCGTTGATGACTATTCTAGGCGATGTTGGGTGTACACTATGATGAAGAAGAGTGAAGTCCTAGATTTGTTTGTGGAGTGGAAGAAGAGATTGGAACTGTAGACTAGGAGAAAGATCAAGACGTTATAATCCGACAACAGTGGTGAATATACTTCAGACCCCTTTCTGCAGCTATGTCGAGACGAGGGCATAGAGAGGCACTTCACGGTTAGTCATACATCGCAGCAAAATGGGGTGGCAGAGAGGCTAAATCGGTCTTTGCTGGAGAAGGTCTAATGTTTATTGTCGCAGAGTGGTTTGGAGAAGTTCTTTTGGGCTGAAGCACTTACATATGAGAGCCACCTCATTAATAGGCTGCCTTTATCTGTGATTGAGGGGAAGACCCCTATGGAGATATGGTCGGGAGAGCCAGCATGAGATTATGACCAACTCAAGATATTCGGGTGTCCTGCATTTTGTCATGTGAGAACAGATAAATTGAAACCTCGAGCTAGGAATGCCATATTTGTAGGATTCAAGCGCGGTGTCAAGGGATACAAGCTTTGGGATCCAGTTGATAGGAAGATTATGCTGAGTATAGATGCCATGTTTGATGAGGCTTCTATCTTGAAGCTTCCCAGCTCTCATCAGGTGGAGAGCGACCCGACGGAGGAGATATCGTAGGTGGTAGAGATTGATACAGCTCCACATTATCCAGATGGTACAGTATCCATTAGAGTGCCGACTGAGGTGCTGTCAGGTGAGCACGACAATAACACGGGGGATACGAGTACTGATGTGCAGGATCAGGGACCGATGACTCAGGTTCAGGATTCGATTACGGTTCGGAGACAGAGAAAAAACATATAGATGCCAGCATGGTATGCCGACACAGTTACGTATGCACTTCCGAGGGAGAGTATCGATGAGTTAGTGCCTACTACATTCAGAGAGGCCGAGCAGAGTTCGGAGGCTAATTCGTGGTAGGTGGCTATACAGGAGGAGATGGAATCTCTTCATAAGAACGATACATAGGAGCTTGTTGAGCTTCCAAAGGGACGGAAGGCAATTGATTGCAAGTGGGTATAAACAAAGAAGGAGGGCATTGAGGGCACTCCATTGAGGTTCAAAGCTAGGTTGGTTGCGAAGGGCTATGTACAGGAGGAAGGTATTGACTATAATGAGGTTTTCTCTCCGATGGTGAAGCATTCTTCGATTCGGATTTTGCTAGCTTTGGTGGCACAGTATGGTTTGGAGTTAGATCAGTTGGATATGAAGATAACATTTCTTCATGGTGATCTTGATGAAGAAATATATATGACTCAGCCATTGGGATTCCGAGCTGCAGGAAAAGATAAGTTAGTTTGCAGGTTGAAGAAATCGCTAAACGGTTTGAAGTAGTCTCCTCGATAGTGGTATAGGCGATTTGATGGTTTTATGATTAGTCATTCGTATACTAGGAGCCAGTTTGATCCTTGTGTATATTTTCGCAAGTTAAAAGGAGGTGCGTACATCTATTTGTTACTTTATGTCGGTGACATGTTGGTTGTCTCTACTTCCAGGTCGGCTATAGATGAGTTGAAAGTATAGCTTTCAAATGAGTTTAAGATGAATGACTTGGGCGAGGCGAAGCGCATTCTAGGGATGGAGATCGGCAGAGACAAGAAGAATGGCAAAATTTGTTTGACACGGGTGGCTTATTTGAAGAACGTTCTATAGCGATTCCATGTTAGTATGGATACGAAGCCAGTTGGTGTACCTTTGGGAGCACATTTAAAGCTTTCAGCTGATCTTTCACCAAAGACAGTTGAAGATCGAGAGTTGATATCGAAGGCTCCATATGCAAGTGCGGTTGGAAGCTTGATGTATGCGATGGTATGTACGAGACCAGATTTGTCACAGGAAGTAAGCATGGTATTGAGAGACATGCATGATCTAGGAATGGGTTGTTGGGACGCCGTGAGATGGATTTTGAGGTACATTAGAGGTACGCTCAATGTTGGTTTGGTTTATGAGTGGGACACTACAGGTGGATAGTTATGCATTGGCTATGTTGATTCGGATTATACCGAGGATTTGGATAAGCGTCGGTCTACTACAGGGTATGTGTTTACTTTGACCCGTGCGCCGATGTGTTAGAGAAGCACCTTACAATCTACGGTGGCTTTGTCTACAACGGAGGCAGAGTATATGGCAGTTACGAAGGCTGTGAAGGAGGCTATTTAGCTCCAGGGACTTTTGGAGTAACTTGGTATATCGCAGAGGTCCGTCACTATTCAGTATGATAGCATGAGTGCTATCTATTTGGTGAAGAATCAGGTTTTTCATGCGAGAACGAAGCACATTGACGTTCGTTATCACTTCGTTCGGGATGTTCTTGAAGATGGCGATGTGGATATTGTGAAAGTCCACACGAAGGATAATCCGACGGATATGCTCACTAAGGTGGTTCCGAGCAACAAGTTTGATCATTGTCGAAACTTGTTTCACATTCATGATTGTTGATACTGTTGGCGACCATTTGGATGAACTACGTTCGGTTTGATTCCTTAGGCAAGAGGATACATATGCAGTCTTTATGATGCAGTCGGTTTTGGATTAGTTGATTTTGATGGGGTTAAGATTGTTTGGACTCTCGTTCGGGTTCCTGACGTGTTGACATTTGGTTGTTTTGGTGCCGGCTTAGTTTTAGGAAAACTTCGCCGAGGTGGAGAATTGTGAACACAGGTGGGGACCACGAGCGGGAGCAGCACCCGCGTGATGAAGAGAAGCCGCGTGAACGAAGGCCCATGAAGGCCCACCCGAGATCAAAATCATAACTCGTGGATATAAATACACACGGAAAAATTGCCAAGGGTTGTGTGCAAAGGAGGCTTGGTTGCTGCAGCGTACAAGGGGGATTTGTTTTGGCTGCAGGGATTCTTTTCGGCAGAGGAGAAAAAGTACCAGATCAAAGTGGGGTTTTGCTATAGATTGTTTTTTTAGAGAGAGATTTGTTTGTGTCGAAAGTTGCTGTTTTCATTGCTATCGAATCTATTACAACTTTAGTCGTTACAATAAACTCGAATAAAATAAAAAGTTGATCTTTTTATAAGATCTCCTTACACAATGAAAATGAAAACAGTTTACAACTTTATCAAATAAACATAGAGATCGTTTATCGGTCTTCTGCTTGCGTGCGTGTCTTTGCCTATGCCGGGGTTTACGTGGACCACCTTTGATCAGATCCGGTTGCTAAAAATTCGGCATAGCTCCTACCTCACCAAGGAGGTATTCGCTTGAAGCGCTGAAATCGACCAAGTGAAATCAGTAGCTCTTCTTGAGATTAAGACCAAGCCTAATCTCGAGGAACGGACAGGAACGGGCTTCAGATCCTTCGAATTGCTCCTTCTTTATGCCAGTATTCACCGGGATCTCGCTAGCCCTCGCTGAAATTTGTGCTCCTTTGACTCCTCAATCCGGCAGCACCTCCTCGTCTTGATAATCAATTCCCCCTCCTGAAAGGAGGCCTTAGGCTTGTATTTATAGGGCTCCGGATTTGAGTTTTGGGATAAGAATGATGGATTCCTCCTTATCTTCAGTTAATAACTGATTAACCATGTTTAGAGATAGGATTTAGGCAGTTAGGAACCTCTGGAACTAAAAAGATCTCGTGAAAACCCGTCGAAACCGCCAAAAAACGAGTTTTCGGGTCAAAACAGCGCGACGGCTCGGCCATGGCTGACTCGCCCAGCCGCGGGTCGGCCTTGGCCGACCCGTCGACCCGCGGGTCGACCAAAGCCAGCCCGCGTTGGTGCGGGTCGGTTTCGGCCGTCCCACATCGGCGCGGGTTCCGAAACCTGGCACTTTTTTTTTGGTTTTTCGACTATTCCGGGACTTGTATTTTCCACCGTTTTGCGTGTTTGACCGTCTTGTTGACTTGCACGCTTCGTTGTGGGATTAACTGTCGAACGCACGTTGGTTGATATGCGCGCGTGTTGATTGATGCACGCGTGTTGACCGATGCGCATGAGCTGATTGACGCACAAACTGATTAACATGCACGTGTTGATTGATGCGCGCGTGTTGATTGACGCTCGCGAACTGATTGATGCGCACATGTTGATTGATGCGCGCGTGTTGATTGATGCTCGCGAACTGATTGACGTGCACTTGTTGATTGATGCGTGCGTGCCACTTGGTTCGTCGTTTCGCTTCATGCGCTTGTCGACGACAGATAATCCTCTTAGACTCGGATAACGACGCTCATCGTCTTCTCTCCATCTCGAGCTGTATGCGGACACCCATATGCATTTTAGGCGCCTACAGATATCCCCTCCAAAGTATTTCAGACTCATTCTTTTATAGAGGAGTCTGGAATATTTTGGATAAGATAGGCCATCTCCGCAATTTCGTAGAGTGACCTTGAACTACCTTAATTCTTAATTTTTTCAGCCTTCAATCTATTCATTGTTTCGTCGAATAGATGAAGTTCTTCTGGCGCTGCGTTTATCGTCTGACCGTTGTCGAAATCTTGAGCTGATATTGGTGTGTAAGTTTTTAAACTTAGCTCGTGCCATTGAGTTGACTTTGAACTGATCATCTCTGTCAGGAATTCATATCTGATTGTAACTGAAATCCTCGGAGTCATCTTTTGCCTTATTTTAGTGAAATTACTGATGCATTGACCGGCATTGACCTTTACTGTAACGCGTTGTGCGGCGTTGACTTTTGTCGTAACGCGTTGATCGGCGTAAACACAGTTTATACTCGTACATTCACTGGAGTCTACATAGTTTAAGCTCTTAAGACATTAGAGCGTGACAGTCTCAAATTTAGGGCTGTAGGACCAACTATTAAAGTTGTTTCGTCTGTAGATATGGATCTTATCCCGAAGTTGTTGGATGCTCGAGTCACGAGACCAACTAACGGAGCTGGTGCATTGTTGACTCGCATTTATAGAATTTTTAACAAATTCTCAGCCATCAACGGGTTTGATAAGCCTTTACCGACTACCGTTTGAGTCGGGCTAGCATGCAGATTGTTTAAGTCCGTTTTGCATGTAACGTTGTGCTAAAAGATTTAACTCTTTTAGTGCTACGATATTGAATATGTAGACTTCGTCTTTCTCACGGGAATAGACTACCCGACAACACGTGTTAGACGCTGACTTAGGATTTTTGGCAAATTCTCAGCCTTCAACGGATTTAACGTGCCTTTACCGATTACCCTTTGAATCGGGCTTGCATGCGGATTGTTTAAGTCCGTTCCGCATGTAACGTTATGCTAAAAGAATGAACTTCCTTAGATTTGATGCTACGACTTTGAATACGTAGACTTCGTCATTGTTACGGGAATAGACTGCCCTGCAACGTGTGTTAGACGCTGACTTATCCCTACTTAGGCTTCGGGATAAATGTCTCCAGACTAGAATTCTGGTGTCTTCTTCAATCGGTGAAAGACTAAACCGGTAACGCGTATTAGGCGCTGACTTATCCCTACTCAGGATTCGAGATAAAATTCCACGTACGTGTAAGGCACGAATTATAGTGTTATTAATAACAACCCGCCACAATATTAAATATGAGGGCTTTTGTTCTTTTTACGGTTAAGAACTAACCGGCAACGCGTGTTAGGCGTTGACTTATCCCTACTTAGGATTCGGGATAAAATTCCCCATGCGTGTAAGGTACGGATTACGGTGTTATTAATAACAACCTACCATATTATCAAATATGTGGGTTTTGTCCTTTTTACGGTAAAAGACTAACCGACGACGCATGTTAGGCGTTGACTTATCCCTACTTAGGATTCGATAAAATTCCCCGTGCATGTAAGTCATGGATTATGGTGTTATTAATAACAACACGTCATAATATTGAATATGTAGGCTTTTGTTCTTTTTACGGTTAAGAACTAACCGGCAACGCGTGTTAGGCATTAACCTATCCCTACTCAGGATTCGGGGTAAAATTCCCCGTGCGTGTAAGGCACGGATTATGGTGTTATTAATAACAACCCGCCACAATAATGAATATGTGGGCTTTTATTCTTTTTACGGTTAAGAACTAACCAGCAACGCGTGTTAGGCATTGACTTATCCTAACTCAGGATTCGGGATAAAATTTCTCGTGCGTGTAAGGCACGGATTATGGTGTTATTAATAACAACCCGCCATAATATTGAATATGTTGGCTTTTATTCTTTTTACGGTTAAGAACTAACCGGCAACGCGTGTTAGGCGTTGACTTATCCCTACTTAGGATTCGGGATAAAATTCCCCACGCGTGAAAGGCACGAATTATAGAGTTGAAGGATGGTGTCTTCTCTTGGGGCAAAGACGAACCTGAAATAGGAGAGAAAGAATTTTATATTCTATCTCCCAAAAACCGAAGAGGAAGAATTTTATATTCTATCTCCAGTTAAAAAGGAGACTCGAAGTGGGATCTCCACCCCGAGAATCTGAATAGTGAAACTAAGAGTGGGATCTCCATTCTAAGAATCGAAACGAATCGGATAATCCTAATTATCGTAAGGTTTGATTATCGAGCTAAAGGTGGGTTTATCGTTTATCGAGAGTGAATTGGGGTTTTGGCCTTGACTGTAGGAAGGTTTGACCAAGCGGGAGTTTGAGGTGATCCTAACTGTAGGAAGGTTTGATCACTTGATTTGAAAGTGGACCTCTCGTTCATTAGAGGAATCGAAAGGGGATTTTGGTTTTGGTCCTAACTGTAGAAAGGTTTGACCGAGTGGGAGGTTTGAGACGATCTTAACCGTAGAAAGGTTTGATCGCTAGATTTGTTGGCCTCTCGTTCATTGGAGGAATCGAGAGGAGATTTTGGTTGTGGTCCTAATTTTAGGAAGGTTTGACCAGGTAAATAGTAGGAGTAGGAGTACAAATCATAGTGGGAGTGTTGATTCGTACAAATCACTCAAAAGGGGGTCCTGGTGTTAAGTGACAAATACTTAACACTGAGGGGTTTGACAATCGTCAATGATCAGGATAATAAAATTCCGAGCACCATATCCGGACTCTAACAACAAGGATGTTGAGTGCATAGATACATCGAAAGTTTTAGTGGATTTAACCGAAAGGATTTTTTTTGGTCTCACCGTCAATTTGTCTGATTGGTGGGGGATTTTGTGGTGGAAGACTGTGAGTCGTCAAACACCAATGAGAGTTTTGTGAGGGAAGATTGATCCAACGAAGTGATCGAATCTCGTCTCAGCAACGGAGTGTTCGGAAATCACAGTGGGGATTTAGTGTTTATCACTTCATCTGCAATGATCGGGTTATCCCTAAGAAAGTTACATTTAGCATTCTTTCGGGAACTTCCCATTACATGAATCATCCACCTCAGCTTTCCTTACGAAACTAGGTTTGACATTATAATCAGTTACATGATCGGGTTATCCTTAAGAATATTACATATAAAAAATTCTCTAGGAACTTCCCGTCAATGGTAGGAAACAGTTTAGACTCATATACCTATTAGAGTATCGAGGAGCAGTTTATACTCGTATATTCTTTGGAGTGTTGAGAAACAGTTTATACTCGTATACTTGTCGGAGTGTTCCCATTCTCATCTGGCTTATCCCAGCGTTATGACGCCGGGTTCAACCAAGGTTTGGATGCTTTTCTTGAGAGCAAAGCAATCCTTGGTGGGAAGAAGGACCCTCCTGTAGTACGCACAGTACTTTGGATCTGTGGTATTATCAGCTTCCTCCTGATTTGTGATAGGTGGTAGCTTGATCTTGTTATTTTTAAGGAGGGATTCGAAGATGGCTGGAACTTCTTTATCCTTGAAAGATGTAGGCTGTCTAAAAATCACGATGGATAGTTGATCCCCATGGATTAAGAAGAGATTACGAGGTGATTCCTTCAAATCAAGAAGCATAATTAGTCCTTGTAATCGAAAAATAGGCAATTTCCAAATCACTGCATTAGCGGCCCTACAATCACTACAAATACAACCTCATATTTGAGATGATTGATCTTGATGGCTGCGACAACGACATGACCAATATTATATTAGCAACTATTAGAGATGCTGATGAGCAGTGTAATGGTTGCAGAAATAAAAGATTAGACTTATTTGGTGAGTTGTTTGGTAGAGAGCTGTGGACAAATAGTCACATATTCCCATCAAGTTACAACAATGGAAGCTACAATCAAATAGCTTTCGTACCAACAAACGAACGTCACAAGTAGAGGAATTTTCACATGGATTGAGGAGAGTTACAAGTCAACGACACTTCCGACAACTGATGAAAATTCTATTCAGTGGCATTCACAATCAACAGTGAAAGTTACAATTTGACGACTTTCACATCCTATGACAAGCAAAGATCAATAAGCAACAGCCTTTGTAACGTCCTAATGGACGAGGTTACAAGTCAACAACCTCTCTTAAACGCAGAGTTCACTTCTGCGTTTCTCAAATTCCAAACGCACACATCCTGTGCATTCTCCAGTGGGCACCTAACTCTGCAACACAGAGTTAAAGTTCAAAGCGCACACATAACGTGCAGACTCGATTATGAGTCCCGAACTCTTGACGCAGAGTTGATCTCAACGCACAAGCGACATGTGCGCTTCTAATTCCAGAACGCATGCGGCCTGCGCGTTTCTAACTTTTGACAAAGATTTAACTCTGCATCTCAGACCTTAGACGCAGAGTTAAGGCCCATAACGCCAAATCAGGCGTTTGACTTGTTCAAACACCAGCGAACGGCCTCAAAACCGTTATCCCACGTTCTGAGGGATTCTCGCCCACTTAGGAGCAGATTTAGGAGTTGGTTACACCCCTAATCCCCCTATAAATAACTACCTCACTCAACCAAGAGGGGGTTAATCGGTTCTTGGCATCAAAATCACTTAAGGTTAACAAATCTCAGCAGCTTAACCGCACGGAGGAGGAGATTTCTCTGAGGATCAACAAACTACTTAGTAGTTAGTGCATCAAATCCAAGGGGATCTCTTCATCAACAGCAAATCAGCTTGGCTATCAACCGAATCTTCGGTTTTAACAACTCTGTTACAGAGTTTTCAACTCGCTCTGAGTTCTGAAAATTCACTAAGAGTTCGTGATTAACTTGCAACTCAAGTTAATTACACTAATCAGTTATTCGGTTTTCAACAACTCTTTTCAGAGTCTCCAAACTCGTTCTGAGTTTCTTACACTCGTTAAGAGTTCTAAACCGAATTCATCAAACAAGTCAATTGTTCCAGTGAGATAGTACGGTCGGATCGTCAACGGAGAGTAATTTCGACGTGAGCATTCAAAGGAGGCACTCCATCGCTACCAAGAAGAACCCAGTTTTAAACAAATGGGAGAATCAAATTCATTCTCATCTCTTTTGTAATCGGAATCCAAATTGTAATCGATTTTGAGAGAATACAAGTCAAATTTTCTTTCATTGTCTTTTTACATCAAATTTCTAACAAACAAAAGATGGCGACTCTGCTGGGGACTAGCTTCTCTGATGACGAAGTGGTGGCACAATCCGACGTCCACCTCACCGGAACTACTGTCGAAACTCTTGTCGTAGAGTTCGACCAAGCCAAGTATGAAGAGGTTCTCTCCTCTGGATCGCTTAGCCCTAAAACTAAGCGTGATATTCGCAAGACTTCTAAGGAGGTCATGACTACTGCTGAGATGCCAAAGAAAGCCCTCTCCTTTGGCCAAGACCTTAAACTCGCTCTGCGAGTTGAAGACTCTACGCCCGTATCACTACGGAGCATAATAGGTCAGAAGAGACCTATGGTGGAAGAGAATCCAATCAACGCCGACGATGCAGCGCCCAAGGCGTTGAAACAAGCCAAGAAAAACGCTGCTCGACGAAGGAGAAGATCCATACGCCGAGCGTATTTGCGGAATAGCCGAACTACTGCTTGTTAGACCCTAGAGGGGGGGTGATTAGGGTCTTATGCTAATCTAATCCGATTAAATACCAATTAAAACTATTTAACAAATATATTCTTGCAAGATGATATATAATTATTTATGAGCAAGAATATGCAATATACACAAAGTGATATATCCTAACAAAGAGATATACAATAAGATATGTGCAAGGATATGCAAACTAACACAAGGGTAAACAATAACTACAAGTGTGATAGGGCAAGATGATCAACAAGCAATACACAATGGCGATGTAAGATATGAACATGAAAAACAAGTGCGCCAATGCAATCACAAACAAAGCGATATGTTTACGAGGTTCGGTCCCCACGACCTACGTCCCCGCTCCTCACCTCGAGGAGATCTCCACTATCACAACCGGGTTTTCTACGTTCACCCGAACAACGTTTACACCTCACAATACAATCACTATGCAATCACACCTCACACACTAAGTGTTAGTCCTAGCCCGTGTCCTCCTCCTCAAGTGCTCGATTACAACCTCTCCCTAGGCACGTCAACCGAGCCACTCCTCTTGGATTCGACCCCGTCTCTCACCACACACTTCTCTCGGTGTACAAGTGTATTACAAGTGAATTCTCACAATTAGGTTCAATACAAAGTGTTTGTTCTCTACAATGATGAGAACGAATTTTAAGCTCACTCTCTAAGATACACAATCCCACAACCCAATTATACTATGAATGTAAATACAATAAGCTCAATGGTTGTGTGTGTACAAAGAGATAAATAAATCAACTAAACTCAATATAAACACTAGCTTAATAAAATGATAATCAAACAATAAAATGTAAAGCTAGATTGAGTTTAGAAAACTTCTCCAATAAATGACAAGAGTGAGAGAGAGATGATTTGAAGCCCAAACACCAAAGATTATCTCCTCAAGCCCTTGAGAAATTGATTCACAAAACAAACTCTTAAACACTCTTTTAAACAAACACAAAACACCCTTAAACTTGGTTAAAACAATTCTCTTAGCTGGTCAAAATCTGAGATCAAAGAGGGTATATATAGCCTCCAAAACCTCAGCCAAAAAACTCAAGCCAAAGGACAAAACTAGCCCCCAGCAACGGTAATAAAACTAGCCGTTGAAAGCTGAAAAAGACAGCGTCGGTTGATCGGAAATTTTCATCGGTCGACCGGACCGGTCGACCGACAGCTCTCTGTCGCCCAGTAAACATTTGACCTCAGGTTCGGTCGACCGGTACGGTCGACCGAAATCTGACATCTCAGAAAAACTGTTTATCTGATTTTGAAATGCTGTTTAAAAATATCAAATAAATTCCAAAAAATGTAAAACTTTGGGGAATGATTGTAGACATGATAATAAACATGCTACAACAACTGGTTTCGAAAAAGGACTTCCCAAATGAAAAATATCATCATTTTGCAAATATGTTCAAAAACATGAAAACCTGGAAATTGATATTTTGATATTTTGACTCAAACAACATTTTGAAACCTTATGAAATATTGTTATAGACTTAGTAAAACATGTATAAACTAATATTGAAGTCTATAAACTAATAAGACAATATTTTTACAAAATTGCATATTTTATGCAATGTTATCAAAAACACAATAGAGTATGAAACATATGAATATATATATGAATGTAAATTTGTTTCATATCTATATAGCTAAACCAAAACACAATAATAAATATGAAATGTGTAATCTCATATTTATGAACATGAAAACTCAAAACTATGTATGTATATATATACCTATATATATACATGGAAACCAAAACATATATGTGTATATGAAACTATATATATATACATGAAAACCAATATAATGTGTGTGTGTAATATTGAGCTTAAAGTACTAACACACATAATATAAAACCTAAACTACATTACCCAAGCTTGATCTTGATCTTCATTGAGCTCAACTTGGTACACATTGCGGATGAAGCTTGAACTTGATCTTTAACTTGAATTGTATAGGCTTCAACCCGACATTCCGCCAACCTCCTTTATTGATGTGATCGTGTAGGCTCAATCCATCCAACCTCCAACTACGTTGTTTGTCTACAATAAATAAGAAAACACAAATACTAGACAAACAACATTAGTGGTAAATTGTTTGTTAAACATCATCAAAACAAGAAGGCCAACACTGCTCAACGCAAAGATTGTTTCTGAGCCTTTACCCGAACTGTGCGTTTTTGCTCCAGAACGCACACTTCGTGGCAACGAACCCGGTTATGAACCGCGGGTGATCCAACTCAAACGCGACCCTCAGTGGCACGTTGTTCAACATAGACTCACACCTCAAGTGTGCGTCCCAAAACGTGACCTCCAAAGGCACGAACAATCACCCAAACGCACGCCACAACCGTGCGTTCAATCAAAACATGACCCTCAGGGTCTGTTCAATCACTCAAACACACACCTCAAGGGTGCGTCCAGTCAAAACCTGACCCTCAGGGGTCTGGTTCGTCAACCAAGCGCACACCACAAGTGTGCGTTCAACCGAAAAATGACCCTCAAGGGTCTATTTCATCATCGAAACGCACACCACAGGTGTGCGTTCAAGCAAAACAAGACCCACAGAGGTCTGTTTCATCAATTAAACACAGGCTTCGACCTCGTGTTTATAAACCTAAACGTGACCCTTGTGTTTCTTCTCAAGAACACGACACGGTCCGACAGGTCCAAAAGGGACGGCACGGATTTAATGTTCATATCCAACCGATCCAAAGGCAGGGGGTTCCATCTCCACCCTCACAAAATACTTCCCAGGTCTCCGACTTGCGTGAGTTACTGTCAAAAGGAAGACCAACACAGCAAATGGCTCATTCATGCCAATGCGAACGGCTCATTTCCGCTGTCCTCTCCGAATGTAGCTGTTGTTCACCTATGCCTAGACAGTCGGTGTTCAATAGATTGACAGGCGTTGTTAGGCCTCCCAAACGACAACGTCGCCATAAGAAGGCCTCCGAAATTGAATATCCCGAGGTCACTATCAACATGATTGGCAGAGGAAAAGCCTCGCATACTGATTCTGATGAGTCACAAAGAAGTCATTCCCCGACTGTTAGGGAACTTTGTGATGAGTTCGAAGGAGTATATCAGCATACTCAGACTCGGACATGAGCCATCCGCCCGGTTAATTATCAAAAGTTAGCTAAAGGGATTACAACAAGTGATGAACATTCGGCAATAGCCGAATCTCAATCTTCAAGTTCTGTCGGAGCACGAGAGGTTTCTGTTTACATGGCTGGGAACCCCGAGGATATAGCCAAAAGAGTAGACGAACATCACGTCATACTCCAAGCGCAACAAGAGACCCTTCTTCAAATGAAGGATATGCTGGCCCAGCTTCTGGTTGAAAAAGGCCAAAAACCTGAATCTTCCCGGAAGACAACATCAAAGGAAAAGCAAAAAGCGACTGAACACTCAGATCGTGAAACTCACAACCTGGAGTCCTCCTCTGAAAATGAGAGGGAAATGGAAAAGGAGCTACACCCTCAGTCCTCTAAGGTGGACGAATTGGAGGCTCGTATTAATACAATCGCCAACAGAAGCGAGCTCCGTGAAGAAGGAGTCGTGCGGCCGTATCCCGCTGAATGGGATACTGCCCCTTACCCTCCTAAGTTCAAGGCTCCTACTCTACAACCGTTCGATGGCACAGGATCGCCAAATCAGTACATCTACTATTTCAAATCACAGACTGGAGATGTGGTAGCGAACGACGCCATCCTGACACGCTTGTTCATCGGTACTCTTAAAGGGGTGGCCTTTGAATGGTTTATGAAGCTGCCTGCTGGATCTATTCAGAAATGGGTAGATTTGGAAAGGCTATTCCTGGTCAGGTTCTTCGAGGACGATACGGAAGTTTCGGTCCCGACTCTTCTGGCCACCAAACAGAAGAAGGGAGAGTCCATCAAGGCCTACGTGGAAAGATTTCGTAGCATGGCATTGCGATGCCCCTCAGGTATGACCCAATCGACCTTGATTTAAACTTGCAGGCACAACCTGCAGACCCAGCTCCTTGCTCAGATGAGGGTAGCGGAATGTCGCTCCTGGAGACAACTGATTTCACAAGGAGAACAGGCTGAAGAGATTGTGGCGCGAGTTAAAGCTGAAGAAGAGCCACAACCCAAGCCACAGCAACAACGCAATCAACACAATGCCCAGCGGTCTAAGGGAAAAGAAATCTTGGCAGCTGACTACACGCAAGTACCACCTCCCACGAAGCAAGGCAAGGCGCCAAATCAACAGAAAGCGCCCAAGCAGTATTCATTCAAAGAAGAACACGTGGACACCTTGTTCCAACTACTTCGGAAGAATAACAAACTACAGCTTCCCGAAATCCAGAAACCGGATGAAGCAGGAAAAGTAGATGACCCTAATTACTGTCGCTATCACAGATTCCTAGGGTATCCTACCAGAAGGTGCTACGTCTTTAAGGACATCCTCCAAAGTTTGGTGGACGCTAAGGTGCTCACTCTGAAGCCTGAGCAAAAGACGGTATCTACCAATATGATAGCAGTCCAGTTCGGCGACTTTCCTCCAGTGGCGACCGCGGATGGCGTGGTCCCCATCCACAAAGGAGAAATGCGCCTGAAGAATACTGACTTGCACAGTCAGAAAGACAAGGGATTGATACCCCTCACCACGCCAAAAGGAGAAATCATGTGGGTCCACCCCGATCTGGTGGAAGACCAACAATGGACGAACATCTCGTCCAAGAAGAAAAGAGGAAAGGTTAAGTCATCCAACATGATTAGCCCCTCTGTTAATGAAAATGATGATCATCTCAAACCTTTTACCAATTCAGAGGAAGAGAGGATTGCCCTGGCAGCATACCCAGGAGACAACGCTAGCACCCGGTCAGGAAAGACTTACTTGAGAGACTACAACCAGAATCCTTAAGAAACTGAAGAACAGTCCCAAGACGCTGGGGGTTTTGTACCAAAAAAGCCGGCAGATAAAGGGAAACAAAAGGAGCTCCGGTTCAACAAAAATCTTCACCAGGAGCCCGGGGAGCCAAGCGCTCCCTTTCAATTCAATGTCATGGCGCAACTGGCCAACATACCAGTCAGGATTACACTATATGAGCTCCTAAGGTTGTCTAAAACCACCAAAGAAGCTCTAATTGAAGCATTAAAGAATACGGAGAGCTTCATCACACAAGTTGCTCAAATCCCTGAATCCTCTAAAGATCAGCCTTGCCTGCAATGTCTGCAAGCCGCAAGAGGCCTACCCTGCATATCATTTACCCAAGAAGACATGCAGGTTAAGCACAAGCACGACAGACCGCTATACTATACAGGGTATATTGGGTCGTCAGAAATCAGCCGTGTCCAAGTTGACCTAGGCTCAGCGCTCAGCATTATGCCCTACCGAGTCATGCAAGTCTTAGGAATCCCTATGCACCGGTTGAACACTACCCAGACTGCCATCTTCGGGTTCAATGCAAACAGCACTCGGCCGCTGGGGAAGATCAAACTCAGATGTTAGATTGGAGACCTCAAGTCTGAAGTAACGTGCTACATCATAGACGCGGACACTTCCTACAATCTTTTGTTGGGAAGGCCTTGGATACATGCAAACCGCATTGTCCCGTCTACTCTGCATCAGGTTATGAAATATGCCAATGATGAGGGAGAAGTTCGAACCCTGATTGCAGAGAAATACCCTTTCCGAGGAGTGGAAAATTTCCACACCGACTCCGTCTTCTACTTGGAATCTCAAGAGAAAGAAGATGTGGACAGCGGCAACGAAGCTGATGTCGAACCAGATCCTGAAGAAGATTGTCCATGGGAGCTGAATCTAGATGTAATAGGTCAGGATGAGAGCAGTAATAATGTACCGAACGAGGGTGAATGGTGCATTAATGAAGATTTTATTTTGGCGTACTTGTCTGATGTGTCCTCTAAAAATAAACAAATAGAGAATGATCATAATGCAGGTACCAACTCGTGGCATACATTGTGTGCAGGAGCATCTCTCACACTACCAATTAAGCCATTCTTCACTTCAGATGAGGAAGTAGAAAATGCACAGAAGGCTATCTTCAAAGTCCCATCTAAAAAGAAAGGGCAGAAGCCGATCTGTTTTGGTAAAGTCAAACCCGAACAACTCAAACGAGGAAGTTCAGAGGACGACGGAGTTCCCCAATTCCATTACCATGAACCCAATTCTATACATTTAATGAAACGAATGGGGTATAACTTTAATGAAAAACAAGGTTTAAACTTTGGGAAAGGTAGGCGAACGCCGATCCGGATGTCTCTAACCCCCGAAGGAAAACCTCCGGATTATTATACCGGAAGAGGCTTAGGTTATGTCACAACCCCTCCTGTTTCAGAAAATGAGATCAGTAATTATCTACGGCAGGATCATTCATCTGGAACATCTTCCTGGGAATCCGACGTCAGTGTCGGACCTTTCTTTAAAAGCTTGACGGTGAACATGGTTTTAACTAGTCACCCAGATGAAGATGCAGGGGGTGATGAAGGGTTAATTGAATCAACCAATGACCCATGGATCAAACGTCTTAACATTTTATGGGATATGCGTTTCGAACAACGCGAACCACCCACTGAAGATAACGTAATCCAGATCAACATGGGAGATGAATCCGACCCCAAACCAATTTTCATAAGCGAAAGTTTATCACCCTCCGAGAAAGAAGATCTTATATCTCTCGTCCAAGAATATATAGATGTCTTCGCTTGGAATTATGAAGATATGCCTGGCCTAGACCCAAAGGTAGCCACGCATCGTCTCAACATCGATCCGGATGCAAAACCCGTTAAACAGCAACAACGCCGGTTTCATCCAGAGATGATGGAAGCAATTGAGTCTGAAGTTAAAAAGCTTATAGACTCGGGTTTTGTTAGAGAGGAACAACACCCGGACTGGGTGGCCAACATTGTTCCAGTTCCCAAAAAGAACGGTAAGGTCCGGATATGCATCGACTTCCGTGACCTTAACGCAGCTTGTCCAAAGGACGAATTCCCGCTCCCTATCACGGATGTTATGATCGATAATACCCGCGGATATGAAAGAATGTCTTTCATGGACGGATTCTCCGGGTACAATCAGATCAAAATGCATCCAGAAGACGAAAAGCATACTGCTTTCAGAACACCGCTGGGGGTGTATTGCTACACAGTAATGCCCTTCGGCCTGAAAAATACAGGTGCAACTTATCAACGGGCAATGAACACTATCTTTCATGAACATCTGCGTAAGAAGATAGAATGCCATGTTGACGATATAGCAGTGAAAAGCCAACATAAAGGTGATCATCTTGCAGACCTGAAGACAATGTTCGATATTATGCGAACACATCAGCTGAAGATGAACCCGACGAAATCTTTCCTTGGGGTGTCAAGTGGAAAATTCCTGGGATTTATTATCACATCCAAGGGAATTTCTCTCGACCCCGAAAAAGTGCGTTCTATCCAAGACATGCCACCGCCAAAGAATCTCAAAGAACTCAGGGGGTTGCAAGGCAGATTGGCTTACATCCGGAGATTCATATCCAATCTTTCGGGGCGCTGCCAACCTTTGTCTAAGCTCATGAAGAAAGGAATATCCTTCGTTTGGGATGGAGAATGTCAAAAGGCGTTTGAAGAGATTAAGAGATATCTTACTCAACCGCCAGTGCTCGTGGCCCCAATATCAGGAAGGCCATTCCTATTGTATGTGAGAGCCATGGAACATTCTCTCGGAGCTTTGTTAGCCTAGAATAACGATCAAGGGCAGGAGCACGCCATCTATTACTTAAGCAGGACCATGATGGGAGCCGAACATCGGTATAACCCGGTCGAAAAAGAATATCTCGCTTTGATATTCGCGATTCAAAAGATGCGACATTACCTAGTCAGACAAACAATTCATGTCATCTCTAAAGTAAACCCCTTAAGAGTTCTGATGACAAAACCATCGTCTCTAAATTGTCGGCTTGCAAAGTGGGCCATACTCTTGTCACAATATGACATGCAATTCATGCCCCAAAAAGCAGTCAAGGGTCAAGCACTGGTAGACTTCTTAGCCGATCACCCGGTGCCAGGGACATCTAAGTTGTATGAAGAATTACCGGATGAAGTTGCCAAAGCTTGCGTCATTCAAGAAGCTACGCAAGTGTGGAAATTATTCTTCGACGATGCTTCCAGAGCAAATCCTCATGGAGCGATTACCGCGGGGGTAGGGGTGGTGTTCGTTTCCCCAAACGGTCACGTGATTCCGAGAGGATTCTCCCTAATCGAACCCTGTACCAACAATGTAGTTGAGTACAATGCTCTGCTGCTAGGAATGCAATTCGCCGAAGAACTTAATATTCGACATCTCGAAGCCTACGGTGATTCCCAGCTAATCGTAAATCAAGTCCGAGGGGAATACGAAGTACGTCATGAAGATCTAATCCCGTACTACTTCACAGTGCTGAAGCAAGCTAAGAAGTTCGAAGGATTCTTTATTGAGTACATTCCACGAGCTCAGAACGCTTACGCGGATGCTTTAGCCTCATTGGCAACTTCGCTGGCATTACTGCCAAGCGTCGAAACAATGATCCCAGTCACGGGACGTGAACTGTACTGCTCCAAAATTCTTATAGAAGAAAGCTCAGACCAGACATCGACAGAAGAGGTCTGCACAACCTCAATGGAGCTTGAAGCTAGAGATTGGTGATTCCCGTACATCAATTATGCTGTGTATGGAATTTTGCCCGATGACCCTAAGGAAGCGGCCGCTATCAAACGGAAGGCCCTCCGGTTCTATTACGATGCAATTTCTCAAATCCTGTATCGCAAATCACATGATGGAGTTTTGCTTCGATGTCTCTCTCGAAAGGAAGCAAAAGAAGCCCTCAAGGAGGCCCATGATGGAATGTGCGGAGCTCATCAACCCGGGGTTAAATTAGGGGATCGCCTCCGACGAATTGGCTATTACTGGCCAAAGATGTTCTCAGATGCTGTTGATTACGCTAAACGTTGTCACGCGTGTCAGATTCATGGGGATTTTATTCACCAAGCGCCAAGTAACTTACACCCCACTTCCGCATCTTGGCCATTTGAAATGTGGGGTATGGATATCGTGGGGCCAATTTCTCCTCTGACTTCAAAAGGGCATCGGTTCATTCTAGCTATAACCGACTATTTCTCCAAGTGGGCGGAGGCAATCCCGTTGAAAGAAGTTAAGACTTCAAACATAATCAAGTTCATTAAACATCATGTCATCTACCGTTTTGGAGTCCCGAGGCGAATAGTTCACGACAACAGGACACAATTCGTCAGTTTTGGGTTTCAGAGGTTTTGTGACAAATTCAGAATCCAGAGTGTCGCATCTACGGCATATTATCCGCCAGCAAATGGTCTTGCAGAAGATTTTAACAAGACTATCGTGAAACTTCTCAAAAAGTTTGTTTCCAAGAGCAGACGTGATTGGGACGAGAGACTCAGCGAATGCTTGTGGGCTTACCGCACAACGGTGAGGACCCCTACGAGGGCTACGCCATTCTCGTTGGTATATGGTTGCGAAGCTGTACTACCACTTGAAATTCAAATCCCTTCTCTGAGAGTCGCGATTACAACTGGACTAACAGAAGAAGAGAAACTTCAACGACGTCTGCAGGAACTTGAAGTCTTAGATGATAAACAACGTCAAGCACAGCAGTAGATTGAATTATATCAAGCCATATTTCTAAAGCCTACAACAAGAAGGTTAAAGAACGGATTTTCAAGAAAGGCGACTTGGACTTGGCCAACAGACGACCCATGGTAATGACACACAAAACCAAAGAGAAGTTCAACCCTAAGTGGGAAGGGCCCTTCGTAATAGAATCAGTCTATTCGAATGGAGCTTATCACCTTATTGATCAAAAAGGAGACAGGCTCATGATGCCAATTAACGGGAAATTTCTTAAACGATATTTTCCATAAATCATGTAGCCCCCTAAACTCCAGCTAATGCAGGCTGGGGGTTGTCAATTCATAATGTACTTTGGGAATAAAATGTTTATTTTCCTATCTTGTATGTCGTCATGTTAACATTACACCTCTGACGATCGAAATTTTCTGGAATTATTCCAAATAGTAATAAAGAGAATTTCGATTTCACGCCAAGTTAATATTACACTTATGGCATTTGTATTACTTTTCATTGTCCTGATTTAGATTTTTAACAAAAGAGATGATGAAAAGCAAAATGATATCATTTTCATTCAATATTGCGAATTTGAATACAAAGTGAAGACGGTTGAAATGAAAATGATACAAAAAAATTATTCCCTAGCAAAAAGAAGTTTAAATCCTAAGCGTCAGGATCCATCAGCCTGAAAGACTTGAGTTTAGACTTCAGCGCCACTATCTTGTCCTCACGAGCCTTCTTGACTTCTTCCGTTATCTTGCTCTTGAGCTCCTCTTCAGTTGGTGCTGTTTCTGCAAGCTCTCGCCTAAGCTTATCAGCAGCGACAATTTCATCGCAAAAGCCTTTAAAGAGCCCGTCACTATAAGCAACCAATCCCTTTATAACTTCCATTTCGCCAGCCAACTGAGCAGTTATCTGAGACTGTTCAACACCGGCACGGGTAAGCTCTATCGCAGTATCCCGGATACCTACAGCAAAAGTGCCCAAATCCACTTGCACTTGGAGGAGTTCCCCACGCAGGCGAGCAATGCGAGAGTCTGTTTCAGATAGACTCTTCTGAAGAGCCTCTTGGTGCTGTGCTTTCAAAGCTTTAGCCTGGGAAAGAGCTTGGTCTACTTCCGGTCCTATGTCATCACGTCGCAGCATTAAAAGGAATTCCAATTCATACTCTAGAATAATGATGCCCTCGTGACAATTCTCAGTCCATATTTTATCGCCCTGATGCCTGACCTCAGTCAGGCATTCCAGCAAGTGAGGCTCGAAAACCTTATAACTCATGTCCCCGAGACTGACGACATCAATAGTCATTTGCATCCAATGCTCTAATCGTTCAATAAGCCTCCTCAAAGTTTCCGAGCTTGGAGGTGGAGCAGTCGGATAAATAAAACAATTTGCATAATCAGTGCGAACGGGACGGTTCGATAGCTTCAGAGGACGGCGCTTCAGGCATATTTGATACTGAGCTAGGGGTGCCAGACCCCCGCCCACCTGTTGTCACTCCAAGAAAGGGAGGAGCAGCTTGAAGCATGGTATCCCCTTTGTTCTCAGGAGACGCAACATGTGTCGACTTTATGGCATCCCCCATCAATTTGCCCCCCTTAGAGTTTTTAGCTGCAACAGGCCTCCGCTTGCGGACTCTCTTCTCATACTCACCTTCCTCCTCTGTAGTAAGGGCTCGTTTCCCTAATGATCTCAAGGAGCGAGGCTCATGAAGAGGTGCACTCCCGAAAACTTCTTTAGCGTCCTCTTCTTCAGAAGGCTTAGCAACGGGTAATTCCTTCGGGATCTCCTCGATTCCGGCTGCCTCTCACTCGCAGGACAGATAATCCTCAATCCTCGGTAACCGAGTCCTGCCAGAACCACTTCTCGACTTATAAAGTCCCCGGATCTCATTTATACATGAAGTATATATATCATATTCTGTAATCTGGGAAGCTTGGCCAAACCAGTCCCGGAAGTCCACTACGGCGGAACAACTAGGTGGCAAGCTGGGCAAAGTAAATTGTGCATGAGTCCCTCGGGCGAGGAAGAAATACCAAGCACGAGCCCCTTCGTATAGATTCCCGATATGAGCTAATCACAGGTTAGGGTTGCCAACATAAAGCTGATCATACCCGAATTGTCGAGCGAAACGCGAAGGAATATATGGCTCAATGACGCATCTCTCGCCTAGTTGGAAGACCAAGTAGCCCACTCTGATGGCAAGAATCCATTGGAAAGTCCCCATGTTTAAGAGCGAGGACCCTTCAAAAACCACATCGCCAAACTTCGGGCCTTCTTCTTCAGCCCCGTCGAAACAAGGGCGGCAGCAAAAAAGATCATAGTTTTTCTCCAAAGACAAGAGTTGTCTAGCCCGGACTATGTACACAGTTGTCCAAGTCGCCGACTCAAGCCTCTGGATGAAAGGAACAGAAATTTCATTATCATGCACGATCCCCGTCATCAACGAGGGACAATGCAGCACAAACCAAGCCACTAGATAAGTATAGGGCATTGGTATACGGGGTTGAGAAGTCTTCCAGACTTTCCTCCCGGCAACATTCATCTCCTTGACATCGAGGAGTTCTGAGACCAATTCTCGTAAACCTCTCTACAGGCAGCCCGTCATCGCAGGGAGAAGACTTAGTGGTCTCCCATGAGCTAAGAGAACGGCTGGGTAGACGACCTCAACCAAGATTGATTCTGCTGGTCTCGACGGCACAACGCACCGTTTCAACCAAAGCATTAAGAAACCAGCAAAGAGTGCCATGTCAGAAATGGGAGTGTCGGCTTGATGATGAAAACTCTCAAACTTGCTGCCAGCTTCGAATCCATCTTCTAGACACTGATTCTTGTAAATGGCATTAGGAGCCCTGATGGGGGCTTTAATGCTCCTAGCAGAACTAACAGCAAGACGGGTCACCTTCGAATCTTTCTGACCCAAATTTTGAAATAAATAATCTGCCCAAGCAGTATGCATAAGGCCACCCCCACGCATCCCGGCGACCTGAGCGCAGATGTGGAAATGACACATTAACTCCCAAAAAGTGTCATAAATCTCCGGGTGAGCAGTTTTTAAGATGGATAGTTCCTCAGTGGTTGGAACAAACTCTTCATAGGGCAATTGCCCAAAGGATAGTCCCGATACTACATGCATCTCATGCAAAGCAAATCCCAACTCCCCAACTGGAGTGAAGAAAGTGCAGCTGTCCGGATTATATCTCTCTAGCATAGTAAAGAAAGAGGGATAGTTTTGGGTGATCCCACGCCTCGTGGCTTGTATCGGTACTGTCAGACCAGACTGAGCAAGAGGCCCCTCAAGTTCCTCAAAGACAAAGTCCACCATGCGTGTCCACCAGCCATCTTCTCCGAAGAACATCCACCCTGGAGAACGAAAAGCCTGCACGGGAAATTCACCTCGAGCAGCAATAAACTGACGTATGAACACGTTCGCTGGAAGAGGCGCTTCCCGATCAAGTTCCTTCTTCTCAAATCTTCCAGGTCTTAGACCCTTGAGTTGCCCGCCAATTTGAACGCGAGATGATCGACCTGATCCAAATGATATGTTCTCCTTCTCTTTGACAAAGTCGAAGGCCAAACCCCTGCGACCACCAACAGTCAGAAAGTACGAAAGTGTGTACATTCTCTTCATGCTTGGAAGGTAGAATAAACGATCATCAAGTCTTCGTAGCATTCGAGAATCCTCTACATTCCCAACTTGGCCATCAGCTAAGATTTGGTCCCCGAACAAGAACGAGGGTTTAACAAACTGATCCAGACCCACGGGAGTCTCTAGATCCACATCGGTGATCAGAGCTCTAAGAGTGGAACGTCCGGCAAACCTAATCAAGTGTGTCCGCTCCAAGTTGGGGGAAGTGCACAAAGGAATCTCCCTACGAAGACCAAAAGCTTTCCCTACTTCAGGATCATCAGTACAGCTGAAATGCTGCTCCGGCAGAAGCGGCACATTGGGAAAAAGCACTGCGAAACAAGAAACTAAAATTAGTGATCAAAAAGAATCGCTAATGAAAACAATCAGATTGAACACTCTTTGAAATTTGTGCTTCTAAATTGGAACACAAAACTTCCAAGTCTGCGTTATTTAATCCGAACGCAGACATCAAGGCCTGCGTTAGTGATCTTGAACGCAGACCTCAAGGTGTGCGTTACTCGTCATAAACGCAGACATTAATTCTGCGTTATTGGTTTTAAACACAGACATCAAGATTTGCGTTCCTAAATTTCTTTAAACATAGACTTCTAATTCTGCGTTAGTTATCTCTAACACAGAATTCCGAAGGCATGTTATGTAAGATTGACGCAGAGTTCAAACTCGTGTTCAGAGTTCATAATGAACGCAAAGTTCTAACTGTGCGTTCCAACCAAAACGAGTCGTCTTACTCGTTGACAAGAACCCATCTAGGGTTTTCAAGAAAACTTGTCGAAACAAGTTGTTGTGGCCACCACTTACCACAGCAACGAGGTCCAAGCAGCGGCGGCGGTAATGTTGAAGCACCAGTGGGAGCGGTAACGCCGCCGGCGTTCTCGGTCGGTGATGCCTCCAAAGCAGCCTTAGCAGCCTTCTTCGAGCCCGAACTCATTCTTCTAGGCGCCATGAGTGCAGATGATCGGAGAAGACGAAGTCCGTCGATGAAGTAATTGAAACGAGAGATCTCGTTCTTGGAACTAAGCGAGGCAAAAAGAGTCGAATGACTCTTGATGTGACCTTACAGGCTTATTTTATAACAGCAGTCAAGCTGTTAAATCGGTTCGGGACTCTAATCAATAATCCCAACCAACTCTGAAACACGATCTTCTGTGTTAGTTGATAAGATCGGTTAGATCTTAACACAGAGTTCACTTCTGCGTCTAAATCCCAAACGCTAGGCTTAGACCTGCGTTATAAGAGTTCTTAACTCTGCGTTTCGAACCTTAAACGCAAAGGTCACCCCTGCATTGGGGTTATTTAAAACAAAGGACACACCTTTGTATTGGCAAAACATGATACTTATTCCTTAAGTTCATGAAATCTTTGGTTAAATTTCTGTATTTCCTAAGCAGAGTTTAAATCCTCGTCATGTTAATATTACACCTCAGACGAATGTTATCCCCATTAAGTTTAAACTGAGCTTACATCATCGTAACGATAATTCCTCTATCAAAATCCACTTATCGAGTCTCACCAACAGAACGATAAGTCCTCAAAATCATTCAAATCATGATCAATTTACTAACTCTCCCCCAAAGGAGTAGTAAATATCCAATTTATCAACTCTCTTTAACAAAGTTACAAAATTCTCAAAATCTTGTCCAAATCACGGGTATCGTAAATCATTACTCCGATGATAAACCACTTAGTAAGTTTCCCAGCGAGACACTAAGTCCCCTAGATAGGTTCAAATCTCATCAATATTCTTCTTGTCACGTTAACACTACACCTCTGACAATAATCCACTTATCGACTCTCTCTAATAGAGCGATAAGTCCTCAAAATT
>BQKN01065385.1:61294-75299 GCA_022839385.1 Asparagus kiusianus
CGATAAGTCCTCAAAATTGCCCTGATCGCAATTTCTCGTATGTCATATCAAAATCATACCTTTAATAAAATTAATCTACTGACTCTTTTCAATAGAGCATTAGATTCCAAAAATTTCTGTTATGTTAACAAGACACCTCTAACAGTTCTAACATGCCCGAACCAGTTAATTCTTTCACAAAGAAATAACGAGTGTTCATATACCCATCCCCAACAAGTTAAAATTCTTCTGGAGTTATCTTAGATGATAATAAAGGAAATTTGGGCCTTTCCCATACGATTTCATCATTGCAAGTCAGAATGCGACACATGCAATAAACCAAAATCACTCTTTTTATTTAGCTCAGAAATATTAAAGAGTGATACAAAAACCCTGTTCTTATCAGGCAAAAAGAACAATACATAATTAAGCCTCTGGATCAGCAAAAGTGAAAGACGCAAGCCGAGATTTTATAGCAGATAGTCTTTCCTCGTGAGCACCCTGCACCATCACCTCGGCTTTCTTCCTAAGTGTGCTCTCGTCCAGTACGATGGCATCAGCTTGCTTTTGGATAAGTTCAAGGTCCTGCACCGACGAACGGTAGGTGGCATAAGTCTTTACGCTCTCTAGTGTGAGCTTTTTCAAGATCACTTCCTCTCGCGCGAGCTCAGCCTCGTGTCGAGCCAACTCCACCTTAAGGCGATCAATTTCTGCACGAGACGTTTGTATGGCAGCATTAGAAGCGTCCACAACGTGCTATTTATGAAGGCATTGCCCCTGTAAAGATGCAATTTCAAGCTCCCTTTCAGTGATGGCTTCTTGAAAAGCTTCGTATTGGCGGACCGCTTCAGCTTGAAGATTATCAAAAACTAATGTGGTCTGGGCAGCAAGATCAGTATGATGTAGTTCCTCTAAAGCCCTCAGATCTTTTTCCAATCGAGAAAGAATCTCAGAGTAGTGCTGGAACCAACGAGCGTCATCTACATATCGGATACCGCTCAAGAAATGCGTGAGTATGGGTTTGAAAGAATCAAACGAAGCTCGTCCAGCGCCGATTTCTTCAATAGCCACCTTCTTCATATCCTCCAAAGGTCGTACAAGAATCTTGAGCATGGAGGGAAGGATTACCGGACTTAGAGATCTCATGGGAGAGGTTGTAGGAGATCCCAAAATCGTAGACCCTGATGCACGAACGGTGGGAGACGATCGTGAAGAAGTCGAAGAATCCATCGTGATGTCCAGCTGCGAAGGACTAGAAGGAAAGACCATAAGTGCTCCTGTTTGAGCTGAGCCTGGCGCATTCTCCGTCCCCACAGATTTGAGGGGAATCGTTAATGAAAGAGGTTCTTCTGGCAAAGAACTTGTCGTCACCGGCATTGATTCAAGGGGAGAAACGTCTGCTGCTTGTGGTTGGGGAGATGATGATGTACCCGCAACCTCGTGAGTTGGAGAACCTACACAAAAGAGCAGTCAGTATAAAAAAATACCAGAAAAATCAGAGTGTGTAATTTCTACCAGTAGGGTAAAAAGGAAGATAACCGGACGCCTTGTCAGAAGAGGGTGGTGGTACATCAGCCCAACCAGCGGAATCATGGTCGCCATCACTCTCATCCTCATCAACATCTTCGTGGTGAGAAGAAGTCCCATAATCCAACGGTTCCTCATCATCCGCGACCGATAATCCGGGAGAACTTGCAACCATATCTGCTTTGGCCATTATACCAGTCGTAGGGCTAGGGATAACAGCCCCCGAAGGTGGCAATAATACGGAAGAAGTAGGAGATTGGCCCTCGTTAAAATCGGCAGCTTCATCTATTATCGGTTCATCTGCAGGTGGTCTAATTCCTTCAGAGGAAGGCATTACAAGCAATGTCCCTGCAGGTGAAAGAGAAACGCCAGGGGTTTGTTCTGGAAATGGTGAAATATCAAGAGGAGCCTCCATATTCTTAATCAGGGATTCATCTTCACACTCTTCTTCATCCAAAAGACGGTGGGAGGAAACTTTTTCAGAAAATGTAGCATCCCCAGGATGAAGACCTGTGCGGTCGAGGCGACTTGCAGCAATTGGTTCTTGTTCTTCCCCTCCACCGGCAGACTTAAAAGCATCCGCCATCAATTTCTCAGCAGGAGGGTCCACCAGCAGTTTCCTGCGAGTGCGCTTCTCATACTGAGCTTCTTCTGCTTCAGTGAGAGCTCTCTTTCTGGTCGCTTTTGTTTTTGGAGTCTCAGCAGCCTTGGGACTCGCTATCGGGGCATTCTCTAGTCCCAACTCCCCCTCTTCTTCCTCAGCTTCATCTTCAAAATGCAAAAACTCGTCAATCCCCTTCAAACGAGATACTCGAGCTCCTTTCCGGGACGAGTACATCTTCCTAATCTCCCGTAAACAAGATAAGTTCAGCTTGTAATCAGGTATCATAGAAGCTGTGTGATACCAGTTACAGAAAGCTATGGAGAGAAGAGAATTAGGTGTTTTGTGGGGCAATCGGAAGGTAGCTCCAGTGCACCCTGCGATAGAATAATACCAAGCCCGAGCTCCTTCATATATGTTGCCCGTGACTGAAAGTTGGCTCCTTGGATTTCCAACATATAACTGGTCGTACCCAAATTGGCGAGCAAATCGATACGGTTGATATGGCTCGATTATGCATTTATCATTTTGCCTGAGGAGGAGATAACCGGGCCGGATGTTCAATAGCCAATGGAAAACTCCCCCATCTAAGCGGGTAAAACCATTAGGACCAGCAGTATCTTGGAATACCTGCCCATATCCTCCACCATCAAAATCCGGGAAGCAACGGAAGATGTCGTAATTGAGGTCCTTCGACAGGATTTGACGAACCTTCACTACGTAAGTGCCTATCCAAGTAGCTTCTTCCAATCTCTGCACGAAGGGGATGAAGCCTTCCTTCGTAGAAGATGGAGCGCTCATCAAATGTGCGCAATGGGAGACGTACCAGGCCATCAAGTAAGTATATGGCAAGGGTACTCGAGGATTGGGAGTTACCAAACTTTTCTTTCCTTCAGAGTCTATCTCCTTCACTTGAATGAACTCGAGACATAACTCCCTCAAACCATGCTGCAAACAACACGTCATGGCTGAAAGTAGATTCACAGGTCTCCCGTGAGCTAAGAGGACAGCCGGATAGGCGACGTCTATCGTCACAGCATCTATCGGTCCGGTGGGGACCACACATCGTTTTAGCCACAACATAAGAAAACCCGCCAACAAAGCCATGTCAGATATAGGCGTAGCGGCCTGATGATGGAAGCTCTCAAATTCAGTTTGTGCTGGGAAGTCATCTTCTACTCCCTCACTGACGTAGTGAATGGTGGCATCATTAATTAGGGCCTGGATGGTCTCAGGAGTACTCACTTCCCGACGAGACACGTCAGCTGTCTTATGAGACAAATTCTCAAAAAGGTATTCAGCCTAAGATAGCTGTTTTATACCACGTCCACGCGACCCTGTCAGTTGTCTACAAATCCGAAAGTGACACATCACCTCCCATAGAGTGTCATATACATCGGGGTTTGTCTCCTTCAAAATCTTCAACTCACTGGATCCCGGGATGAACTCTTCATAAGGTAAATCTCCAAAAGGGAGACCCGAGACATCAAACATTTCATGCAAGGCAAACCCTAATTCTCCTGCCGGCGTGAAGAATGTACAAGTCTCCGGATTGTACCTCTCCAGAATGGCGAAGAGATTATAGTGGCTAAAAGTAATACCACATTTGGTAGCCTTGATAGGGCAAGCTAGTCCAGATTGAGCTAACGGCCCCTCTAATTCTGCCAACACGAATTCCGTCATTCGTGCCCACCATCCTGTCTTAGTAGAATGTACCCATCCAGGAGTTTTAAATACTGAAGAGGGAAATTCTCCTTTTGCAGTCATAAATCTTCGTATGAAGGTGTTAGCCGCACTAGCCGTTTCTCCTAAAGGATATCCCCGGGAGAATAAGCAAGGTTCCAAGGCCGACACTTGTCGATTATAACCAACGGTATGTACGCCTTTGTAAGTCACAACTCCGACCGCTACCCCATCCTACTCTTTTACCAAGTCCCAACTCATGTGGCGAGGGACTGAAGCACATTGGTAATAGGAGATGGGAAACATCCTGTGCATATCAGGGAGGAAGAAGCGACGATCTCCAATTTGCCTTAGCCATTTGTAATGGCCACCATGCACAATCTCTTTCGTGATGTCGACGCGATCCCCAAATAAAAAAGCTGGTTTGGTGAGCTTCTTGCGAGATTCGGTTTCAAATTTAGCATCCGTAATTAGGACCCTAAATACAGCTGGACTTGGATTCGAAATTAGGGTGACACGATCCTTGTCAGAATCCTGAAATATGGGGAGTTCTTCACGTAGATTGAACTGCATATTCAAATCCACGCCACCTTCACGCCCAAAGTGATGACGAGGATTAAGAGGTTCACGGGTGTAAGGCACTGCAAAAGAGAAAAGTACTCAGTTAGTACTTAATCAATCAACAGAGAAGGCAAATGAAGGAAACTTTGATCAAATCTCTAAAAAGAGAGTAAGTCTTTAAACACACAGTTTAAAAACTGGCGTTCAAAAGTTTATTAACGCAGAGGTCGAACCCTGCGTCAAGCCTTCAAAACGCACAGTTTAAAAACTAGCGTTCAAAAGTTTATTAACGCAGAGGTCGAACCCTGCGTCAAGCCTTCAAAACGCACAGTTGAAAATTGGCGTTCAAAAGTTTATTAACGCAGAGGTCGAACCCTGCGTCAAGCCTTCAAAATGCACAGTTGAGATCTGGCATTAGAGTTTATCAACGCAGGGGTCGAACCCTATGTTAAATGTCCAAACGCACAGTTCAGATCTGGCGTTAAAAATTTGTTAACGCAGAGGTCAAGCCCCAACGTTTCAAATTCAAAACGTAAAATTCCAATTCTGCGTTACAATGTTAAAACGAGTCATCTCCCTCATTCACAAGAACCCATCTAGGGTTTTCAGAGAACTTGCCAAAGCAAGTTCGGTGGCTATAGGGTTCGAATCTTACCACCAACGAGGGAGGCCTATGGCGGCAGCGCTGCGGCAGCAGTTGGTCTTGGACGAGAAACAGTCCTCTTCTTTTGACCCATTGAGGAGGATAATTGGAGAAGATGAATAGGGTCACCGGAGTTGAAAACGAAGAGGCTTCGTTAAAAATCTTTCGAAAAAAGGGGAGGTAAAAAGTTGAATGACTTTTGATTTGACCCTCAGCGGTCTATTTATAGATAGCTGTGAGCTGTCAAATCGGGGCGAGATTCTAGGCCCAGAATCCCGCCAGACGCGGCCTTTGCGTCAGTATCGCTTGAGCTTCTGAACGCAGAGTACAACTCTGCGTTTTTAATGTCTCAACACAGAAAATCTACTTCTGCGTCTGTGTTGATTGAGCCTCTGAACGCAGAATTCAACTCTGTGGCACAGAAAACCCACCTGTGCGTTCTAACTCAGCCAAACGAATTCTTCAATGTTTAAAACCAAGACATGGTTCAAATAAAGAGACTGATATCAGCTATCAAGGTGATCAAAGCCGAGAAGAAACAGGCGACTCCACTGTGGAGTCTATTGGATGAGTACAAGCAAATTATAATCAGCAACACGAAAGCTGACTCGGCCCATCGCACAATTCGTTCTTTTAAGTGGCTTAACACCCTAACAAAGAGTAAGTTGAGCTGATCAAGAAAGGAAATAAAGAAAAGCCCTCTGAGGTTGTCCTCCTGATGAAATTTAGGATGAAGCCTCTCTCATGTGGGCTTGCGATCCTCTCTGCCTATCACTATGGATCTGTCTTAAGCCCAGAGGTATTCAACCTCACGGAGGATGACCTCACTGACAAGTTTGCAGGTGGTGTTTCTATGGTTGCTTCGTTATCTTTCGCGCTCTCTTACCCAACTCTTGCAACTGTACTTCACGTGTTCATCAATTCCTACAAGAATTTTCAAGAGAAAAGAATACACCTCATTACAGATCGAGTGGAGTATCTCAGAAATCCAGATAAGATCGTCATCATTATCGCTCCTATTTGGATCATCTGCTATGACTTGGGTTTTAGCTTGTTTGACTAAATTCATTGTCATCAAGATTCAAAAGCTATCCTGTTTGATTCGAGGAAATAGAACTTCAACATTCTAACAACCAAGTTCGCATCGTCTTCAAATCAGACGGAGTGAATGACCAACCAATTAGATTTTGGGATCCAAAGTATTCCGAAAATTCGTCCCAGTCAACCGTGAACTTTCGAAAACTTTGAAGGGGGTTCTGTAGGCTGTCTAAAAATCACGATGGATAGTTGATCCCCATGGATTAAGAAGAGATTACGAGGTGATTCCTTCAAATCAAGAAGCAGAATTAGTCCTTGCAATCGAAAAATAGTCAATTTCCAAATCACTGCATTAGCAGCCCTACAATCACTACAAATACAACCTCATATTTGAGATGATTGATCTTGATGGGTGCGACAATGACATGACCAATATTATATTAGCAACTATTAGGGATGCTGATGAGCAGTGTAATGGTTGCAGAAATAAAAGATTAGACTTAGTTGGTGAGTTGTTTGATAGAGAGCTGTGGACAAATAGTCACATATTCTCATCAAGTTACAACAATGGAAGCTACAATCAAATAGCTTTCGTACCAACAAACGAACGTCGCAAGTAGAGGAATTTTCACATGGATCGAGAAGAGTTACAAGTCAACGACACTTCCGACAGCTGATGAAAATTCTATTCAGTGGCATTCACAATCAACAGTGAAAGTTACAATTTGATGACTTTCACATCCTATGACAAGCAAAGATCAATAAGCAACAGCCTTTGTAACGTCATAATGGACGAGGTTACAAGTCAACAACCTCTCTTAAACGCAGAGTTCACTTTTGCGTTTCTCAAATTCCAAACGCACACATCCTGTGCATTCTCCAGTGGGCACCTAACTCTGCAACACAAAGTTAAAGTTCAAAGCGCACACATAACGTGTAGACTCGATTATGAGTCCCGAACTCTTGACGTAGAGTTGATCTCAACGCACAAGCGACCTGTGCGCTTCTAATTCCAGAACGCATGCGGCCTGTGCGTTTCCATCTTTTGACAAAGATTTAACTCTGCGTCTCAGACCTTAGACGCAGAGTTAAGGCCCATAACGCCAAATCAGGCGTTTGACTTGTTCAAACACCAGTCGAACGGCCTCAAAACCGTTATCCCACGTTCTGAGGGATTCTCGCCCACTTAGGAGCAGATTTAGGGGTTGGTTACACCCCTAATCCCCCTATAAATAACTACCTCACTCAACCAAGAGGGGGTTAATCGGTTCTTGGCATCAAAACCACTTAAGGTTAACAAATCTCAGCAGCTTAACCGCACGGAGGAGGAGATTTCTCTGAGGATCAACAAACTACTTAGTAGTTAGTGCATCAAATCCAAGGGGATCTCTTCATCAACAGCAAATCAGCTTGGCTATCAACCGAATCTTCGGTTTTAACAACTATGTTACAGAGTTTTCAACTCGCTCTGAGTTCTGAAAATTCACTAAGAGTTCGTGATTAACTTGCAACTCAAGTTAATTACACTAATCAGTTATTCGGTTTTCAACAACTCTTTTTAGAGTCTCCAAACTCATTCTGAGTTTCTTACACTCGTTAAGAGTTCTAAACCGAATTCATCAAACAAGTCAATTGTTCCAGTGAGATAGTACGGTCGGATCGTCAACGGAGAGCAATTTCGACGCGAGCATTCGAAGGAGGCACTCCATCGCTACCAAGAAGAACCCAGTTTTAAACAAAGGGGAGAATCAAATTTATTCTCCTCTCTTTTGTTATCGGAATCCAAATTGTAATCGATTTTGAGAGAATACAAGTCAAATTTTCTTTCATTGTCTTTTTACATCAAATTTCCAACAAACAAAAGAGTACTCTTTTTGGAGTCTCGAATCCAAAGTGTTTCGTTGTATTCGGGGTTGCTGTTGCGATGTCTGATTAGCATCAACAGCTGCTGCAGGTGTTTTTCCTTTACCGCGGGAGGTGAAAATTTGATTTCGGAGAGTTAGCCGTCAGTTGGCTTCTTTCGGCTTTCTTCCTTCTGAGAAAACGTTCGGCCCGCTCTCCGCGCACCTTCAACTCTTTCCAGTTGTTGGACGATGCTACTCCCATAACTTCCAACACGTCCAAAGAGAGATTGTTGTGACAAGTTTGGAGGATAAAGTCCTCTGTGATCGGATCTCGGCAGTTCATCTCCTTATTCCGGAAGCGCTTGACGAAGTTGTCGACCGTCTCTTCGTCTTCTTGCTTCTCATCGAAGAGTGTCCTGATTGACACCTCGGCATCATCATCAAAGAAGTGAGTGAGGAACAAGTTCTCTAGGTCGTCCCAACTATTGATGCTTCCAGACTTAAGATGGCGGTACCAATCGAAGGCGGGCCCGCGAAGGGTGCCAATGAATGACCGAACCATCAAGGCTTTATTATCGGAGATCATACCCAATTGGGACTTGAAGTAGATCAGATGTTGAGTAGGCGAGCCCTTCCCATCGAACGACGTGAAGTTGATCAGGTTGAACTTCGCCAGATACGAGATCGAATCCCACTCTCTCGGGTAAGGACACGGAATGCCGGCCCTCATTACCCCTCGATCAGATATCAGAGCGTTGATTTTGCTCTCGAGATCTTTCATTTTCTCATCCTCGCTCGTATCGGGGCTTGGACGATTTGAAAGAGGAATAACGCGGCCACCTCCGGCATTGTCATTTTCGGTGGAACCACCCCCAGCGTTTTGATCAACAGGAGGATCATCCGTATTGATGTGTCCATCCACATTTGAATCACTATTTGCTTGGTTAGCAACGTTGCGTTGACTGGATTCACCAATTTGATTCGACAAAGCTCGGATTTGTTGGCCATGTTCTTCCCTCATTCGCCGCATAGCCGTTTTCATTTTGAACTTAAAGTTCTCTTTTTGCCTGGCCAAGGCATCCTCAACCATTTTGGCTACTTGCTCAGTATTGATCATGAACTCTTCGCGGGATTGACCAGGGTTGGATACCGTATTATCAGAAGCGACTACAGAATTAGCATCTGACGCTTCGCCCTTCGCGGATAATCCTCTCTGCATTCTCTGATAATCCCTTTGTATAATAGTTCATGATCGTAACCAGGTTAGACGATGCGATACAAGCGGGTCAGAGCTAGAAGGTCGAACCGACTTTCCTTTATCAGTCATATTTATTGTGACTTTCGGAAGTTCGTCACCTTTAATGGCCGATTGTTTCTCGTAGAAACTTTTTGGCTTGGACTTAGTCGCCCCGTTAGAGATCCTCTCGAATATCGAGACCCTCTGTAGAGCGGTCTTGGGATAGCTACATGCTGATAATACTGCCCTGATTAACTTAACGCGCGGGCAGTGAAATTTCGCTTCCCGGGTACTTCTCTTATGATATTTGTTCGTACCCCCAGCCTGATAGTACAACTCATCAGTCAGATGACCGGAGCAACCTATCGTGTGTTTACACGACTCCCCTGGTATAACTTTGTCATGGTCAGATGAATACGTTTCTTTCAAGGGACTTATCGCTTTATTAGCATTCTCAAGAGTCACGTGTTTAGAACTACGCTTTTGGGAGCGCAGGATCTCAATAGGCTCCTTGTTTTGGATACACACCCCCAGGCGGGTGGAAACCGGAGTTTTCCCTTTATGAGAAGATTTTAAATTGTTGCGAGGGCGTGCGCGACCCCCAGCTCGACGAGTCGCTTGGGGTGTAGTCACCGGACTTAAGTGTTCTTCGATCGGAAATTTGCCTCGATCTTTGTGTAAATGACCCAGGTGATCCGCCATCCTCATCTTGAATCGGGACAAATCCATGCTATCACGATGCTCCATCGGAGGTTTGGAACTCGAAGGGATCGACGAAACATGTGCATAACGTATTCTGTCTTTACCCTGGCGCGGGTCAGACTTGAGTGACCCGCGGGTTGGAGGGTCGGATCCAGGTGATCCGCAAAGCGGAGGGTCGGATCCAAGTGACCCGTGATTTGGAGGGTCGGATGCAAGTGACCCGCGAATTAGAGGGTCGGATGCAAGTAACCTGCGAATTGGCGGGTCGGATTCGAGTGACCTACGATTTGGCGGGTCGGATTCGAGTGACCCGTGATTTGGCGGGTCGGATTCGAGTGACTTGTGAATTGGCGGGTCGGATGCAAGTGACCCGCGATTCTCGATCTTTTCGGCCGCCGTCTTGGACTTTGACCTCCAAACTTTGTGCAGTTTTTATGGCTTCTTTTCCACTTCTTCCCTCTGCAACTTCTTGGCCTCTCATGCAAGAATTCGCGTGTGCGCAAGCAGTACGCGACGCTTTTTGATCCACTCCTCAAGAGTAGAACGGGTCCTTTTGACTTGTACCCATTCACTTGTTCATGATTTGGAGGAGAGGGTATTTGTCCACTGTTAGGACGCGTGGTGTTGCCTAATTTTCAGACCCGCCTCGTAACAGATCCCGTCAATAAACTCAAAAGCCCTAGCAAGTTGACGCGCGAGGCGTTGACGTCGCCTTTGATGTGCCCTCTTCGATAGGATTGGCGCGCCTTTGGTACTCAACTCCTTGATTGAGGAGGAGTTCAGATTCGTAGATCCGACCTCGTTGGAAGCCGGAGGGATGTTGCAAAGCGAGAGGGTAACAGCAACGGGGGTCTTGATCTTCCTGCGCTTGCGAGAGGCGGAGGATCCGAAGGAGGAGGACGACAGATATTCCTTGAACTTCAGTTGGTCAAACTCGTATTCGACCACTTCTTCAACTGGGATGCAGATCCGAGGTTACGACACAACAGCTTCGGCAGCGAAGCTGTTGGCTCCCACTGTGGTCGCCAGCTTGTTTGCGTTAAAAGTTGTTGTTTTTATTGCTATCGAATTTTTTACAACTTTAGTCGTTACAATAAACTCGAATAAAATAAAAAGTTGATCTTTTTATGAGATCTCCTTACACAATGAAAATGAAAAAAGTTTATAACTTTATCAAACAAACGCAGAGATCATTTATCGGTCTTCTGCTTGCGTGGGTGTCTTTGCCAGTGCGGGGGTTTATTCGTGGACCACCTTTGATCAGATCTGGTCGCTGAAAATTCGGCAGAGCTCCTACCTCACCAAGGAGGTATTCGTTTGAAGCACTGAAATCGACCAAGCGAAATCAGTAGCTCTTCTCGAGATTAAGACTAAGCCTAATCTCGTGGAACGGACGGGAACGGGCTTCAGATCCTTCGAATTGCTCCTTCTTTATGCCGGGATTTGTCGGGATCTCGCTAGCCCTTGCTGAAATTCGTGCTCCTTTGACTTCTCAATTCGACAGCACCTCCTCGTCTTGATAATCAATTCCCCCTACTGAAAGGAGGCCCTAGGCTTGTATTTATAGGGCTCCAGATGCGGGTTTTGGGATAACAATGATGGATTCCTCCTTATCTTCAGTTAATAACTAATTAACCATGTTTAGAGATAGGATTTAGGCAGTTAGGAACCTCTGGAACTGAAAAGATCTAGTGAAAACCCGTCGAAACCGCCAAAAAACGAGTTTTCGGGTCAAAACAGCGCAACGGATCGTGCTGACCCGCGGGGGCGCGTGTCGGCCTTTGCCGACCTGCCGACCCGTCGGTCGGCCATGGCCGACCCACCCAGCCGCGGGTCGGCCTTGGCCAACCCGCCGACCCGCACAGCCGCGGGTCAGTTTCGACCGACCCGTGCTGGTGTGGGTCGGTTTCGGCCGTCCCACATCGGCGCGGGTTCCGAAACCTGACACTTTTTTTGGTTTTTTGACTCTTCCAGGACTTGTATTTTCCACCGTTTTGCGTGTTTGACCGTCTTGTTGACTTGCACGCTTCGTTGCGGGATTGACTGTCGAACGCGCGTTGGTTGATATGCGCGCGTGTTGATTGATGTACGCGTGTTGACCGACGCGCACGAACTGATTGACGCGCGAACTGATTGACATGCACGTGTTGATTGATGCGCGCGTGTTGATAGACGCTCGCAAACTGATTGACGTGCACGTATTGATTGATGCGCGTGTGTTGATTGACGCTCGCGAACTGATTGACGCGCATGTGTTGATTGATGCGCGCGTGCCACTTGGTTCGTCGTTTCGCTTCATGCACTTGTCGACGACAGATAATCCTCTTAGGTGCGGATAACGACGTTCATCGTCTTCTCTCCATCTCGAGCTGTGTGCGGACACCCATAGGCATTTTTAGACGCCTACAAGATTATGAGGGTTTTATTTGTGAGATCTTGTGTGTGTGTAAGCGCTATTTGTATTCTCTCTAATAGTAGATCTCCTCCCCCCTCCTTGCCCCGTGGACGTAGGCAATTTGCCGAACCACGTAAAATTGGTTGTCTCGTTATTTATGTGATTTGTAATAGCTTTTAGGTTCCCTCGACAGGTCAGTCCTAGAACTGATGAGAGGAAGAGCTGATATCTCACTTGGTTGAGATATTTTGCTTAAGGTTCTTGTTTCCTTTGTGGAACAGGATTTCTTATTACGACCTGACTCTCTTGTTGTGCTGCCGAAGTGCTGCTGAAATTTCCGCTGCGCGCAACAAAAGATTGTTAGGGAGATTGCTTTTTGTGGTGTTATTAGAGAGATTGAGTAAAATCTCCACATTGTATTCCTCATAATTTAGTAAAGCTGTTTTCCCTCTTCGCTCGTGGACGTAGGCTATAAGCTGAACCATGTATATTTGTTTGTTCTTGTGTTCTCCATATTTTTCGTACTTTTTTGTGATTGATGTTAATTTATTCGTGGGGATTTATCATAACATATTCCTATATTCAATTATATATCTGGACTGGACCATAAAATTTGTTAGTCAAAACTCTTATTTACCTTTTGAATTATTGTTACACAAAATGCTCGTCTTATAAATTTTCCCTTCTCCAGTTTCTGAGTTTCCGTAATTAAGAATGAGCACTTGGTATTTATGTTCGTCTCCGTAGGTATCAATCATTTTTCCAAACCAAATGTGATTCTTGTGAAAGAACTAGCATTGGATACCTACCGACTTCGCTACTAATTTCGATTTCAATTGAAAACGATCCATCCAAATTAATCATTTTTCCAGACCAATGTGATTCTTGTGAAAGAACTAGCATTCGTCACCTACCGACTTGGCTACTAATTTCAATTTCAATTGAAAATGATCCATCCATACAAATTAAACACTGTTGCGAACAAGATCAACGACATGATTGGAAATGCAACAGCCTGATAGTGATATAGAAAAAAAATCATCTGTTTATGATGCATATAATTAAGCTTCGGGAATACTCGTGAATTTTTTATTTCAACTCTTGAACTTCAAGCAAAGGATTATTATCCCCATACAATTAAGGGCGCCCTTTTTTAATGGTTAATATTCTAAATTCAAGCGATCATTAGGAGCACTGTAAAGCTAATACAGGGACAAAAGTGTCGACTACCTATTACAACCATGTAGTGCCATGGATCGCATAAGGTAAAAAATAACTACCCCATTCTTAAAGGGGTCATTTGTTTCCACATATTTAATTTGTGACCTTGCATCAAGAAAAAGAGGACCCATGAGTCGAAAATCAAGGTGTTTTTAGCAAAGTTTGTTTGGTATTCTTTATATTGCTGATTTAGAATTGCATGTAGGATAAATGTATCAAATGCAATTTCGTAAAATTATGCTGATTTTAACTGGATTTATGATTTTAGTCAAATATCCACAACAAATTTCATATGCATTCAAACAAAGTTTGGTTCAATTTTATCTCTCCTACAAATCCTCTTTAATATTCATTTGGCAAAAAAAAAAGCTTTTAAGAGGAAAGGGTGTGGAATTTTCAAAATCATTTACACGCATCAAATGATATCCGCGAACTGGCTTCAATGTGGTCATTTTTGACTTACGGTCAAATATTTAACAAATATGAATATCTCTCGATAAGAAAAGTTTATATCCATGTCCGATGAGATCTTATACACACACACACACACACACACACACACACACACACACAC
>BQKN01065385.1:112065-129911 GCA_022839385.1 Asparagus kiusianus
GTAAGAATATGCCATGATACTCTATTATTGCTATACTTGCATGTTATGCCTTGTTGTTTTATAATTTGTTACTTTACTGTAAAATTCAGTTTTTGATGATGTACGTATTGCTCGATAACGTTTTCTTTATTTTTTAGGCTGGGACTTCTCGACAAGGTGGAGTTGGTGATGAGGATGAGGATGAGGATGATGATGATCGGGACTGAGTTTATTTGTTTTAACATTAAAAACAATGGGTGTGCTGTATGAATAACATTATAAATGTTGGGATATTTATTATGTTTTTAGTGAAATAATTGTTATATATGCGTGAAATATGTGTTAATGCTTGTGTTGTGTAATATATTGTACAGGTTATTGTTGTAAAATATATTGTACATGAATTTCTAATTTTCAAAAAAAATTTTAAAAAAGTTTCTGTCCATTTTTAGCGACGGAATTTCCGTTGCTAAAACAACTTTTAGCGACGGAAAACTGACACGGCAGATTAGTTTTCAGCGACGGATTTTCCGTCGCCAATACCTATTGGCGACGGAAAATTATATAGAGACGGAAATATGGCGACGGACATACGGTCGCCAAACGTATGTATTGGCGACGGATTTTCCGTCGCCAAAACTAATAGCGACGGAAAAATATATAGCGACGGAAAATACCGTCGTCAAAAAATAATTCATAAACGACGGATTTTCCGTCGCTATAAATCCGTCGCTATAAATTAGCGACGGATTTGCCGTCGCTAAAAGGGACTTTACCTACCCTCATAATAGCGACGTAGTTTTAGCGACGGAATTTCTTTTTTTCCGTCGCTAAAACTTTTGGCGACGGACTTTCAACTTTTAGCGACGGATTTGTCCGTCGCTAAAAGTCCTGTTTCCAGTAGTGATGCCTTTTCGTGCATGTACATATCTCTGCATCCGCCCTTGTGTATCTCCTTCATGCCTTGTGTTGTGGATGATTTCCTCTCCTTTTATAGACTAAAAGAGAGAGAGTTAATAGTCTGTTTAATTATGAATTAAGTGACCATTGAAGTAGGAGTTAATGGGAAACAATTATCTCCTGAGAATAGCTCTGGAACGGCTAACTAGGTGAATTTCGCGGACTTGGCGAAGTTCGCTGAAGACGTGGGTGAAGGTCGCCATGATCGGGGGCAAAGTTCACTAGAGTTGTAGATGAGGGCCGCTGCAGACGTAGGCTAGCCTTCTTCGGAATTGGATAACTTAGTCCACTCTTGTTGATGTGGGCGGAGTTTATTGGTTGGCGAGCTTCTCCTATGAGTTCGAATTTGACACAAAATTCGATTTTAGGCTTTGGCCGACTGATGACGTCTTTCGACTCGGCATGGGAGTCAACTCATATTTGATTTGGTCGAGTCGAGTCGACATGGGTTGCCTGGTGAGCTTTGCTTCATGAGTTCAAATTTAACACAGAATTCGACTCTAGGCGTGGTCGATTAATAACCCTTTCCGACTCGGTCTGGGACATGTTGACTCATGTTTGACTTGGTCGAGTCGAGTCGACATAGGTTGTTTTGCGATGTTCGCTTCATTCATCAGGCGACATTTGTTGCAGCTTGTTATAGGCTTGTCTTTGGACCCATTCGAAGTGTTTAGCCCATGGGCGTTCACTTTTTGGATGCTTAGTGAAAATACATTTTGACCGTCTATAAAAGGAACGATAATTTATTGTTGAATCCTCCAGTGATCATTTGATCGGTGGAGTGTGTGCACTTTATTTGTAAACAAGCTGGACATATATCATACATGCTCCAACTTGAGATGGAGTGTTAATGAATAATTATAGGGAGATCCATTAAATTAGGGATAATATATTATTCCTAATTTAATAGATCTCTATAATAATCCTTAACAAAGTCTAACTTTTTTTTTACCTTTTCAACTCCATGGTACGATGTCTCTAAAATATCATACGCTTGCTTTGCCGTAGTAGATCTTCCGATCTTCTCAAAGACCAAATAATTCTGGATGTGTCCTTGATGGATGTAGAATAACGTATTTCAATCCTTCTTCTTGTTCTCTCCATGGGTTTTCTTCTCGGTTTCACTCGCTCTCTCTACGAGATCGACAACTCTGTTCTCTATAACACCAGATATATCTTGATATTCGAATAATAACTTCATCTACACTCTCCACCGGTGATAATTTATCCCATCCTGTTGGGCGCAGAGTCACGCCCTCATACCGCGGAAGCGATATAACACGAGAAAAAGCCCTGGCTTTTATTTTCATAAGAGCTCAAGTCAACCTTTGTTATCCTGTTTCACAAAGGAAACAAGAATAGAAAGTGAAATATCTCAACAAAGTGAAATATACATTATTCCTCTCATCAGTTCTAGGATTGACTTGTCGAGGGAACTTACAAGCAATAGCCAACACCCAGAAAAGACATGAGATTTACGTGGTTCGGCAAACTTGCCTACGCCCACGAGAGGGGTGAGGGGAGATTCCACTATGAGGAGAACACCGGCGACTTGTACAATTCACAAGCTCGTCTCAAAAGAAGAAGATTTGATTTTTTTACCCAAAAGAAATTGACCATTCTCTTGTAAAATCTCTCCTCTAGATCTCAGATCTAGATCTGAAAAACCTCTCCTTTTGATAGCCGCCAAAAGCCCTATATTTTCTCCTCAGCAGCAAAAAAAAAACCACTGTATTTTTTTCTCCCATGTCTCAATACCCTAAAAGAATAAACTTCTATTTATAGGAGAGAGCCTGGAAACCCTGCTGCTGCTTGCGTCTCGGTCTCGCGTCTGGCTGCTGTCTTGGGTGGTCCGCACCTGGGCTTTGCCTCCGCTCATGGGTGTGGCCCCTCCACGTTCGCACATCCAACATGGGAATAGAAGGCGGCATCGCCCTGCTCAAATTATTCATGGCTCTGATACCACTGTTGGATCAAACACTTCTAAATAATAGTAAAATTTGTGGAGAAAAGAGATAGCAAATAAATGTAACTTGTTCTCTGTCCTTATTCACGGGTACAGGGAGGAGCCTTTTTATAGGCTTACAGAATTAATCTGCCCATAGTTCTAATATAATAATGACTCAGAAAGATGAACTACTCAAAGCCTTAGTTTAAACTGTATGGACTAATTCTTAATAAGAACAAACTCTTATAATAAATGTAACTAACTTCTAACTATAGCCCAATTGAAAATTTTCGGATTAGCTTCAACAAGATGGTGGTCCTAAAATTCCAAACGGATGAGAAGGAACATGACAGCTACAGCTCCGACTTTGGTATCATTCCCATGCATGACTCCATCACACTAACTTTTAGGGTGAAAACAATACGATAACATCAGGTCCACTCAAATATTGACAAGTGCTATTTCTATGGAGTTTGAAGTAATACACATGTGTCTATCAACTATATGGAGCTAGAATTAACGAATCCTAGCATTCTCTAGCATCCTCCGCTTCTTTTGACCCGCGTGTGTATGGGGAACTTAGGATTAAGCACTAAAGGGGAGGGAAACTTTCATCTTTAACTCCAAGATTTTTGATAGATCATCATCCATCTTAATTTAGCCTGATCTACGTAGAGTAGACGAGGTTCCACCTACGAGTTACCCTTTGGATATGATGCACTTACTATATATATATCTCTATGTTCCCCCTCGATGGATTTTTTTTATATTATTATCTGTTGATGCATGATTCAATGGGGAATAAATAAATAATCCTTGAGCTTCATAAAATAAACATTTTTGTGGTAGTCGAATGATTCCCCTGCTAAATTTATCCATCTCGATCCCTATTATTCTGTATGCTATTCTTGGCTTAGTGCGTCACTGCTTATGTCTGCAGGAGTCACTGTCGCACACAAAAAATCTTGCGCATTATTAATTTAGTTGAAGAGTCGTACGTATGTTTACAATTATTTAGGTTTGCTACCTACAAGGAATCATTTCGATCTCCAATAAAAGCAATAGGAGTAGATATGCTACTTATGTGTGCATTCATTTGTTTGCTCCTCCTATATATTTGTTTAGTATGTGTGGACTACGATTGTATGAGCTTTTCATTGGCGGCAAGAGCCACATTCAAGTGGGGATCTTGACTATATTTAATGTGGGCAGCAAATGGGACCATAGGAAACAGAGACCTGTGTAAAGAAAACGGAGCTAGTTTGTTTCATTGACACCTAGTGTGTTGCTATATTTATCCTGAATTTTTAAGATTAATCACAATTTTGAAGTTAAAAAAAAAAAAAACATTTCTGGTCTTAGTCAGGATTTCATGCAATTGCTTTGGAACATTTTATAATCTAGGAATAACTGTAGGTGTACTTACTATCCTTAAACTTTTTATGTAGCGCTTAAACTTGGGTTAATCACGTAGCACCTCTGAATATTGGGGGGGTTTTTCACATAACCCTTCTGAATCCTTATACTATTTTGGTACTACTACTCACGACGAGTGGGATAATTATGACTAATTACTTGAAAATTATAGTGGTGAGTCATCGTAACTCCATCCTTTCGCGAGTGATAGCGTCAAAATAGTATAGAGTTTGATCGATGTAGATATTTGCATTGCAGGGACAACTCTAGCTGGCAAGTCTGAATGTGTCCAGTATGGTTCTCTGTTACCCCATATGCAGTCACTAAAAGATTGGGAGAAAATGTATGTTTCGTACAACTAACTCCTATAAAATTAGAAGTACTATTTCAGTCACATAATCAAGGAAGTATAACAAATTGTGAAAATGTACTGAATGTCTTAATAGATTATATATTGTAGTTTAAAAATAGGATTGGTTACATCTAGGTTCCCTAAGCACATGTATGGTATAGACTATAGTCTAATTACTTTTCATTATCACAGTTATTTGTGTGGATACAAATAAGTAATTTCAAAATTATTCATGTAGACCGTATCTTGGAGTATCTGAATATAATTAATCCTAGATAATATGCATACCCTATCACAAACTCATCTACCATAAATTTTAGAATTTGGACTTGGTTTGAGCGACGGAATAAATTATGGCAAAGAATAAAAAATGTAAAAGTAGGGGGGAAAGCAATATCAAACTAACCTTTAGTGAGATAATTTATACCATAAATAAAAGATTAAAGTTTCCAAACTAACCTTTCTAGTGTTTTCCTTTAAAAAAAAAAATATTTTTAGGCCCCGTTTAGCAAAAGGTTAAGGAAGATGAATTAAGGAGAAAGATTAACATAGTTAGCCCATTCGATAATCTGAAGGACTAAATTATTAACCCATTATAAAAGTTTTATTTTAACCCTTATGATCATTTGTAGTGTTTGGGAATAACAATGATTTTGATTATTTTCTTTATAATTGAAGGATTAACTCTTAATCATTATAAAGATGAGTATTAGTAAACCCCTTATTTTGAGGGGTTAACTCATTTTAATCCCTCTAGAGGGGTTAGCTTAACACTTTCATATTTTTATGTTTGGTAAATTCTGCAGGGTTAACTCACTTTAACCATTATATAGATTTTTTTGTTTGGCGGGTTAAGAATGAGTTAAGTCACCTTAACCCCACACAGTTAACCATTTGCCAAATGGTAACTTAAGGTTTTACCATCTCTTGAATTTGTCATACCGACCTATTGTAAAATTTGTATCCCAATAATTTCAAGGGCAAAACGGTTCCAAAAAGAAGAAAAAAACATCTCATCAACCAAAACTAACAAAAGAGGCAAACATCCATAAAATCAAACATTAAACAAACCTAAGGAATACCCCAAAATGATATGGAATTCTTACCCTTCGATTTTGTCAACGTAACAACAAATTGAGAAGAAAGAGACTGATAGAAACAGTAAAGTTATCCCCCACCCACTTTTTCCTGATGGGGTAAAAAGTAAAACATCTTTCAAAACTCAAACCTTAAAAAGCCCTCCATTTTACTTATTCTCGAATTACCGACATTTCCGGTTTTGGTAACCTACGACGCCGCGTGCGGCAACCGGCTACAGCAGGTGACCGTCCAATCTTAAACCCGATTGGTTGTAGTGGGCCCGCAAGTAGTTGGGCCTAACAGATGTCAGCCACGAGTGACCCACGAGGCCGATAGTATTTATTTAACGTTTGGGCTCCTAAAGTTGTGGATGATACTTCTTGTTTCCTTTATTTTAAATGGACATATTTGTTGTTTCGTTATTAATAGCGAGACACAAGTGCGTGCAATAAGCCCAAACGAAATGGTTTTGCGTACGAGTCTGGGATATTGGGCCCACAAGTTCGCGTCGACCCCCAACCCCCATTTCCTTTTGCTTTTTTTAGCAATCATATTAACTGCGATCTTTCAATTTAAAAGGGAGATTATGGCAAGATCATTTGTAGTTGCGAATTTATAGGCTAAATACCCATATTGGTATTTTAATTCCACCCTAATTTCTAACAATGTATTTTAAATAGGCAAACCCGCTTTAAGACATTGTAATTGATCTAACTAATCAATAAATCATGTTTTCTCGTCGGCGGGCAAATTTCCGACGAGATCTCGTCACGTGCATAGCACGTGATGTCTCAAAACTCATTTTTAGCAGCGGCGACGGCAGCATATCATCATATTCAGCCCAAAGTATGATAAAATAACAGTTATGACGTCGCCTGAGATCGCTAACCCCATCGAATCGGCTGAATATGACGAGATTGTTGTCGTCGACGCTGCTAAAAACGAGTTTTGAGACATCATGTGTCATGCATGTGACGAGATCTCGCCGGAAATTTGCCCGCCGACGAGAAACCATGCCTTATTGGTTAGTTGGATCAATTAAAATGTCTTAAAGCATGTTTGCCTATTTAAAATACCTTGTTAGAAATTGGGGTGGAATTAAAATACCAATATGGGTATTTAGCCCGAATTTATATATATATTGTTGTTATTTTAACTTCAAATTTATATCCAAAGTTTACACCTGAAGCTTGGAATTGCACTTCATTGGCAAGCAAACACTTTACCAAAAGAATAAAGAACCACCTTAAACAAGATTATGATAATACTATCATAAAATAAGTGCTCAAGCCCTAGATTGAGACCCCATCATATCGCTTGCCATTAGCGCTGTCGTCCACTTAAAACCTTTACTTTATGAACTCTTCATCCCAACCCCTCTTCCTTAATTGATCTCTCTTTCAGCTAGTCATGGAAGGATTAAGGAGTAAATGCAAGAAAATTAGAATATAATTACGTTTTAACCTTAGATTAGATGACTAAACAAACAAATTACTTTTGAGTTTATAATCAAAAGCGCAATTCTACATAGGGGTTTTGGACAACGTTGAAGTCAAAAATCCGCTCGAACTGGCAAAAGGAGCGTTTAGTTTAACGGCCAATTACGAGTTAGTTTGGTGTTAAAAACCCACAAACTTGAAAAAAGAAGGAAGAATAATACGTCAATCAAATAAAAGAGCATTTTCAATTAGAAAAAAATTGCGTCGTCCGAGACTTTTAATGCTTGCGCAAAATTCCAAACTCAGTGATTAGCTTTTTCAGTGGATAAGTATATTATTATTCACTTTAAAACAATAAGATAGAGCAATAGAAATACGAGGAGATCGTTACTTTTTAAAAGACTTTTAATTTTCCACGATTTGCATTTTGTTGTTTAGGACGACTTTGATGTCCTGCTTTTGGTTTTGCCTTATTATTCATGGGCCTTAATTGGGCTTAGTTATTTGCGTACCTCTTTCGTAAATGGGTGGGATTATGGGCTGAGCTCCTCTCAATTAGTCTTTTTAGAACTGATACATAATTATCCCTATTACTTTTCCTATTTATTTATTTTTTAAGATATGGAGTTTGATTTTCTTCGTCCATGAAAATAGTGCCAAATAGATTCTGATAATTAAATAGTATATATAATATAGGAGAATGTCAAAAGTTTAGGAGTCTGGATGAGCTCCTAAAGAGGTTCTGACATTCTCTTTAACTAGTCTTAATCCCGTCCAATGGACGGGTTAGTGTCAATTTTCATCCATTATTAGTTTCCTTGAGCGTAATTTGTTTATGCATTTATCGTTCTCTCATTATTTTAATATTTCTATAATTTTCATATCCTTTTTATTTATTAGCGCCGCTACAAAACTCATTATGATCTAGTAGGTCACCGTAGCTCCATTTGTTATCTCCATTGCAAAAAGGGCAAAGTAATTTGATTTCTGTGATTACGATCTTGTTGTTGTTCTGCAGTTGTTATAGCATAATTTTTTTTATAGTTGATGTAGTTAACTATATTGGTCAGGAAATTGTTCCCTCTGAAAAAATATTGCTATACATGTGAAAATTTTAATATTATATGCATCTTATTTGTTTATTAATATTTTATTTAAATATATATAATTTAAAGCAATATTTACCCCCATCATTATTTTGAAATTGAGTACCCTCGGCTTGATTTCCTCTCCATTCCTTCCTTGAACAAAATTGGTTTTCACTTTCGCTTTCTTAACTACAACCCAAGTAATTGTCAGAAAATTTGGGATAACCATCCATAAATAAAACTTTTAATCAAATATTTTTCTCCTATCTCTTGCCTTTTCTTCTTTATAGAAAGAGGATTCTCTTATGGTTATTATAGACATCCTATCTTATTTATAGGCCCTAAAGAATATTCAAATAATCTCCCTTCAATAGATAAGGACACGGAAGTCGTTATAATATTCAAATAATCTTATGATAGTTATCTAGTATTTATCTCCTCCGATGGACGGATCAGTGTTATTTTTTAACACGTGTTATGTATCTCGTAGTGTTCTTTGTTCACGCGTATTATGAACACTTGTATGTGTAGGTTGTGCATTTTTGTTTAATATAAGCTAATTTTTATTTATCAATATTTTATTGTAAATTCCATACATTTACTTCAAAATACTTATTGGAAAGTACTTTTAACATTGTGTAATATTTATATGTTTGTATAAATATTTAATTAAAGGGCTAGTGTGAGTATTTATTTATACATCTATTGTGTATAAGATGCATTTGTAAACTAGTATTGCAAACTATTTTTATTTATCAATTAGTATTTAGCCCAAGTGATATACGGAAGAGTTTTCGTGCATTTAGCTTATTTGGCGCACTTGCCTACAATTTGTTGAATGTGCATTTTTTTTCTTGTGTTCAATGCACATTTCCCTATAGTTTCAAAATAATTATTCTATGGTTATTTATAATTATTCTTTCTAATACTTTTGATGAAATATCCTTCTCTTACTCTTATACATGATTGTAATAAATTTTCTCATACCATAGTTCTATACAATTATATTAAAAAGCAAGTTTATAAGAGCTCGAAAAAGTTAGCTCCCTTTAACAAATAAATTTTAAAAACTATCGTAACCAATCTAGTTTCCATAATTAACTTCAACTAAATGACATAATACTAAAGAAATGGCGAGAGAGTGCAGGAAAACAGCTGAAGAAACAGCCAGGCAGACTGGCGGTCGACCACGAATGTGCATGAAGGTCAGTAGGATTCGGAGCTGAAGGCGGTCGACCGCAAGGACCTTGTAGCGATTTTACTCTCGGGAAATCAATACGGTCGACCGCCGCGGTCGATCGCGCCATAACTGTAATCATTTTCACTCTCGGGTTTGTGGTTCGGTCGACCATTGCGGTCGACGGCGAAACCTACGCGGTCGATCGCCACGGTCGATCGCAGATGTAGTTTGAGCTGGGCTTTGGTTTTTGACCCGGTTCGTTTCTGAGTTGATATATAACCCTAAACCTGATTAATTAGGGTTAAGCAAGGACAATTTTGAGCAGTCTTTGAGAGATGATTGCTGCATCCAATTATGGGAAAATTGTGAGAGATCAAGAGCTTTGTTTTAGGGTTTGATTGATGAGATTTGTAACTCTATTTGTATTCTCTTGATTTCTAATAGTAAGAACTCCCCCCTCCTTGCCCCGTGGACGTAGGCAACTTGAACCACGTAAGTCGTTTGTTCTTGCTATGATTGTGATTTGCTTATTAGTTGTGGTTTATCTCGAGTTATTATTGTGTCACTCTAAGAAGCTTCCGCCGCTCACAACAATTGGTATCAGAGCTAGATCGACAACATGAGAGAAGCAAACACACCAGGTTCATCTCTTACGAAGGCGATACAGAGTCTGAGCATCAATAACACAAAGATTGATGTTCCGAAGTTCGACGACAAGACCAACTTCGTATTGTGGAGGTGTCAAGTGATGGACACATTGGATACACAGAATTTGGAGGAGACTCTTGAGTTAAAAGAGAAACCCGCAGACATGGAGGACAAGGTTTGGAGGAAGATGAACAGTAGAGCTTGTGGTGTTATTAGGTCATGCTTGACACCGGATCTTATTTATGATGTTATGAACGAGACATCGGCGAAGAAGATGTGAGAAACACTCAATGAGAAGTATCTTACGAAAAGCATTGAAAATCGGCTTCACTTGAAGAAGATGTTTTACCAGTTCAAGATGAAGAGGGGAGTTTCCATCAGAGAGTATGTCAACAATTTCACTAAGCTACTTTCAGATATGGCCAATGTGGACATCATAGTTGAGGATGAAGATAATGCGATATTTGTAGGCAGTCTAAAAATCACAATGGATAGCTGATTAAAAACAAGCCCCGATAATGGAAGTTACAATCAAACGACTTTCAAATCACTGCATCCGCAACTCCACAATCACCGCAAACACGACCTTATTTCTGAGATGATTGATCTTGATGGCTGCGACGACAGCATGACTAATATTATATTAGCAACTATTAGATATGCTGATGAACAGTGTAATGATTTTAGAAATAAAAGGTTGGACTTAGTTGGTGAGTTGCTTGGTAGAGAGCTGTGGGCAAATATTCATCTAAAAACACTATGGATGTTGATTCCCGTCAAGCTCCTACAACAAAAGCTACAATCAAATAGCTTTCGGGTCGATAAGCAAAAAAAAAACTGTAAATGGAGGACTTTTCACATAGATCGAGAAGAGTTACAATTCGACGACACTTCCGACAACTGATGGAAACTCTATTCAGCAGTCTTCACAATCTACAGTGAAAGTTACAATCTGACGACTTTCTCCACAACAGCTAAAGCTAGGATTACTGAACGACGGTCCTTACAACGCCTTGCAGAAGAAGTTACAAATCAATTAGCTCCTTCTAAAACGCGGAAGTCATCCCCGCGTCACAGTTATGGAAATGCAGCCGACCCCCGCGTTTCCAAGCTACAAGCCAAACGTGAGCGACCCTCGCGTTCGTAGGGGTTCAACCAACACCGACCCCCGCGTTTCTAAGCTACAAGCCAAACGTGAGCGACCCTCGCGTTCGTAGGGGTTCAACCAACACCGACCCCCGCGTTTCCAAGCTACAAGCCAAACGTGAGCGACCCTCGCGTTCGTAGGGGTTCAACCAACACCGACCCCCGCGTTTCCAAGCAGATAACAAGCCAAAAACGCGAGCGACCCTCGCGTTCATGGATGTTCAGCCAACACCCAACTTCGCGTCTCAATTCTAAGACACGAAGTTGGGTTCTGAACGCCAGATTGGGCGTTTGACTTGTTCAAACACGAGTCGAACGGTTTCAGAACTGTTTTCTCACGATCTGAGGAAATCACACCCACGTAGGAGCGGATTTAGGGGGGCGGTTACACCCCTAATCCCCCTATAAAAACTCAACGAACCCAACGAATCAGGGGTTGGATTTTGAAAGGTTAGATTTTCAGGATCTAAACTACTCAGCTTTGGCGGTTCAGCAAGAGTAGCAGCGAAATCCTTGAAGATAGGATTTTTGAATCGATCTCAGAAGATTAAATCTGAGAGGATTCTTCAACAACAGAATAACAGCTTGATCATTAACCGAATTTTCGGTTCTAACAACTCTATTAACAGAGTTCTAACTCGTTCAGAGTTCTTAAAAACTCGTTGAAGAGTTATTCATAACCTTTTCCACAGAAGTTCATCGTTCCCACGAGATAGGACGGTCAGATCGTCAACGGAGAGCAAATTCGAGGCGAGCAATCGAAGGAGGCACTCCATCGCTACCGAGAAGAACCCAGTTTTAAACAAAGGAGAGAATCAAATTCGTTCTCTTCTCTTTTGTAATCAAGTTGTAATCGAAATCAAAGAAATACAAGTCAAATTTTCTTTTGTTTTCTTCATTGCAATTTTCCCTACATACAATATTACTTCTGTGTTTGTTGTCCGAGGATAATTATGGTACGTTCGTCCTCACTATGATCAATGGAAAAACTACAGTTAGCTATAAGGAGGTGACCTCAGCTTTGGTGAATTATGAGTTAAGGAAGAGTGATGGTGAACCCTCCGAGAAGACATCGGGAGATGCATTAGCAGTTCGAGATCGAGATCCAAACCGTCGCCAGTTCAACCGCTCAAAGTCAAAGAATAGGAGTGTCTATAAGAGTGTTGGTAGAAATCAATGTCGGTATTGTAAAGAAGAAGGACATTGAAAGATTGACTGTCCAAAGTGGAAAGAAAAAGCTGGGAAGAATAAGAGGAATGCTGCACAAGCTTCAGAAGTGAATGTTGCAAAAGCTATTGGTGAGCATTCAGATTCAGATTCTTCAGGCTATTCATGCCCTGCATTACCGTCGATTTTCTATACGGATTCCACGGAGTGGATGATGGATTCGGGAGCTACATATCACATCTGCCCTAAGAGGGAGTGGTTCTCTAGCTTTGAGGAGCTAGAAAGAGGAGATGTTGTGCTTATGGGTAATGACCATGTATGCTCTATTGGTGGTATTAATTCTGTCCGGATTAGGATGCATGACGGTGTAGTGAGGGAGTTAAAGGAAGTGAGCTTTGTGCCGCAGTTAACGAAGAACATCATTTCTCTTGGGATTTTAGAGGCAGCAGGATATCGAGTGATCTTAGAGGATGCTGCAGTGAATATCACGAAGGGCTCTATGGTGGTGATGCGAGGTATTAGGAAAAACAACCTATACTACTTGAAGGACAAGACAGTTACAGGGGGTCTGACAGCTTCTATCACTACAGATGAGGATACTACCATTTTATGGTACATGAGACTTGGACACACAGGAGATAAGTCCCTACAGTCATTGGCGAAACAGTGGCTAATAAAAGGTGCTAAGACCTGCAAGATGGAGCTGTGTGAGCATTGTGTACTTGGGAAGAAGACTAGAGTGAAGTTTGGCACCATTGTTCATAACACCCGAGGTACATTTGATTACATTCACATAGATGTTTGGGGTCCTTCCAAGAACACATCTTTTGGTGGGGCCAACTACTTTGTTATTTTCATTGATGACTATTCCAGAAGAAATTGGGTATACCCTATGAAGCATAAACATCAGGTCCTGGATATTTTTATGGAGTGGAAGAAGAAAGTGGAGCTGCAGACAGGTAGAAATGTGAAGACTCTATGTTCAGATAACGGTGGAGAGTACAAGAGTGATCCATTTCTCTGTAGTTTTGCCAGGATCACGGCATTAGGAGACACTTCACGGTTCGAGAGACACCGCAACAGAACGGGGTGGCTGAGAGATTGAACCGTACATTGTTGGAGAAGGTACGATGTATGATGATGCAGAGTGGATTGCCTAGATCCTTTTGGGCCGATGCGTTGGTTTATGCGAGCCATCTCGTGAATAGGTTGTCGTGCATTGTGATAGACGGGAAGACTCCTTTGGAGCGTTGGTTTAGTTCGGTGACTAGTGACTATGAGTCACTTTAGATATTTGGGTGTCCAACTTATTACCATGTCAGTGATGGTAAATTAAATCCGAGAGCGAGGAAATCAGTCTTTGTGGGATTTAGAGATGGAGTTAAAGGCTTCAAGTTATGGGATCCACAGGACAAGAAGATAGTTATTAGCAGAGATGTCATATTTGATAAGGCGTACATGATGAGGCCTCGAGCCCCTCAGCAGGTGGAGGGAGACCAGATAGGAGAGATATCACAGTAGGTGAAGGATGATGTGACTCCACTCACTCCAGAGAGCACTGCATCCATTGAGGCTCCTACAGAGGTGACACTGGGAGGAGATAAGATAACAGCCGGGCAGATAGAGGATACAGTAGATTATGGGACTTAGAAACATGGTCATGTTCAGGGGTCCATTGCAGCAGATAGACCGATGAGAGTAATTCGTCGGTCAGCTAGGTATAATGATGTCATGGTCGCATATGCATTATCAGTGGAGGTCATTGATGATATGGTTCTAGCCACATTCAGGGGGGTAGAGTCTAGCCCCGATTCGATCAGGTGGAGAGAAACTATGGAGGAGGAGATGCGGTCTCTTCAGAAGAACGATACTTAGACACTTGCACATCTACCTAAGGGTAAGAGAGCTATAGGTTGCAAGTGGGTATATGCGAAGAAGGATGGATCTTCTATTAGGGATATTCGGTTCAAATCCAGATTGGTTGTCAAGGGATATGCACAACTTGAGGGTATTGACTACAACGAGGTATTTTCACCCGTTGTGAAGTATTCGTCGATACGAATTTTATTGGCGTTGGTGGCACAGTTGGATTTAGATTTGGTCCAGATGGATGTAAAGACAGCCTTTCTACACTGTGATTTAGATGAGGAGATCTACATGACACAACCCTTGGGATTTAAAGCTGCAGGAAAGGAAGACTTGGTTTGTAAGCTGAAGAAGCCTCTTTATGGTTTGAAGCAGTCACCAAGACAGTGGTGTAAGATATTCGACGGTTTTATGATTGGCCGAGGGTACACAAGGAGCCCATATGACCCATGTGTTTATATGCACAAGCTACAGGATGGTGAGCACATATATTTGCTTTTATATATTGACGATATGCTTATTGCTTCTAGGAATTCTTCGGCTATTCGAAAGTTAGATGAAGGATCTTTGAGAGGCAAAGAAGATATTGGGTATGGAGATCGAGAGAGACAGGGTGAAAGGGAGTTTGAAACTTATACAGAAGAGCTACTTGCAGAAGATGTTGAAGAAATTCAGTTTTAATGGAAATGCAAAAGCAGTTAGCACACCATTGGCTCCCCACTTTAGGCTTTCAGCGTTGATGTCATATGTTTCAGTTGAGGACAAAGATTATATGTCGAAGGTCCCATATGCCAGTGCAGTAGGTAGCTTGATGTATGCGATGGTGTGTACGAGGCCAGATTTGTCACAGGCCATGAGCATGGTATCGAGATACATGCACGACCCCGGGAAGGGTCATTGGGAGGCTGTGAAGTGGATTCTATGATATATTCGAGGCACCGTGGATGTTGGTTTAGTATTCCAGAAGGATGAGACAAATGTGCAGGATTGTATTGGATATGTGGATTCAGATTATGCTAGAGATCTTGACAAGCGTCGGTCTACTTCAGATTATGCTTTTACATTGGCATGTGCACCTGTATGTTGGCGATGCACACTTCAGTCCACAGTGACTCTCTCTACTACGGAGGCAGAGTACATGACAGTAACTGAAGCTATTAAGGAGGCCTTTATGGTTGTGTGGATTATTGGAGGACTTGGGGATAGTACAGGAGACCATTCGGGTATAATGTGATAGCATGTCGGCTATCTATTTGGTGAAGAACCAGGTTTATCATGCGCGCACGAAGCACATCGACGTCAGATTCCACTTTATTCGTGACGTTTTGGATGATGGAGACGTCATATTAGAGAAGGTCCACATGAATGACAACCCTGCAGATATGTTGACCAAAGTTGTTTCAGGAGTGAAATTTGGTCATTGTTTGAAGCTTTTGATCATTCTTCAGTGTTGAGGCCTTTGGAGGCCATTTTGGTGAACTACGTTCGGCTTGATTCCTTGGGCAAGAGAATACGTAGGCAGTCTTTCAGATGTAGCCGGTTTGATCTATTGATTCAGATGGAGGAGATCGCGTTTCAGCTCTAGTTTGTTCCCGGACTTGTTGAGGGACTATTGGATGATTTGGTGTCGACTTAGTTTTGGTAGAAACATTCGCCGATGTGGAGAATTGAAGAAATAGCGAGAGAGTGCTGGAAAACAGCTGAAGAAACAGCCATGCAGAATGGCGGTCGACCGCTAACGTGCACGAAGGCCAGTAGGATTCGGAGCTGAAGGCGGTCGACCGTGGCTGTCGACCGCAAGGACCCTGTAGCGATTTTACTCTCGGGAAATCAGTACGGTCGACCGCACAATGACTGTAATCATTTTTACTCTCGGGTTTGTGGTTTGGTCGACCACCGCGGTCGACTGCGAAACCTGCGCGGTCGACCGCAGATGTAGTTTGGGCTGGGTTTTGGTTTTTGACCCGGTTCGTTTCTGAGTTGATATATAACCCTAAACCTGATTAATAAGGGTTAAGCAATGACGATTTTGAGCAGTCTTTGAGAGAGGATTGCTGCATCCAATTGTGGGGGAATTGTGAGAGATCTAGAGCTTTGTTTTAGGGCTTGATCGGTGAGATTTGTAACTCTATTTGTATTCTCTTGATTTCTAATAGTAAGAACTCCCCCCTCCTTACCCCGTTGACGTAGGCAACTTGCCGAACCACGTAAATCGTTTGTTCTTGCTGTGGTTGTGATTTGCTTATTAGTTATGGTTTATCTCGAGTTATTGTTGTGTCACTCTGAGAAGCTTCCGCCACTCACAACAAATACAACTCATTTTAAAGAATAAAATAATTGTACAATTTAATTTTGACAAATGAACTAATACACAGTTAAGCGACAAATAACTAACAATTCACATTATCCAACTTAAAGCCTATGTCAATCATGTTTAATCAAACACTTGATGGCCATACCAGCCTCTAGATCAACGCTATCATCTCAAGGCTAATGTAGACTCTTAGATTTTGAATTTGCCACGATAAAGCTTGAGATATATTCAAGAAGTTCTCTCATAAGCAACGATGCTATAAATTTGTCACGATCAAGCTCAGGGCATTGTGGACTCCATTTTAAGGCAACCATGCTACAACTTTATCAAAAAATTCTCTCATAAGATAGACATGAAAAATTATCATGACAATTTAATATGCAACTAGGAGACAATATGATAACATTGAAGAAACCGCGAACGATTTGGTGAAGAACAGGTTTTGAAGACCGCAGGAGTCATCTGGAGCTTCACGGTCGACCGCGGCGTAAGACCGGTCGACCGCGAACGTGCACAGACTCTGGGAGGAGTCTGGCTTTGGCATGGTCGACCGCCGCGGTCGACCGCGAGACCCTGTAGGCGAATATTGGGCTCTGTCGTTTGTCACGGTCAACCGCCATGGTCGACTGCCAGACCCTGTAGGAGTTTTCCAGGCTCTGTCATTTGTCGTGGTCGACCGTGGCGGTCGACCGCGTATCGGGTCAGGCCCATGTTTGGTTTCCTGTTCTTATTGGGTTTGGTGTTTGTTATAAATACCAACATACGAATTATGGTTTCTTTGGCTTGGATTGGAGAATGGTTTGGGGATATTGGAGTGCAGAAAAAGAGGGTTTTTCTGAGCTATTTGTTTAGGGTTTTATTTGGAGAGATTGAGAGCTTTGTTTGTGAGATTAGATTGTTCCTTCGAGTGATTTGTAATCTCAAGTTATACTTTTAGGCGTCAAAAAATGCTAATAGATATCCAAATATAGAGAAGATCACCCAAATTGATCTCATACTGTTTTGAAAAATCAAGACAGATATGAACTGTCTCGCAGCGAGACAGTCTTTACTGTCTCGCAGCGAGACAGTCTTTACTATCTCGCCAGCGAGACAGTGTTGAAATGGTCAAAAACCACCTTGATAACTGCCACACACGTGTCTATCAACTGCCAAGGGACGTGGGAAACATCGTGGGCGAAAATCACGTGAATAACAGAGTTTGAAACGTGGGAAGGCAGTTACAGCGAAAACTACCAGGAATATGCCTTTTCCGAGACAGTA
>BQKN01065386.1:0-30867 GCA_022839385.1 Asparagus kiusianus
CCGCTGTCCGTTCCTTGGGCCGATGGTTCAGTATCGGATTCAGCGCCGTATAAAAGGGAATCGGTGAAATAATTCTCCAATCCCTTGAACGGTTGCTTATCCGCGACCACCGTCTTGACTTCATTATCTGTGCCCACATATTTGAGGCATTGATGCAGAGTTGACGGGACTATAAGGTTACCGTGGATCCAAGGCCGACCCAACAGCAAATTATAGGAAGTTTCCGCGTCAATCACATAGCATGTTACTTCCGACTTCAAATCCCCAATCTGGCATTTGATTCGGATCTTCCCCAAGGGTTTGGACCCGCTGGTGTTGAATCCGTAAATCGTCGTGCCAGTGGACGCTAATTTGCTAGTCGGGATTCCGAGATGATGCATCAATCGGAATGGCATGATGCTAACAGCGGAACCCGGATCAACTTGGATCCGGTTGACAACGCTGGAGCCAATATGCCTGGTGAAGTACAACGGCCTATCATGATTGGAGTTCTTTGTCTGCATGTCTTCTTTAGTGAAAGAGATGCAGGGGAAGTGATGTACCGCCAAATTGCAATGCTGAGCTGATGACTCTGGTTCTTCGTAAGATGGCTTGATTCGAGTCAAGAAGGCTTCGGAATCACTCAAGGCTTCTTGTAGCGCCTTCCGTGTATCCTTCGACAACCGCAGCAACTCGTATAGAGTTATCCTGGCCGGGATGTTGGCTAGTTGCGCCATAATGTCGAACTGGGGCTGAGAGCTCGTATTCCCCGGTTTGTCTCGCCCAATCGGGTGATTGAATCGAGATTGCCTCGGGTTCTGAGCTTCTTGACGTACGGGCTCTTTTCCCTTATCCTTCTGCGGGATTCTCTCCGTAGCTGCTGGCGTTGGGGGAATTGCTGCAATCCCTAGTTCTGCCAGCGTCTTGGAAGGTGGGGTTTTGGTACCCAACTGCTCGGTGGCATCCGGATACTTGAAATGATACTCATTCCCACTTCGGGTTGCAAAAGCTTCTTGTTCATCTTCAGAAAGCGGGAAAGTCGGAATTTTGTCGTCATCCACCCCCGGTATAGCAGAGGCCCCGCAACAGGATTTGCCCTTCCTCTTCGACTTCTTCTTGTTCTTTGTGGAAGAGGTCCCGGCCTATTGCTCATCTGTGATCAAATCCGGATGAACCCACAAGATCTCGCCATTCGGGGCTGTGTGTGGCACAAGCCCTTTCTGACGCTGCTGGTGTGGATCGTCGTTTACCGTCTTCACTGCCGCTTTGATCACCGACTCGTGTTGGAACCAACTCGAGGGAACAGATCCAAAGCTAATGGATACGGTGTTTGCGCCCACCTTTTTCTCCTTGGGCTGTTTCATAGTGATGACCCCAACATCGATCAGGGCCTGAATTTTATCCTTGAGAGCGTAGCATACCTTGGTAGGATGGTGCACCGCTCGGTGGAATGCGCAGTATTTCGGATCATTGACCCTCTTGGCATCTTCTTGATCCTGAATCGGCGGCAACTTGATCTTGTTGTTCTCGACCAAGTACTTGAAGATACCGGGGATTTCATCCTCCTTGAACGAGTAGACTTTTGGGAACCTTGGCTCCCCAACCTTTTGCTTCTGGGGCTGTTGCTGCCACCTGGGTTGTTGAGGCGCCCTCTGTTGCTGCTGTTGCGGCTGCTGCGGCTGTTGCTGCTGTTGCGGTTGTGCTTGTACTTCAAAGACTTGATTTGCGACCACCGCATTTGCATGCGCCTTCCCTTTACCCTTGGGGGTAAAATTTGTTTGCGGGGCACTATTGGGTATTTGTCCCCTTTCTGCCTTTTTCCTCTTGAGGAATCGTTCAGCTCGCTCTCCGCGCATCTTCAAATCCTTCCAAGTTTTAGATGGCGCCATTCCCATGGCTTCAAGGATGTCGAGCGTCAAATTGTTGTGGCAAGTCTCAAGGATGAAATCCTCGCTGACCGGATCCCTGCAATTCATAGCTTTGTTCCGGAATCTTTTCACGAAGTTTTCAACCGTCTCGCCGTTCTTTTGTTTTTCATCGAACAGCGTGCCGATTGAGACCTCGGTGTCATCATCAAAGAAATTGGTTAAAAACATGTCCTCTATGTCATCCCAGCCATTGATGCTTCCGGGCTTGAGACGGCGATACCAATCGAAGGCAGCTCCGCGAAGAGTGCCGACGAATGACCGCACCATGAGGGGCTCATTTCCGGAAATGATTCCTAAATGAGACTTGAAGTAGATTAAATGCTGGGTAGGGGAACCCTTCCCATCAAACGGTGTAAAGTTAATCAGATTAAACTTTGCCGGATATGGGATCGATTCCCACTCCCTTGGATAGGGGCAGGGTATACCAGACCTTTTTACCTCTTGAGCACTCATCAACGCATTGATTTTGCTCTCCAGGTCTTTCATCTTCCTGTCCTCACTTGTCTCGGTCTTCGAGTGGCTTCGAGGTGAGGTGACATGGTCCTCTTTTGCATTATCCTCTGCGGGACCACCCCCAGTGCTGGTGTTGACAGGAGGGACGTTAACATTATCCCCTTCCCGTTCATGCTCCTCCGGATTGCGTTGACTCGGTTCTCCTTGGTGAACCGTCATCGCCGCGATCTGTTGGTCGTGCATCTCCCTCATCCGCTGCATGGCCATCTCCATTTCAAATTTGAAGCTCTCCTTTTGCTTGGCCAGGGCTTCTTCAAGTATCTTTGACACTTGTTCGGCGCTGATCATGAGTGATTCATAAGGTTGGCCTGCACTTGAAGTCGTGTCATCGGATGCGACGGCGGAGCAGGTATCAGAATCAGCATCGGATTCCTCTTCTTCTAGGGAAAGTCCCTTGTGTACTCTTGGGTAATTCTTTCGTTTGATGGTTCCTGACCGTAACCACGTCATGCATCGGGATGCCTCGGCAAGCTGATCCAAGTTGAGACGTGGTGTTGATCCCCCTCTGCCGGTCATGTTGACTGACACTTTCGAGTATTCATCCTCTCGGCGGAGCGGTTTCTTCTTGTGGAAACGCTTCGGCTTGGAGAGTCTCTCGAACACCGAGATTCTTGTTGGGGTCTGAGCACAGCAACACTCGGACAGCACTGCCTTGATAATGTTGGCACACGGGCAGCGGGACTCCATATCCTGCATGTATCTCTTTTGAGATTTTCCCACACCCCCGGCCCTGTAGTACAGCTCATCAGCTTGATAGCTGGAGCAACCTACAGAGTGTTGGTAAGTGTCCCTCGATATAACACGCTCATCCTCAGACGAGTGTGTTTCTCCTTGGGAATGCAAAACATGGTTAGATTTTTCAAGAGTGGCCCGTACAATTTTACGCTTTTGGGAGCGTAGAAATCGAACGGGCTCTTTTAGTTCGACTCGCAACTCAGTGCGGTCGGTGATAGGGGCTTTCCCTTTTTCATCTTTCTTGGGGGGATTGATTCGACCCCCGGTCTGGTTTTTAACTTGGGGACCTTTCAATGGTCCCAGCCGTTCTTTGACGGGTATTCTTCCTCGGTTCTCCGATAAGGGACCGAGGCGACTCGTCAAAGGAACCTGGGATCTTGAATGATCCCCTTTTTTACCTGGCTCTGTTGAGGGTGCCGGTACAGGAGGAGTAGGCTCTGATTTGGTTGAACTCTGGGCGACAATCTTGCCCTTCTTTGCTGGAAGTGTTGGTGTCGATTTAGGAACCCACACCAGTTTGCTTTTGGACGGCGTTTTGACCGCCGTTTCTTGCTTCATCTCCTCTGCCTTCTTTAGGAGGAGCCGGGCATGTGCAAGTAGAGCATGGCGCTTCTTGATTCGCTCCTCGAGCGTGGAGCGGTTCCTCTTGACGCGGATCCACTCACTCGCTCCTGATTGGGAGGGGAGGTTGATTGCTTGCCGTTGCTCTTGTCGCTGCCTCGACTTCAGATCCTCTGCATAGCGCACTCCATCTTTCGACTCCTTAGCCCTGGCGAGCTGTTAAGCGAGGCGTTGGCGGCGTCTTTGGATCGCCCTTTTTGATGGAGTTGGAGCAGCATCACCCATTACCTTTGTGGCGGTTGTAAGGGCCGGATCTACAGCCTTAACCACGCTGATCGACGCGGGGCCGTTGCGTGGTACGGGCGTAGTGGCAGCGATGGCGGAGTCTCGGATTGAGGAGTTGGAGATCCCGCGAGCCCTTTTGGGAGATGAGTTCTTCCTACGCCGTTGCGGAGAGGCGGATCTGGAGGAGGAGGAGGAGAGGTACTCTTCGAACTTCTTCTGATCGAACTCGTATTCGATCTCTTCATTCACCCGGATCTTGAAGGCCGGTTACGTCACTCCGATCTCGGCAGCGTGATCGGTGGCTCCCACTGTGGTCGCCAGCTTGTTTCCGGTAAAAGTTGCTGTTTTCATTACTTTGATATCTGTTACAACTTCGATCGTTACAACAGTATAAAATGAAAACAAAGGGGTTACAACTTAAACGAAAATAAACACGAGAGCCCGGTTTGGTACGGTCTCGCTTGCGTGGGTTGTTGGCCTGTGACGGGGACGTCGATATCCGTGGACCGCCGACTCTTCAAGATCCTTCCGGGAAAATCCGGCAGAGTTTCGTCTATCCGCGTAGTATATAGAAACAGAACCTCGTCGATCCGCGCAAGATCTAGAGGTTATAAGCATATATCTCGGCTAAAACGAGATAATAGCTCTTCTTAGTGTCACCGCTAAGGAGCAACACTAAGGAAAGAGGGGTGAATGACGGTGGAGACTCCTCGCTCCGGCAGGGCTTCGCCGCTTCCAAACTCCGAAATTTCAGATCTCGAGGATAATCCCAAGACCAGAAATTCTTCTCCCAAAAGCAAGGCTAAATCAGAGCAAAATCAAGAGCCCTTGTAAATGGAGGGCTAAGGGGGCTATTTATAGCCAAATGAGAGAACCTAGGGGTCATATGGACACCCCAAGAGGAGAGACACCCCCCTAGGGGTGTCCTGGCCAAGGCCGGGACACCCCCATAGGGGTGTCTCGGCCCAGGCCGGGACACCCCCCATGGGGTGTCTCGGCCAAGGCCGGGACACCCCCATGGGGGTGTCTCGAGCCTGCCGAGACCTGCTTGGGTGTCCCCGGTTCAGCCCGGGGTCGTGCCGTTGTTCTGCCGCTGTCCCGCTGTTGACTTTTCGTCCGAACTCGGATTTGAGTGATTTCGGATGCGTTGGAATCGTGACGGCGAGCTCTGTAGGCCCCGATGGTTGGATTATCCGTGGGGTGATCGGGGCACAGCGGGCGTTGGTCCGATTGCGGTGATCGCGGGGTTTTCGGTCAACCCGTATCCTCGTGATTCTGACGTTCTGTCGGCTCACGTAATCCGTCGGTTTGCTTTAGTCGCTCACCGGCGTCATTTGAATTTCTTGGGAACCGGGTAGTGACGTTCGATCGTCGCTCGTTGACACTGAGCTATGTGCGGGGACCTATTGGCAATTTTCGATGCCTACAGATATTGCTTTAGAGTTGATGAAGCTTCTCATTGCGTTAAGTGTTCTTGATAAACATTGCTTCATCACTTTGCCTCCACCTCCTTTAGATATTGACGTTGTAGCTCATATTCCATCAAATCTTCCATAAATAGTATAACAAGCTTGATATTCATATTAACTATAATATCACTCAACAAATAATTAGTATCGATAATGGTGGTTGTAAATCATTATCAAAATATAAGGGCTAACAATCTTCCCCTTTTTAATGATGACAACCAACCATTATATTTGAACGAATAAATATAGCTTATAGATAGTAGCTCCCCCTATTTATAAGCTCCCCCCCCAACTATGTGCACAAATGAGGAGATTTCTCTCCTCCTTTGTCACCATCAAAAATAGGGTATATGAAATAGTAAACATGCAAAAAGACATATGAAGTTCAACTAACCAAGCAAATAAGCTAAATGTTTTACATAATATATAAACCCAAACCATTTCTTATACGACAAAAATCTTCTTCACTAAGAGGCTTGGTAAAGATATCCGCTAATTAAGATTTAGTATCAATATAAACAAGGGATACATCTTGCCTCTTGACATGATCGCGTAAGAAATGATGGCGCACATCAAGATGCTTAGTTCTAGAGTGCAAAACGAAAATTTTTTAAATGTTTATAGCACTAGTGTTATCACAAAAAAATTTTGCATTTTAAAAATATAAATCATAGTCAACTAAACTTTGTTTCATCTATAAAAGATAGGCACAAAATAAGCCGACGGCAATGTATTCCGCTTCCGTAGTGGACAAGGCAACACAATTTTATTTCTTGGAGGCCCAAGAGACAAGAGAGTTACCAAAAATTGACATGTACCACTCGTACTCTTGCGATCTACCTTACATCCGGTAAAGTCGGCATCACAAAAACCATAAAGATCAAAAGATGTGCTTTTTGAAAAAAATAAACCAAGATCAATTGTACCATTGACATATTTAATAATTCTTTTAACCGAAATCAAATGGGACATTTTAGGAGAGGCTTGAAAACGTGCACATGCACACACACTAAATATGATATCGGGTCTACTAGCGGTAAGGTAAAGAAGACTACCTATCATACCTCTGTAAAGTTTTTGGTCTACATCCTCACCACTATCATCTGTATCAAGCCTGATACTTGTACATATGGGAGTTGGTGCATGCTTAGAGTTCTCCATTCCAAATTTCTTCACCAATTCTCTAGCGTATTTGCTTTGAGAAACGAATATCCTATTCTTAGTTTGCTTGACTTGGTGCTTGAGAAAGAAAGTGAGTTCTCCCATCATGCTCATCTCAAAATAATCTTGCATAACTTTAGAAAATTTATTGTATAAACTTTCATTAGTGGCACCAAAAATGATATTATCAACATATATTTGAACTAAAATAAAATTATTTTTTCTTTTTCTCACAAAAAGTGTATTATCAATTTTTCCTTTAGAAAAGCCATTTATAAGAAGAAAACCAGGGAGGCGAGCATACCAAGCTCTAGAAGCTTGTTTTAACCCATATAAAGCTTTTTGAACATGGTAAACATGATTAGGAAATGAATGATCCATAAAACCGGGGGGTTGCTCAACATATACTTCCTGTTCTATAGAACAATTTAAAAAGGCACTTTTCACATCCATTTGAAATAATTTAAAATTTTTAAAACTTGCAAATGCTAAGAACATTCTAATGGATTCTAACCTTGCAACCGGTGCAAAGGTTTCATCATAGTCTATGCTCTCCTCTTGATTGTATCCTTGGGCAACTAAATGAGCTTTGTTCCTCATGACTATACCATGTTCATCAAGTTTGTTTCTAAAAACCCATTTAGTTCCAATAACATGAACATTATTAGGTCTAGGAACAAATTTCCAAATATTATTTCTTTGAAAATTGTTTAGTTCATCATGCATTGCTAGAACCCAAAACTCATCTTTTAAAGCATCATTTATCTTTTTAGGTTTTATTTGAGATAGGAAGGCAACATTACCACACTCACTCAAAGCTTTTGAGCAAGTTAGAATCCATTGTGAAGGATTCCCTATTATTTACTCATTTGGATGACTTGATGCAAATTTTCATGCTTTGGAGAGTTCTTCTTGCTCTTGAATGTTGTTATTTTCTTCATCCTTTTGTGCATCTAATGAGGGTGTTTTATTTAGTTACAAAAGTTTCAATCCTCCCTTAACATCATCATCATCTTTCCTAGGTAAACCAACTTGTAAACCAATATTAGTTTTATAAAAAATAATGTTTATAGATTCTTTAACAACAAGAGTTCGTTTGTTGAAGACCCTATAAACCTTACTTCTAGGTGCATATCATAAGAAAATACCAATATTGATTTTTGAATCAAATTTATCATGGTGATCTTTGGTGTTCAAGATAAAATATTTACAACCAAAAATTCGAAAGTATCCAATAAAGGGGGTTTTACCATAAAATAGTTCATAAGGAGTTTTCTTAAGTTTTGGTCTAATCAAAATACGATTCAAAACATGTCAAGCCGTATTGACGACTTCTGCTAGAAAATATTTTGGTAAATCAAAAGTATTAATCATTGTTCGTGCCATCTCTTGTATGGTGCGATTTTTTCGTTCAATAATACCATTTTGTTATAGTGTTCTTGGAGTAAAAAATACATGAGTTATGCCATGATGTGCACAAAAATTATTTAAAAATTTATTTTGAAATTTACCACCATGACCACTTCTAATTTTAACAACTTTTAATTCTTTTTCATTTTCAATTCTTTTAATAAAATATGAAAAATCTTCAAAACATTCATCTTTACTATCAAGAAATATTGTCCATGTAAAACGGGAGAAATCATCAATGATAACAAAAACATAGTGTTTGCCTCCTAGTGAGGCAACACGCATAGGACCAAAGAGATTAAGATGTAATAATTGTAAGGGTTTAGAAGTTCATACCTCATTAATGGATTTGAAGGTAGATTTGGTTTGTTTACCTTTAGAACAATCTTCACAAATGGTATCTTTAATGAAATGTAAGTTTGGTAATCCTTTTATAAGATTCTTTTTGGATAAGTTAGATATCAACTCCATGTTGGCGTGACCAAGCCTCTTATGCCAAATCTAAGGACTCTCATCGACTGTCGCAAGGCATTTAACATCTTGATCTACTAGCTCCTTTATCTCAAAAATGTATACATTAGATTTTCTATTAGCAATAAAAATAATTTTTTCATTTAAGCTAACAATGCACTTGTTCGGTTTAAAAGAAATATCAAATCCTTTGTCACTTAATTGGTTAATACTAAGAAGGTTATGATTTAAGCCTCTAACCTAATAAACATCCTCTATTACGGGAGAAGGTGTCTTACCAATGCATCCAATACCTCTTTCTCACCGCCACCGAAGGAGACGTTACCTCCTTCAATCCTTGATAGGGTTACAAATAGCTCTTTATTGCCCGTCATATGATGTGAGCAACCGCTATCAAGGTACCACATCTCTCTATGTCATGTTTGTGATGTTCCCTACATAAGATAAAGACGTTGAAGCTTTAGGTGCCCAAATCTTGGGTCCTTAGGTGTTAGTATTCTTGGTACCTTTGGGTACCCATATCATTTTATAATAATCATTGTTATTTTTAATCCTACAATGAGTGGAGATATGATCATGTTTCATGCAATATGTGCACACAAAATTTTCTATGAGACCTATTTCTTTCAAAGCGATGATGACAAGAATATGCATGAGTAGGTTTAATTTTACCACTTTCAATTTCAAACCTTTCAATTTTAGATCTAAATTATTTGTTTTCAAAATCGAGATCCCCTAACAATTCATCTTTTAGAGCAAGTGAGGATTGTAGTTGCTCAAGTTTGGAATCACAAGAAGTATGCAATTTTTTAAAGGAAGAGTATTCTTTTGCCATTCTTTTAAACTCAATGTTTAACTCTTCTAATGCGGTTGCTAGATCACATTGCATATAAAAAGATTCACTTTCGGTATCGGATATTACCTCCTTTTTATGAGCCATAAAGCAAATGTTAGGATCATGAAGAGCAATTTTTGCTCCTTCATTGCTATCTGAATCACTTGGTTCGGATTTCCCCCATCCAGCAAACATGGCTTTCTTCTTCTTGTATTTTAAATATTTTTCCTTGAGCTTTGGGCAATCTTTGGCGAGATGACCCGGTTCATTACATTCAAAACATTTTCCTACACGTGAAGGAAATTTGTTGTTAAATCGGTGATTAAACTTCTTATTCATTTTTATTAGTCTTGATATTCTTCTAGAGAGGTGAGCCACTTCTCTAGAAAAGTCGACTTCACTATCCGAAGATGAGGAGTTATCACTAGCTCCTTTGAGAGCAATGGTCTTCATTTTTGGGGATAGCTCCTCAATTTCCTGTAGGGGCACTTCCTCTTTCTCCTTCCCTTTAAGCTTCTTTTCATGAACCTTAAGCTTGCCGATGAGGCCATCGAGAGATAGAGTAGTAAGATTGTGAGCTTCCTCTATGGCCGTAGCTTTGGGCTCCCACGCCGGAGTCAATGAGCGAAAGATCTTGTAGTTCATCTCTTGGATAGTCAATGTCTTGTCAAGACCATGTAATTCATTAATGATATTAGTAAAGCGAGAAAACATAGCATCAATGGATTTATTAGGAAGCATTTTAAATAACTTATAGTCATGCATAAGCCCACTAATTTTAGACTCCATAAATTGGGGGTTCCTTCATGTGTAATACATAATTTCACCCAAATTTTATGTGCGGTTGCACACGTGGAGACCTTATTGTACTCATTTGGGGAAAGACCACAAATTAAGGTATTCATGGCCTTCGCATTAAGATTAGCTTGGTGTCTTACTCCATTGGTCATGGTACTAATCTTGGACTTTTTTACATATTTCTTTTCTATGATATCCAAGATGTTAAGATCAATGCAACAAAGGTAGATCCTCATTCTAGCTTTCCAATAGGCAAAATTGTTACTAGTAAAAAGTAGGGGTCTAGTGGTGGATTGTTCCTCAAGCATATGCACATTCAATGAAGCCTCTATAGGATCTTTCCTCTAAGGTGGTTAGACCAAAACTAATATAGAGACCAAGCTCTGATACTAATTGTTGGACCCTAGAGGAGGAGTGATTCGGGTCTTGAGGCAATAATAGTGCAATAAAAATATGACAAGCAATGCACCACAAAATGAAAAGCCAAAGTAAAAGAGATAAGGTAAGAAATTTTTATTCAAGTGATGCGTGATGTGTTCACGAGGTTCGATCCGCTGACCTACGTCCCCGCTCCCCACTCTCGAAGAGAATCCACTACACAACCTGGTTTAGAAGCTGGAACATCTTCTATACAACAATCTCCACGAGATATAACAACCACATAATTGATCTCCAAGAGATCACACTCACAATAGTATCAATCGGTGGAAAGAGTCTCTCTTTACAGTAGCCCTATGGTAAAAAGAGAGATTGCACTTGAAGCTTGGGAAGTGAAAACGAAACAGTGAATAATAGGATGAAAGTTGAAGCTCTTTGAAAACAATAAACTTGAAAATAAGAGTTTTGCAATTAAGGCTTAGTTCTGAAGTAGTTGGGGTGTTAGGTATTTATGAGAAAAGAAAACAGCAGCCAAAGCCCTAAAGAATCAGACAAAATCCCCCAAAAATAGAATTTCTGAAACTGTACAAAAATAGCTGTTACAGTGTTATGAGTCGACTCAGTACTATTCATGAGTCGACTCATAAGTAGTCGTTATAGGCTAAAAGTCAACTTATGGGTCGACTCATAAAATTCATGAGTCGACTCATCATGCATGGGTCGACTCAGCAGAAACAAAACATATTTTCCAGTACAGTTTATGAGTCGACTTATGACAGGCATGGGTCGACTCAACCTGATGGGTCGACTCATGATGTTGTGAGTCGACTCATCAGAAACAATTGGAAACTACGCAGCAGTTTGTGAGTCGACTCTTAAAAATTCATGAGTCGACTCATAAACATGCACACAGAAAATATCAACTTTGAACTTTGTTAAAAATTACCAAATAAATTCAAAAAAATATAAAACTTTGGAAAAGTTTATAAACATTTTGACAAACTTGTTTGAAAAAGAAATTTTACAAAAAGGTCCTCATATTTGTTAAAATCATCATTTTAACAAAAGTACTAAAATACGAGTTTTAAAATAGTGCAAGTGTGTGTGATATCCCAAATAGCTTCAAATGAAATCTACAACTACTTGCCTACATTTAAGTACTAGAGAGAAAATAAAATAGCAAATATGTCTCACATAGAAATACATTTCTTGAGTTTTGATATTGCTTTAGAGTTGATGAAGCTTCTCATTATGTTAAGTGTTCTTGATAAACATTGCTTCATCATTTTTCCTCCACCTCCTTTAGATATTGACGTTGTAGCTCATATTCCATCCAATCCTCCATAAATGGTACTAACGAGCTTGATATTCATATTAACTACAATATTACTCAACAAGCAATTAGTACTGATAATGGTGGTTGTAAATCATCATCAAAATGTAAGGGCTAACAGGGACAGGCTATCTTATAGGTATCCTAAAAGACGGCTCACAAGCCTCATCGCACCCTCGTACGGACGGACTGCTAGATAAAGCATCCAAATCCTACTCAATGGCCTATACAAATGGAATATCGATGCACTACCCCACATAGTTCTGAACTGAGCTCATCAACGATATCCATCCCATGTATAAACAATATAAATCTGGTATATCGGCACACTATCTCATATAGTATTGAGCTGAGCTCATTAACGATATCCAACATGAGTATAAATTACTCCAACTCAAGTGTAATCACTCAACACTTGTAAAATCCCCTTTTGGGATACTCATGTGTGTGCTACAATACTGTTCACATATATTAATGTCTATACGTATACTATCGTGTGACTCAAACCCCACAATCGCATCTCAAAACAAAGTAACAAAATGTTCAGGAAAAAGTCTTAGTAGTCGACTACTAACCTTAGTAGTCGACTACACTGAGTCCATCTAGACTCTATAATTTCAGTGTCAAACTTAGTAGCCGACTAGTAAGCACATTAGTCGACTACACTATAATAATTCAGTTTCTGTAAACTTAAACTGGGCATGAGTAGTCGACTACTAAGCTTAGTAGTCGACTACCAAGTCAAAACGTGCATTCTTTCATGACGAACATGATTTATCATTCATCTACAATTCTCATGTGATTTAATACAAAATAAAACATGTAATATTCACCAAATTATAAGAATCATCTTGAACATGAAACAATCTCTTAATTTGCTCTAATTAGGGATTAACATCCTAATTAATCAAATTTCTCAAATTTGCTCTTAATTAAACCACGAAAATTATCAACACATGATGTTAACTACTCATGAACAGAAGAAAAATTTCATGTATACATGTTCATCTGTTTTAGGTATCACAAACCTAGGTTTTTAACATAATTAGATTACAAGAAACCTCAATTAACAACTAATTAGGGTTTACTCATGCGTTAAACACAATTATTAAGTTAAAAATAAAATTAACATAAACCCTAATGATCATAATCACGTTTCCATCATAAACAATAAGAACACCATGTAGATCTAATATTTGTTTACCGTTAATATCAAAATTCTAATATTTTTCACATTAGATTAAGATCTAAACATATAAAACATCGATTTAAACATCTTAAATCATTCATTAACTAAGGGTGTAGATTTGGATGCAAGTGATCTTGCATGTAATGCCATGTCGAGCCTCTGGACACGTGTGCAAGATCCCTCCTTACTCAAAAGCACACAATCTCACCCTCTGCTCAATTGTTTACTTCAAATCTCCTAGAGGAACGCCAAGAACAAGCTCTAGGGTTTGAGGGGGGATGGTGGCTGGTAACTAAGGTGGAAAAACTCAGAAAATAGGGTTTAAACAGCCTTATATACTTAGGTTATCAATTGGGCTTGAAGAAAAACGAATTCGACTCGAAATATATAACCTGTCATGCACAAGAAATTCCCGATAGTTGACTACACTGAGTAGTAGTCGACTACTTTGTGTTTCTATAAATTATATTCAATATTTTGGTTATAACTTTCACATCAGACTTCTGAATGAGGTGATTTAAGATTTGTTGAAAAGATGTTGAAGAGACCTACATCTTTAGTTTTTTGAGCTTTTCTAGATTCTAACTTCATTAGTGTGTAAAACATATAAACTCTTAAGTAGTCATTTTTCCAGATTTCTTCTTCATGCATGATTTGTGCATTTGCACTCATATATTCACACATATACATTGAATTGATCTCAAATCAAATCCTAGCATACTCAAATATCAAAATATGTTATTTATCACCATATAGCATATTTTAATTATTATTTATCACATAATATTTAAATTTTTGGGGTTTTACACGTCTATAGCATAAGAAATAATATTATGTATCATTCAGATTCACGTCACCATTTTATGTTAGCTTGGTGCATAAATCCGGCTAAGCTCTAGCAAATCAAAGGAAATATCGGGTGAGTAAGTATCATTGCATACATGAAACACCTAATAGAGTTTGAATATGAGACAATTTGCATCTGCTTTTATTCTTTATTTGATTTCAAACAACATTCAAGACTTAATTTATGGTTTTTCTAGTCATTATGGCATTAACATACAAGATTAAGATCAAAAAGTTGTTCAACATATCATTAAGTATATATGCAATGATCTTCTTTGATCATTGCGGACTCAAACTAAAGAATGGTATGATAAAATCTTAGATACCACTGCCTAGACGATTGTTTCAATCCATGTATACACCTTTTTAGCTTGCAGACTATGTGCTCAAGACCTTTAAATAGAAATCCCTTGAATTGTTCCATAAAGATCTCCTCATCTAGTTCTCCATGGAGAAATATAATCTTTATATAATTCTGGACAAGTTCCAATTTCATGTGAGCGACCATTGCCAGAATTCTGTGAACGGAGGGAAGACCACAAGGGAGAGAGTTTACTCATAGTTTACCACCTGTGCTTGGGTGTATCCTTTGGACATGAGTCATACTTTAAACTTATCAATAGAAACATATGTCTTTCGCTTGGCATTCAAATCTACTTGTTTTCGATAGCCTTGCACCTAGCCGAAAGGTCCACCAAGTCCCAGACTTGTCTTATCCTCATCTTGTCTTCATGGACTCCATCTTGTGTGGTCAAAATTTGTCTATCTAAATTAGTTGCGTATGAGCACATCCAATTAAGATAGATAACTTTATCTTGTATATCAATCCCGTCAAATTCACCCTACAAGAGAGGGTTTTATTTTTATATGGGTTCATGGTTTCCAATAGATTCAAGAGTCTATTGTTAATTACCCTTACTGATGAAAGGAACATTCAATTTAAAGTCAATAAAAATCATCAAAGAAACAAGAGAAAATTCATAAAGTAAGAAAATAAAATAATATTATATATTTCTTATGATCATATATATGGCTTAACTAGGGGCATACACCTAGTGTACAAGTTTTCATATAAAGTTTTGGACTAGAGATACGGTGGTTGAAACTCGGGCTTAGGCCTGACTTAGAGACATGAAATAAAATTTGGGTTTTGAACCCAGTTTAGCGATGTGGATGTCAAACTTGATATTTGGCCTAGTTTAACGACGTAGAAGTCGAACTTGAAATTTGGCCCAGTTTAATAACGTGGAGGTCAAACTTGAAATTTGGCCCATTTTAACGACGTAGAGGTCGAATTTGAAAATTTATTCCAGTTTAACGACATAGTGGTCAAATTTGAAAATTGTTCCAGGTTAACGACATAGAGGTCAAGTTAGGAATTTATTCTAGTTTAACGACGTAGAGGTCGAATTTGGAATTTTGTCTTGTTTAACGACTTAGAGGTCAAATTTGAAACTTATTTTAGTTTTACGATGTAAATGTTGAATTTCATATCTTAAATCGAGTTTAGTGGCGTAGAGGTTGGATTTAGAATTTATTTCAGTTTAACAAAATAGGGGTCAAATTTGATATTTTAAATATAGGTCAAACCTAAAATTTAATCTACATGAATTTAATAATGTAAAAAGGTTTTATGATGTAGTTAAATAGTTAGATTGACTAACAAAGTGATTCAGAAAATTCTTCCAATTTCCCCTTTTAGCATCATTTATTTGGAGTTTTTTTTCATATGTTCCTTTTATGTTGGAGATACCAACTCTTATATGCTTGCGTAGAAGGGGGAAAGGGAGATTAAAGTCATCACATAAACTTTAGTGTTTTCAGTAGAGTGATAACATGGATCCTGATCAAGGTTTTTGTCTTGATGCCTTATTTAATATTGTTGCAACGAATGTAAGTAGTGCCCCCTATATTAACTAATCTTTCTGTTTACTCTGTTATATGGCATTTGGCTGACAAATTTTATTATCATTTTTAGTTAAGGGACTTGACACAGGAAGAAGACTATGCATTCTTGGCTTTTGCTGGTCCATTGAAATGCTAAGTGATATTGTTGAAGAGACTGTACCAGAACATGGAGGAGTTGTAACTTGAGAGGCACATTATAATACAAAGTTGTGTTTGAAACCGGTATCCTTGTTCTTCCTTTTAGTCATATTGTATAAAATTATGTAGAGCATGTGTGCGTTAGTTCCTTTCTTGTCATTATATTGGGGAATAAAACTGTCGAGTGTAAAATTGCACTTTTACTTAGGCTAAAATACCAAATTGGTATATTTATACGTACGCTTTTGCCAGTTTGGTATTTTTAAAAACCCCAGCGACAACAAGACATTAATTCTCATCTATTTTGTCAATAAGATATTTTTCCTTGAAATTCTGGCAGGAAAATTTATTCTACCCCCCTAACCTCTCAAAATTATTAAATCTACGCCCCAAAATATCAAAAAAAAATGCATCTCCTCCTCCTCCTCCTGCTCCTTCTCCTCATGAAAGGAAAATTCTATATCCTGTTCACCATGTTTAGCCCGTTAATTTCCCCACCATAGGCTGACCTCATATCTAATGACTATCAGTTTTCAAAGCAAATTACATAATACTAGAATCAGCCCGATTAATGCAGTTGGGGAAATAATGTAAGGAGAAGAAAACGATCCATGGAATGAATACTAAACGCATGTGATGACATATAAATTAAAAAAAAATCTAATAATCAAATAGAATAAAAAAAAAAAGATAACAAGCCACATACAGGAGAAGAATTCAGCCATGCAGCATGCCTGAAGCAGTTTTACAAACTCCGGCAGTTGCCTTCACATAAAAGTTTTAAAAGAAAGGAATATTAGTAAGTACTCTCGTTGTACCAAAAAAAAAAAAAAGACTTTCTCAGAGTAGAAATGTTTAGTCATGTAAAACCATCAGCATTAGATTACAAAGAAGAATCCAGCCTCTAAGAATTGGTTGACTGTTACCGAGGAATCAAATTATATACATTTGAAGTTAAGCCAAAAAGAGGCAGAAGCAAACAGGTATATTACATAGTTCGAACTCAATGGTAACCTGGTAGCATCATCTTCTCTTTCTAACCATGCTATTGCCACCTTTGACCCACCGTGTGAGATTCTTTAGATAAAGCCTCACCTTCTGGTATTATGGGATATGTTTGTGTGCTGTTAATCTCAAACTTATATTCTCACATATTTGTAAGATGTTAACTGCTGAAAGAAAATTCTAAGAAAATATTCATCAGCAGAAGCCAGGTTTCATACGAAACCTAGTTAAATGCAACACACTCTCCTGAAACTGTTAGGAATTTAACGCTGAAACCCCTAATGCAACGGAAAACGCAGTATAGAAAGAAGTACACCAAGATTTAACGAGGTTCGGCAACTGCCTACGTCCTCGGGAGCCACACAGATAATTTCTTATTAATCAAACAAGAAATTACAAATTAAGAGCAAATCCCTAAACTGGGATTTCTCAAATAAAACACTGTAGCTACAGTGTTAATAATTAAAGGGTATGAACCCTTTCAATTCTCTCTTGAGAATAAATAAACAACCCACAAATAAAACTCATCTTTAATATTTTCTCTCTCTTCTTAAATCCCCCTTAACAGTGGTTGAAGGCTGGGGATTAAAAACAAAATTGCAGTAGCGATTTTAAGGCAGCCGCCAGAGAAGAAAAATCGGAGGAGGGGGAAAATATTTAGCTGCTGAAACCCTAGGCGACGAGGGGGGGTTTATAGGCGATGGGGGATGGGCTGGCGACAGCCTGTCGCCAGCGATCGCTTCGATGCCAAGTTCGAACCGAACGCAGAGTTGAAAGGGTTCGAACGCAGAGCAAACCCGGAGATTCGAACGCAGAGTTCACCATCGCCAAACGCAGAGTTGGGACCGAACGCAGAGGAGTTGGGTGGAGGCGCTCGCACGCGGGGCTCGCGTTCGTCGTCGACTTCGCCTGAAGTTCGTCGCCCACGCACGCCTGCAACATCCATGAGCTCGCCGGAGCTCTTCGTCGCCGGAGGTGAGTTTGATCTACACCTCTTTCCAACAGAAACCTCTGAAGCTTTGATGCCAATGTGGACTGGAACCAGATAAAGGTGTAGGTGAGGTTTTGGTCTCCGGAGAAATTAGGGATATGAATGCAAGTCGTTTATAATGGCGGTATACTGTTAAGGGACGTTTTTCCCTCTTCCCTTCCTTCTTGCCTTTATTCTCATTTTCTTTCTTTGTTGTGTGTTTGCACGCGTAGAAGAATAAGAAGAAAAAGAAGAAGGAGGAGGAGGAGGAGGAGGAGGAGGAGGAGGAGGAGGGGGTGCATTTTTTTTATTATAATTTGGACATAGATTTAATAATTTTGAGAGGTTAGGGGAGGGGGGGCGGGGGTAAAATAAATCTACCTGCTGGAATTTCAAGAAAAAGTGCTTTATTGACAAAAATGATGAGAATTAATGTCTTGTTGTTGCCGAAGTTTTTAAAAATACCTAACTGGCAAAAGCATTCGTATTTAACAATTTGGTATTTTAGCCCTTTTACTTATATTTCCAGCACTAAAAAGGTTTGGAACTAAGTTAAAGGATCTTTCTACATACTAACATTACCAATTTGATACCCCATTTACGAGAAAATATTCATTTAGAAATAAGTGTAATAAACTGTTTTTATTTATATTCTTCTATACATTGAAAAATGAAAATCTAAAAATTGTTGAATGCGAATTAATGAATCTATCTTACATGCAAAATATAATTAAGTTTTATTGTATAATTACCCTTTTAATAGAGATATAAGATTTGTAAAAAAGCGGTGCCACTTTTGGGTCTTCACTAGGCTATCATAGGTTTGTTTAAACATCTCTATAATTTCCAAATTAGCTTAAAAGGATCCAATGAATAAATTAGAGTGAAATGCTAAACTAAATTATCAACTTTTGCTAAATCTAAAAATTTATATCATGTGCATTGCACGTGCAATTCACCTAGTATTGGAGGATAATGTGGTGTCAAGTTTCAAAAACTATGTACTCACATAATAATGATATTGTCTTATTCCCAAATCTATAATCTAAATTGCTCGTCGATTTTTTCCAACATTTCTTATTCACTTACTGTTATAATTTTCCAAACATTTAATGTCAAGATGTTAAAATGTAACATAAGCTAGATGGTATATCCAAAATGCAAATCTAGAATCTTTGAATTTTGTAGGAAGCCAAATATTTTAGAATTTGTAATCTCATGTTTGATTCAAATCCCAAAATATAGAAAAACAAAATTAGAAAGAGAGAGAGAGAGAGAGAGAGAGAGAGAGAAATGTTGAGGTGATATTAATGTGTAACCCAATTCCTTTTAGAAGATAGGATTTGATAAATCCTAAAATTTAGTTATTTTTTGCATTTTGTAGAAATCTTTTCTTAATTTTTTTAATAAACAAAGAATACAGAATCCTATTATGCGAACAGCACGAACAAAATCCTAGGGGAGCATTGGCAACCGAGGCGTTTTTGTCGTTTCTGTTTTTTTTTTCAAAATAAACAATAAAACGCGTTTGACAACCGGGGTATTTTTTTGACTTGACCCTTTACAAAATTTAAAATATAAACACTTTTCTGAAAACACCAAAAATGTGTTTTGGGATTCCTTTTTTTCATCTAAGCCACCGCCACCCGCCGCCGTCGCCAGCCCGTTGTCCGCCCGCTCGCCGCCCGCCGCCGTCGCTGCCGCCCTCTAGCCCGTCGCTGCTGCCCTCCAGCCCGTCGCCGCCTATAGGCCATTAGCCCGTCGCCGCCCGCCCACCACTGACGGTCGTCGTTCGCCCGCCGCCCGTCAGCCGGCCACTGGCCAATCGCCGTCCGCCTGTCGCCGCAGCCGCCGCTATATAAATAATAACTATAAATAGCGTTTTTAAAACATGTTTGAAAAAAAAAACACCATGGCATGATGAACAAAACAAAAAATTCAGTTTGATTACCAAACACACCCTAGAATTTTTAGTGAACTAAAACAGGCGTAAATACCTTATGCAGGAATGCTTTTCGGTCCCACGAATAACATGGATACATCGCGCTCACCAGGTAGCAAGTTGCTAATACATTCTGAAAGCGGCCCAAGCCTGCACTTGCAAAGATCCAATGCCATTGGGCGCAAGTCACAAAAGAAAAAATGAAAGAGGTGAGCAATGATGAGCCCTCTAAAGGCCCAAAAATATGTACACTACAAAAAAAAAAAAAAAAAACAATTGTTATAAATATTGTACTAATATGTCCAGTGCGCGGTGCGTGCGTAAATAACACGTTTGTGCAAAAAAAATTGTTAGTATTGTTATGCAGAGTAGACAACAATTTTTTTTAATATTATTGTTTGATCAATATTATCATAAAAAAAATTCAAGTTATGATAAACTACACTATTGAATTTTCAGCATATTGCAACAAGCCCCTATAAACTTTCAAAATAACACTAAATCCCCAATAAAATTTTCAAAAGTCCTAATATAGTTTGGGTGAATTACACTAAACCCACAATAACTCTCAACATGTCTTTTTAGGTCATTTTCTAATTATAATTTATGGGGCAGAAAGGTATCGGGGTTTAGCGTGATTTTTAAAGTTCACAAGGGTCTACTACAAAGCACTAGTTTATCGTTTAAGTTATATGCAACATTCACATTGAAAAGTACTAAAATAACTAATTTCCAATCTCAAAATTTACTAACCGTGAGAGATTGAATATTAGATAGGAATACTTAAAAGCGTTACATTATATACAATTAAATGGAAAATTTTAAATGCATGTAGTTATACAATAAAACAAAAAATTTGAAAAATGCACTTATCTATAAAAAGTTGTATTATCACAGATAGAGCTTCTATTGAATCTTGCAAAAGGAAGATGGATGCGGAATGGAGAACACAGAGATTGGTTTTGAACTTTCTCTCCTTTAGATTTAAAATGTGGGTAAATGGGGAATGCTGGTGGAGGATTTAAAACATGGACAAGTAGGAAGTTAAGGGAAGATGTAGGTCATGTAATTATTATTATTGTTTTCAATTTTACCCCTTTAAAAATATTTTTAAAAGCTTTAAGTTGCAAGTGTTGGGTCCGAGGAAAAACACACAAACGCCGAGAGAGAAAATCACACAAGATCAAAATAATGCCACAAACATAAACAAATGAATTTTACGTGGTTCGGCAAGTTGCCTACGTCCACGGGGCAAAAAGGAGATGGGTTTTCACTATTAGAGAAAGAGAGTACAAACAGAGATCACAAAATCACTCAAACTCACAAATTAATCTCTCAAACAAAACTCTCAATCTCTCACCAAATCTCTCAAGCACACAACTCAAAAGTCTCTCAAATTCCCTTTAAACAAACCCTAAATATCGTGTCCCCTACCTTCAAATTCTGATAATCGACAGAGGGAGTGACTTCCGTTCGTGTCCGAGTGTGTTGGTAGATTCCTTCAAACTCGTTTGCAATTTCTCTGACGCTTGGAGAACGATCCATCTCTGTTTCATTAGAATTAAGGACTAATGACTTCCTTCGGCCGATCATATTGATATTGACTTCAGGATATTCAACCTCTGAAGCTTTCTTCTTGTAGTGACGTCATCGTTTGTTAGGCCGGACAACGTTGGTCAATCGGTCGAACACCGACCGTCTAGATGCAGAAGTACAACATTAGCATTCCGAGAGGATCATGGAAATAAGTTGCTCACATTGGCATGAATGAGGGGCTTGTAGCACCGATCTTTCTCTCGACAAAAGCTCCCTTAGTTTAGAGACTTGAGGAATGTCCCCCACTGAACATGTAGTCTAAATTGGAACCCCCTGCCCATCAGTAGGTAGGACTGGTTCTTGGTAAACATGGATCTTAAATCCATGTTGGTATTTTTGAACACGACGAATCACATCACGTTCCGGAGAAGGAATGTGAGGGTCGAGTTTAACCTTTGAAACTCGAGAGCCGTGTTTGAGAATAGGAACGCAAATGTCACGTTTTGTTTGAGCAATGTAGGATTGAGGTCCGCATTTTGTTGGTGAAACACTTCATTGAGAGTCACGTTTTGATAGAGCAACGCAAGCCTAAGGTCCACATTTTTTTTTGTGAAATGCTCCCTTGAGGGTCGCGTTTTAATTAGATCATGCGGGGCTTATATTTGGGCTCATCAACATGAGACTCATGTTCTAAAGTTGAAACACGATGCTCGTGCTGAGGCTCACAAACGCAGAGTCCGTGTTGGTTGAGGGATCGGCTTTCTTGGAGATGTGCTCATCTTAGGGATCTCCTCCTTCGTCGAGTAGCATTTTTCTTGGCCTGTCTTAAGGTTTTTACAGTGTCATTATCTGTGTTGATCAAGTTCATCACTACCATGAGCCTTTTGTGACCTGATATATGTCATTTTGGTACGGGTGTAAAATCTTTAACTCGATTAACAAGTTTAACTATAGCTAAGCCTACTCCTTTAGAGGAGAGGCTGTTCGAGCCATCTATTCCAAAGGAGAGGCCCTCCCTTGGTGATTCGGTCATAATTGAAGCTTTAGTCTCCTTGGAGTCTTTGCGGATCTTGTGCATAGCTTCGTGGCTAAGAGATCTAGAGGAGAGTTCTTCCTTGTACATAGCTTGGTCAAAATCCACAACAAGAGTTTCGATTGTTGTTCCAATGAGGTTGATGTCGGATTGCGCCACTACTTCTTCATTGGTGAAAAAGCTAGTCCCCAACAGAGTCGCCATCTTTTATTTGTGGGAAAATTAAAAAAGAAATGAGAATAAAATTTTGTATTTATCTCTAAATAACTTAGAAAAAGAATGAATACAATCTCTCTTTGCAATCTCTCTCTAACTGATTTAGAAAAAAAATTATAACTCTTCTATATCGGTTTCTCGATTTATAAAAGAGAGAAGGAATCGACGGAGATCCTTCCCTTTGTTTAAACCTAGGTTCTTCTCAGTAGTGATGGGAGTTTGAATCTTGTATCTCGTTGACGATCTGAGCACCTTACTTCATGGAACGTAGTCTATTCCTCTTGAATTGTCGTTGATGAGAACTTGTGAGGCAAGTTTAAAACTCGTAACGAGTTAATAACTCTTAGTGAGTTAAAAAATCTATAAAAGAGTTAATTAAAAAAAGAGATTAATCCTTCTTTTGATTTAACCAAAATCAGTTTTCAAGCAAAGACCAAAGCTCCCTTAGATCCAAAAACCTCCAAGCCTTGATAATTACAATCCTCCAAAATGATCTACTAGAAAGATCTGATTTAAGCTAATTTTTTAGCTATTTAAAGGGGATTAATGAGTGTAACTAACCCCTAAAATCTCTCCTTAGTGGGGTGTAATCCCCCTCAAATTGTAGGAAATGGTTTTGGAACCATTCAGCTCGTGTTTGAGCGAGTCAAATGCGAAATTCACGTTCTGGGAATAAACTCTGCGTCTTGGACTTCGGACGCGAAATTGGGCTCTGTGTTTGGGTATGAAAAGGTAGTGGTGAACCATGCGTTTTGTTCTTGGAATGCGGATGTGAGTTTCGCATTTTGTTCTTGGGATGCAGAGATGAGCTCTGCGCCTTGACTCTGGAATATAGAAGTGAGCTTCTACGTCTTAAGGTGAAGAGACCGTCGACTTGTAGTCTCTTTTTGTTAAAGCGTTGCAAAGATTATCATCTTGTAATCTCCAGCTTGGCTCTTTGAAATATGATAGTCGTTAGTTGTAACTCTTGTTGATGATTGTGAAGGTTGTCGAATCAGAAGTTCCATCGGTTGTTGTAAGGTCGTTTAATTGTAACCTTCATCGATTTTTATGAAAATCTTCAAAATGTAGCCTTCTTGAAGTCGTCGAATTGTAACTTTCATTATTAGTGCTTGATGGGAATCAGCTATCTGTAGTAATTTTTAGACAACTTACAACATGATTATGTTATTATTGGATTCTCTCATTTCCTTTATCATGTTCATTGCATTATTATTTTATTCTATCTATCTTATAGGTAAAATTATTTATTATTGTTTCCACTAGAGAGATATTACTGTGATGGTGAAACGTGTCGTTGCACTGTGTCACTACATGGTAGGTTTGACATCCTTAGATTCACCTTGGACTATAGCCTTGTGTGAAATCAGGGGCATCACAGTTGGTATCCGAGCTATAGTTCTAATATCCGTAGAATCATTAAATATCGAGTTGTGGAGCTAGAATAGAGTTTCCTAGAAATCATGTCTAGAGTCCGCTAGGAATTCCTAGAATGAGAGAGGACGTTATACGTATACCTCAAAAATTACAAATTTTTTTAATGATAACTATCTTACTTGATTGAAAAGTATTTGTGTGAATGATATGTGATACGATTTACTTATTGTTATATGTTATGTTATTTTGCTAGAGGTCTCATTTATTGTATCTTATAAGCTCTTCTCCCAAAATTTCAGATGTCAGGAAGAGAACGGTAGTCGTAGAGGAACTTATGCTCAGGGAACTGGGCATGCTGATCCAGAGCCCAAGCTGTAGTAGGCTCCATAGTATCTGATTGACCTTATAGTACCACTTGTAGCTCGGTTAGCAACGATTGAGGAGCAGATGGCGAATCAGGTTCTGCATGTGACACCACCTCTAGTGATGTCACCTCCAGCAGCTCATGTACGTATTGTAGAGGAGTCGCCAGCAGCCACACCACCACTAGCTATTGATAGGGCCATAGAGCGGGAGGCTTGGCTCCGTTTAGTAGAGAGGTACCAGAAGATGAGGGCACCGGAGTTTCGTGATACATCAAATTCACTTGCGGCACACAAGTGGAAGGAAGATGTAGGGAATATTTTGGATATGCTTAATGTGAACACAGTACAGAAGTAGAGGATATCAACATTTAGCCTTAAGGGTGACACAGGAGGGTGGTACTGACTTCAGTTCACTCTAGAGCAGCGTATGATATTCACTTGGGAGAACTTCATCTATTTCTTCGACGAGCAGTATGTATCAGCGGTGGCAAAAGTCAGAAAGGAGTTGGAGCTAGTCTGGTTGGAGCATGGAGATATGACTGTGGCTGATTATGAGAGCTAGTTTGTAGGTTTACTCAGCTTTACAGGCATGTGGTAGACTAGGGAGCATCAGGCTCAGATGTTTCTAATAGGGCTTCGGCTGAGGTTACGTCGCTATTTAGTGTCTCGGCGATTTCACTCAGTATGGGAGGTAGCTGATGCCTCCATTTCACAGGAGACTGAGACGACCATGTTTCAGATGGGCAAGGAAGGGAATGCTAGAGCAAGACAAATTAGAGAAAACGGCATGGGTAAGAGACCATTTTCAGGACCTGGAGGATCCCAGCAGCAGGGATGGGTTCACAGCAGCAGGTTCCCAACAATAAGGGACCACAACATGATCAGAGAGCACCATAGCAACGTAAATTCTAGGGTGTTTATTATAACTCTATGACGCCCCTAGTTTCACACAAGGCTATAGTCCATGGTGAACCCAAGGATGTCAAACCTGTCATGAACACAGTGCAACAACATGTTATACCATCACAGTAATATCTAACTAGTAGATTCAATAATTAATAAGTATAGGTACAAAGCAGATAGAACAAAATAATACTATAATGAACATGAATAAGGAAATGAGAGCATCCAATAATAATATAATCATGTTCTAACTGAGTAAAATGAAGTACACTTGATAAACTGAAACCAATGTAAAGTATCTCGATACATAAAGATAAATAAAATAGTACTAAGGAACTCAGCCTTTACAAAATGAAATACAACTCTAAATTTCCGAAAGTAAATCATAACTACTGTGGAGATCTAAATAACTACTAAAAATAAATAATGAAGGGAGCTAATTCGAAACTCCATCAACCTGCGACTCTCCGTACGCCTGACTCGCTGCCTGAAAAGAGGGGAACAACGAGTGTCAAAGCGCTAGCGAGATCATCGCTATCGCCTCCCAGAGGAGGGGGTTAGGAGTATATAACAATACAAGTTAGTACATATATATATATATATATATATATATATATATATAAATCATCTATCCCAAACTAAGTGAAAATTTATATTTAGAAATTCACAATACGAGAATAGGTACGTCGAGTGAAATAATCCAAACAAAATAACCCTCATGTATATACCTCATATCTCAAATTAGGAATCGATAAATACCAACACCAAATCCTATGAATAAAATAACGTATAAAAGAAAATACAAATCCAAACCTTAACCAATACAAGTCATGACAAATCCTCACACTACCCTCGGGTTGTGGCACAATCACAAGAATAACAACCCAATCAAAGAGAAATCACATAGAATATGCCATATATGACAACCTCAGTTCTATACCCTACTCTCAGGGTAAATATCATGAGAGCATGAATAAAGTCTGTGTAATATTCTATCAGAAACAATGATTCTTTTGTAAGGCCCTCACAATATCCTGTGACATCACCATCTTACTCAATCACCCTGCGAAATGTAGACATATTAGCCCAATTCGGAATGATGCATCATAGAGTGTAATCTACCTCAGTCACATTGTAGCATACAAATAACCCACTCTAAGTGTAGTCTCCCACAGTCTAATTGAAGGATACCAACTAATCCACTCAAGCATCCACAATATAATGAAATGTAAAAAGCTTCATTCTCTATCATGATAAATCAAAATATAGAATTACTTACCTACAAACACATGTGTGTGCTCAAATTCTAATACGTGTACCCTCGTATATGATGCACGTATATCAATGTACGACTTGTATTTCATGTTCATGATCAAATGCGTATGAAGTATCAACATATGCAAAAGCAACCTTTGTCGGTCGACCGAAACACCCTCTTGGTCGATCAGCGTATCGTGTAAATCATGCACACAAATAGACAAGGATCGATTGAATAATGCCCTTGCTGATGACATGGCCCAAAAATCTAATCTCTGAAATCCAAAATTCACACTTGCTGAACTTAGCATATAACTGGTGCTCCTACAAAGTTTGCAATGCCAGACGAAGGTGTTGCTCATGCTTAGCCTCTAATCTCGAATAGATGAGAATATCATCGATGAAAACAATCACGAACTGGTCCATATATGGATAAAAAACCCGGTTCATCGAATCCATAAATTTTGCGGGTGCATTGGTTAGCCCAAATGTCACGACAAGGTACTCGAAAGACCCATATCGAGTTAGAAAGGTGGTCTTAGAAATATTCATCTCCTGAACCCGTAATGATAATAGCCAAAATGAAGATCAATCTTTAAAAAATATTGCACTCCTTATAACTGGTCGAATAAGTCATCAATCCTCGAAAGTGGATATATGTTCCGGATGGTGACGTTATTCAACTCGTGATAATCAATACAAAATCGAATGTTGTCGTCCTTCATCTTTACGAAGAGGACCTAAGCTCCACATGGAGAATGAAACCCTAAGCAATGAGCTCCTCTAACTAAATCTATAGATTCATCATCTCAACAAGTGCCATACGATAAGGTGCACGGCGTTGGCCTCTTTGTTTTGATGATGTTTAACAAACAATTTATCACTAATGTTGTTTGTCTAGTATTTGTGTATTTTTATTTATTGTAGAAAAACAACGAGTTGGAGGATGGATGGAATTGCGCATTCACGATCATATCTAATGGAGGTTGGCGGAATAGTGGAGTGAAGCTTACGCAATTCAAATTTAAGATCCAAGTTCTAGCTTCATTCGCAAGTGTACCAAGTTGAGCTACATCGAAGATCAATCAAGCTTGGGTATATTTAGTTTAGGTTTTATATTATGTGTGTTAAGTATCTTAAGCTCAATCATATACACACATACACGTTTTGGTATATATATATATATATATATATATATATATATGTAAGTTTTGGTTTTTTAGTTTTCGATGTTTAAATATGAAACATTTGAATATAATTGTAAAATACATCTTTGTTTCATGTATATATGCATATGTATGATTTCATCAATATCAATCTTATTTAGTTCAATAAAATTATGTTTTAGTGCATTATATGTGTATTTTGATAAAATACTATATTCATTGTTTATATACTTCATAACAATAGTTTATATCTTTCTTTAAGTCTACAAAATCATTTTATAATGTTTCAAAACATGGTTAAGCTAATGTCAAAACTCATATGTTTACATTTCCATGTTTTGGACTATTTGACAAAATGATGATATTTTTTATTTCCCAAAGTTTTATATTTTTTAGAATTTATTTGATATTTTTAAACAGGATTTTAAATCAGAAAAACTGATTACCAAACTATCATTTTTATATATCTGTTTACGGTCAACCGCCACGGTCAACCGCACCTTTGTTTTTTCCTATAGAGCTAACAGCAACTTTCGTGATCGACCGCCACGGTCAACCGTCAGCTCGAAAATTTCCACGGTCGACCGTAAAAGTCTCTGGAAATTTCTGAGTTTCGAAAGTGGCTCGCGGTCGACCGTAAGATTTTCACGGTCGACCGCCGTTCATCCCAACGGTCATTTTGGTACAGAATCAGATTTCTGATTCTTGGGCTTTTTGGTCTTTTCCTTTGGGGTTTTTGGCTAAGGTTTTAGGAGGCTATAAATACCCCCCTTGCTTTTATTTTTCATGCATCCAAGAAATGTTTTAAACAAGTATTAACAAGGGTTTATGTTTGGTTTAAGTTTTGTTTAAAAAGCTTTTAAACAAATTGGGAGTTTGTTTTGTGAAATCAATTCCACAAGAGATTGAGGACATCAACCATTGGTGTTTGAGATCCAACTATTCTTACTCTACCTCTTGATCTATTGAGAAGTTTTCTAAACTCTATTTCTAGCTTTATATCTATTTGTTTGATTTTTATTTTGTTAAAGCTAGTTTTATATTGAGTTTAAGATTTGATTAATCTCTTTGTTACACACACCCACATTGAGATTTTAGTATTTACATAAATATTATATTAGGGTTGTGAGAGATTGTAACATTGAGTTGTGCTTAATTGAGTTCTCACCTTGTATTAGGGAACAAATCATTTGTTGTTACATTGTTAGTGGTGTAAAGTTTTTGGTGAGCTAGAAAACCGAGTGTGAGGAGTGAACGTTGATCGGTGAGCGTTAAAAATCGACATTATGAGTGATTGTTAACATTGATCGGTGAATGTTGAAAACCAATATTATGAGGTGTAAACATTATTCGGGTTAATGTAGAAAACCCGGTTGTGATAGTAGATTTTTCTCGTGGAGTGGGGAGCGGAGACGTAGGACAAAAGGTCCGAACTCCATGATCATTTGAGTGTGTTTGAGTTTGTCATTGGCACATTTGCTTATGCATTTATCTTATGTCACCAATTGCCTATTACTCTTGTATATTTTGCCATATCACATTTGTAGTTTGATTATTTCACCCTTGTGTTAATTTTTATATCATTGAATATATCTCATAGTATATCTCTTTGCTAGGATATATCTCTTTGTTCATATTGTTTATCCTAGCTCATATATCTTGTTGTATTTCATAATTGCTAGGATAACTTGTTATTAGTTTTAATTGGCATAAAATCGGATTAGATTAGCATAATACCCTAATCACCCCCTCTCTAGGGTCTAACAATTGGTATAAGAGCTTGGTGCTCTTTGATTTAAGGACTAATCGCCTTGAGTTAAAGATCCAAGTTATCTTTTTGTGCTAATCCAATTTTTTATTTTTGCATTGCTTGCATATATATACATTATGGATATGCACGGTGCACCTTGTTTAGGTTATGCCACTAATGTTGCTCCTCATTTGGATAATTTTTCCTATGCCCAATGGAGTGTTACATTCAAACTTTTTGTTCATTCTAAACATTTTGAATTATGAAAAATTATAGATTGTGCTTATATTTTGTACCCACTTTGGAGAAATCCAAGTGGAGTAAAGATGATCATAGAATAATTACTATGAACAATATTTTGTTAGAATATTTGCTAAATTCTTTTAACTCATCTCTCTCTAACAAGTTTGTTCATTTTGATAGTGCTTACACATTATGAAAATTTATTGAAGCACATCAAGGGGACTTGGAGGCGATCCGACAAGCTTTGGAGGATCCGGCTTCAAGTTCATATGGAGCATCATGCACACAGCCACTAGGCGATAGCCCTAGTGAGGTTTGCGAGTTCGAAACCACTAATGATTTATCTAGTGATGAACTTGCTTGTGCTAGTGAAAAATTATTACATGTCTATAACCTATTGCATAAAATTTTTATTGATTTGCAAAGCAAGCATGAATATTTAAAATCCGATCATGAGAAATTAGCTTCTAAATTTGATATCATTTCTCAAGAAAGTATTGCTCCTTAAGAAAACAATGATATATTAAATTTGAAAAATAATAATTTCAAATTGAATATTGCTAACTTGACTCATGACAAAAATAATGTCATGTTAGAAGTAAAAAACATAAAAAATAATACTGCTTCTTTTATAAATGACTATTTATGTTCTACTTCTAATAAAAATACATATGTGCCAAATGATGAGTTGAATGTTGTTAAAAATCGCATTTCATCTTTAGACTTAACTCTTAATATATGCATTGATAACCATAAGAAACTTATGGATAAGTGTGCTAAACTTAGTGTTACAAAATCACCTACACACTATGCACACTTGTATAGCAAAATTTACAAATGCTCAATTTGCGGCCGTAAAGGTCATCTAGCTAAATTTTGCTATGATGCACAAAAATCTAAAAATGCTAATATCAATGCTTCTTGTGCATCTCATAAGGCTTCTTCATCACATACACATGCACATACTCATCATTTTCATCATAAGCATGCTCATGTGTTTAAATGTGATATTTGTGGTCTTTTTGGTTATTTGGCCAAATATTATTTTGATTTGAAAAATAAGTCTCATTTGCCAAATGTTTCTAGTAGACCACATGTTTATAAATATAATTGTGACGCCCCTGGGTTCACACACGGCTGCAGTCCGAGGTGAAACCATGGATGTCA
>BQKN01065386.1:50867-87573 GCA_022839385.1 Asparagus kiusianus
GATTATGTTAGATTTAATTAGGATGGTCCTACTATGTATTTCATGCTTTCTACATGCATAACATAATTATTCATATAGTCTTTCGTTGCGTATTTTGCATGTATTTAGCATGGATTTCCTTCAATAAATACCCCCTTAATCTCATCTTTCATGCATCCAAGAAATGTTTTAAACAAGTATTAACAAGGGTTTATGTTTGGTTTAAGTTTTGTTTAAAAAGCTTTTAAGCAAATTGAGAGTTTGTTTTGTGAAATCAATTTCACAAGAGCTTGAGGAGATCAACCATTGGTGTTTGAGCATCCAACTATTATTTCTCTACCTCTTGATCTATTGAGAAGTATTTTAAACTCTATTTCTAGCTTTATATCTATTTGTTTGATTTTCATTTTATTAAAGCTAGTTTTATATTGAGTTTAAGATTTGATTAATCTCTTTGTTACACACACCCACATTGAGCTTTTAGTATTTACATACATTGTATATTAGGGTTGTGAGAGATTATAACATTGAGTTGTGTTTAATTGAGTTCTCGCCTTGTATTAGAGAACAAATCATTTGTTGTTACATTGTTAGTGGTGTAAAGTTTTCGGTGAGCTAGAAAACCGAGTGTGAGGAGTGAACGTTGATCGGTGAGCATTGAAAACCGACATTGTGAGTGATTGTGAACGTTGATAGGTGAACGTTGAAAACCAACATTGTGAGGTGTAAACGTTATTCTGGTGAATGTAGAAAACCCGGTTGTGATTGTGGATTTCTTCCCGGGAGTGAGGAGCGGAGACGTAAGACGGAAGGTCCGAACTCCGTGATCATTTGAGTTTGTTTGAGTTTGTCATTAGCACATTTGCTTATGCATTTATCTTATATTGCCAATTGCCTATTACTCTTGTATATTTTGCCCTATCATATTTATAGTTTGATTATTTCACCCTTGTGTTAATTTGTATATCCTTGCAAATATCTCATAGTATATCTCATTGCTAGGATATATCTCTTTGTTCATATTACTTATCCTCGCTCATATATCTTGTTGTATTTCATACTTGCTAGAATGACTTATTATTAGTTTTAATTGGCATAAAATCGGATTAGATTAGCATAAGACCCTAATCACTCCCCCCCTCTGGGGTCTAACACATAGGAGATTGGTGCTATGCCCGACTGTAACTCGATATAGAACTCAACCTCTCTTACTGGTGGTAATCTATGTATGTCCTGAAAGACATCCTGATACTCCGAGATGACTCTAGTCTTTCTAAAATCAGTACCCTAATCTCAAAACATCACCTCATCAACATATGCTAAAAATAACTCCGCAAACTGGTTGCCTTGTGATGTCACTACAATTAACTCGGTCCCATCGGATGCTCGCAAGCTGACTATTTTAGCAAAATTGTCAATACTGATATGATAGGATGATAACCAATTCATACCAAGAATCATGTCGAACTTAGACATACGCAAAACAATCAAATCAATAACGAACTCAGACTTATTTAAGCTGATAATGCATCTCCTATAGATACTCCTAAGAGGGACACTTCTCCCAAAGATGTAGAAACTGACAGAGGAATGTCTAAGGGCTATGCTTCAAGCTGGAGTCTGGTCATGAAAGTATAGGAGATGAAAGAATGCGAAGCTCCTGAATCAAAAAGAATACAGGCTGGGAAGGAGTTCACAAGGAATGTCCCTTCCACTACGGTCCCGCTTGCACCATGATCACACGGTACGACTACATACACTCTGCCCGAAGATGTGGCCTGCTGCACTAAAGGATCTGTGGTATACGAGACTATCTGTCCCTAAAGAATCTTCTGGATAGCTTGCACTTGTTCCTCTATCCTCGGAACTGCTAGCGGTGCCTCAAGCCTTAGCTGCTAGCCCTGACCTCGACCCTATCTACAGTTTTACTGCTGCTGACACTGATTCTTGCCTTGCTAGCCTCCTGCTAGTGCGCTACGACATTCTGTGGCTCTGTGTCCAAACTTGTCACAGTGAAAACAAGTGTCCTGAAACCTACTTTGCTGCTGCGCCCTCTGATCCTGCTTAGTTCCCTTCTTATGAGGGTCTTTCTGTTGCAAACCCTTGCCCTACTGCTAGGGTCTTCCAGGTCCTAAAAATGGTCTCTTACCCTTGCCTTTGTCTCCCGTCTTTCCTACTCTAGCACTCCCTTCCTTTCCCTTCTAAAACATGACGGTCTCTGTCTCCTTTGCTATAGCGGCATCAGCTACCTCCCGCACTGAATAGAATCGTCTGGATACAAGATAGTGATGTAAACTTTGACGAAGCCCCATCAAAAACATTTGAGCCTGATGCTCTCTGGTCTTCCACAAGCCCATAAACCTGAGTAAACCTACAAACTTTCTCTTATAATCGGCTACAGTCATATCTCCCTTCTCCAACCGGGCTAACTCCTTTCCGACGAAAAGCCGCCACTGACTCATACTGCTTGTCGAAGAAATAGATGAAGTCCTCCCAGGTGAGTGTCATACGCTGCTCTTGAGTGAACTAAAGTCGGTACCACCCTCTTGCATCACCGTTAAGGTGGAATGCTGCTAGCCTCTGCTTCTGTATTATGTCCACATTAAGCATATCTAAAACATTCCCCACATCTTCCTTCTACGTGTGTGCCGCAAATGAATCCGATGTTCCATGAAACTCCGGTGCCCTCATCTTTTAGTACCTCTCCACCAAACGGAGCTAAGCCTCTTGCTATGCGGCCCTGTCAACAGCTAGTAGGGGTGTATCTGCTGCCGACTCATCTGCAATAGGTACATGAGGTGCAGGTGGCTGCACCACTGGAGGTGGTGTAGCTGGCGGAACCTGATTCACCATCTGCTCCTTAATCGCCGCTAACCGAGATGCAATCAGTGCTATGAGGTCGATCAGGTACTGTGGAGCTTGCTGTGGCTCAAGCTCTGTATCAGCTTACCCAGCTCCCTGAACACGGGTTTCTCTACGACCACATCCTCTTCCTGACATCTAAAATTCAGGAGTAGAGCTTATAAGACATAATAAATGAGATCTCAAGTAAAAATAACATAACATGTAACAATAGGTAAATCATATCACATATCATTCACGCAAATACTTTATAATCAAGTAAGATAGTTATCATAAAAAAAATTCATAATTTTTGAGGTATTCATATAACGTCCTCACTTAATCTAGGAATTCCTAGTGGACTCTATATATAAATCCAAGGAAACTCTATCCTAGCTCCATGACTCGACACAGGATGATCCTAAGGATACTGGAACTAGAGCTCTTATACCAACTATGACACCCCTGGTTTTACACAAGGATGCAGTCCAAGGTGAACCTAAGGATGTCAAACCTGCCATGTGCCCACACAGTGCAGTAACATGTTTCACCATTATAGTAATATCTCTCTAGTAGAATCAATAATAAACAAGTATAGATATAAAGCACCTAGAACAAAGTAATACTATAATGAACATGAATAAGGAAATGAGAGGATCCAATAATAATATAATCATGTTCCAACTAAGTAAAATGAAGTACAACTGATAAACAAAAACCAATGTGAAGTATCTCAATACATAGAGTCAAATGAAGTAGTTCTAAGGCACTCAGCCTTTACAAAATGAAATACAACTCTAAATGTCCAAAAGTAAATCATAACTACTAAAAATAAATAGTGATGGGAGCTAATCCAAAACTCCATCAACCTGCGACTCTCCATGCTCCAGACTCACTGCCTAAAAAAAGGGGAAACAACAAGCATCAAAGCACTAGCGAGATCATCTCTACTACCCCCAGGGGGAGGGGGTTATGAGTATATGAAAATATAGATTAGTACATATAGATATATATAAATCATCTATCCTAAACTAAGTGGAAATTGATATTTAGAAATTCACAATACAAGAATTGGTATGTCGAGTGAAATAATCCAAATAAGAAAACCCTCATGTATATATCTCATATCACAAATTGGGAATCGATAAATACCAACACCAAATCCTATGAATAAAATAACGTGTAAAAGAAAATACAAATCAAAACCTTAACCAATACAAGTCATGTCAAATCCTCACACTACCCTTGGGTAGTAGCACATTCACAAGAATAACAACCCGATCAAAGAGAACTCACATAGAATATGCCATGTATGACAATCTGAGTCTTATACCCTACTCTCAGGGTAAATAACAAGGGAGCATGAATGCAGTCTAAGTAATCTTCTATCAGAAACAATGATACTTTTGTAAGGCACTCAAAATATCCTGTGGCGTAACCATCTTACTCAATCGCCTTGCGAAATGTAGGCATATCAACCCAATCAAGAATGATAAATCATAGAGTGTGGTCTTCCATAGTCTCATTGTAGCATACCGACTAACTCACTCTGAGTATAGTCTGCCATGGTCTCATTGTAGGATACCAACTAACCCACTCAAGCATCCACAATATGATGACATGCAAAATGCGTCGTTCTCTATCATAACAAATCAAAATATAGAATTACGTACCTCTAAATGTTCATGTGTGCTCAAATTCTAATACGCGTACCCTCATATACGGTGTACGTATATCGATGTGTGACTCGTATTTTGTGTTCACGATCAAATGTGTATGAAGTATCAACATATGCAAAAACAACCTCGTCGACCAAAACACCATCTCGGTCGATCGGCATATCGTGTAAATCATGCACACAAACAGACAGGGTTCAGTCGACTGATTCCCTAGGTTCAGTCGACTAACTCGAGAAAGCTCTCAATAGTCGGGTAGCTTATCGGTCGACTGAAAACATTTGATCGGTCGATCGATAGGCACAATTCAGGTTTTTATTTCTGGAATCAACTGGATATTCAAGTAAATTCAATCAAAATTTTTCAATAAAACTCATGTGTTAAACTTAAATCAACATATTTAGGGTTAATTCTATTGCATGAAATCATAATTTAAAATTTGAGAATTTAAACTAAAACCCTAACATGTTCATAAGTGTCATATGTGTAAGATTTTCATGAAAGCACCTATTTTAATCAAAACTCATGTTAAATTACATTTAAAAGTTTAAATCCATAACTAGAAATCTGTTTTATATCTTTTTAAATTAAAAAGATCAAATCTTTGAATCTTATAGTCTTAAAGAACAATCTTTATACTTAAACTAGGTTTTAAGTACCAATAAAACCAAATTAAACTCAATAAAAACCAAAATAATGGGGATGGGATGGGAGAAGATGAAACTCACCTTAAAACTCGCTGGAATCCCTTAAAGTACAAGAAATACGATCTCCTTTGATAAACACCAACGATCACACCCTCTTCTCGGTATTTGCTTCACAAAGCTCTTCAAAATCACCAAAATATGATTTAGGGTTTTTGAGGGGAGAGGGTGGTTGGTAGGGTTGAAAAATATGATGTAAAAGAGAGATTTTCATGAAATATACATATATATATGGAGGCAAACCTGAAACATGACCCCAAGATCCGAGACCAAACCAAACTGGGAAACTACCTTGAATACCCGTCAGTCGATTAATGGCTTGCCATCAGTCGACTGATAGACTCCAATCAGTCGACCAATTAGCAAGCATCAGTCGACCGACCTGAGGCATTTTTAAGCCTATAGGTTTTTTCTTGCGTGCATGTTTTTACTTGTTTTGTCCACGTTTAACACTTGTATACTCTCATATATACACTTAATTGATCTCAAATCAATTACTAATATACTCATTCATCCATAAATGGTATTTATCATAATATAACTCATTTATTACTATTTATCATAGTATTTTCAAAAATTATGGGGTTTAACAAAATTCCATAAGATCAGACACAGAGCTGCAAAGTGCCATAGCGCACTAGCAGGAGGCCAGCGGGGCAAGAATCAGGGTGTGCAGCAGTAGAACCATGGATAGGGCCAAGGTCAGGGTTAGTAGTTGAGATTTGAGGCACAGGTAGTAGTTTCGAGGATTGAGGGTCAAGTGCGAGCTATCCAGGAGATTTCTCTTGGACAAGTAGTCTCGTATATCGGAGAGCCTTTAATGTAGTAGACCGCAACTTCAGACAGAGTGTATGCAGTAGTACCGCATGACTACAGTGCGAGCGGGGCCATAGTGGAAGGTACGTTCCTTGTGAACTCCTTCCCAGTCCATATTCTTTTCGATTCAGAAGCTTCGCATTCTTTCATCTCCTATGCTTTCATGATCAGACTCCAGCTTGTAGCATAGCCTTTAGATATTCCTCTATCAGTTTCTACTCCTTTGGGAGAGGTATCTCTCTTAGAGAGTATCTGTAGGAGATGCATTATCAGCTTAGACGAGTCTGAGTTTATTATTGATTTGATCATTTTGCAAATGTCTGAGTTCGACATGATTCTTAGTATGGATTGGCTATCATCCTACCACATCAATATCAACTATTTTGCAAAAATGGCCACCTTGCGAGCGTCTGATAGGACCGAGTTAGTCGTAGCAACCTCATAGGGCAACCGATTTGCAGAGTTATTTCTGGTATACGTCGAGGAGGTGATGTTTCAAGATTAGGGTACTAATTTTTGTGAGACATGAGTCATCTCTGAGTATCTGGATGTCTTTCAGGACATACCTGGATTACCTCTAGTGAGAGAGGTTAAGTTCTACATAGAGTTGTAGCCGGGCATAGCACCAATCTCCTGTGCACCTTATCGTATGGTACCTACTGAGATGAGGGAGCTACAAATTCACTTAGAGGAGCTCATTGCTCAAGGTTTCATTTTCCGGAGTCATTCTCTATAGGGAGCACTGGTCCTCTTCGTGAAGAAGAAGGACAATAACATACATTTTTTCATAGATTATTGTGAATTGAATAAGGTCAACATCCGAAAAAGGTATCCACTACCGAGGATTGATGACTTATTTGACCAGTTACAAGGAGTGCAATGTTTCTTAAAGAATGATTTTCGATTTAGCTATCATCAGTTGCAGGTTCGGGAGATAGATATTTTCTAGACTGCCTTTCTGATTCGATATGGGTCTTTTGAGTTCCTTGTTATGCCATTTGGGCTAACCAATGAACCTGTAGTATTCATGGATTTGATGAACCAGGTTTTTCATCCATATTTGTACCAGTTCGTGATCGTTTTCATTGACGACATGCTCATTTATTCAAGATCGGAGGCCGAGCATGAGCAACATCTTCGATTAGCATTATAGACTTTGCTGGAGCACTAGTTGTATGCTAAGTTCAACAAGTGTAAGTTTTGGTTTTCAGAGCTCAGATTTTTAGGCTATGTCATCAGCAAAGAAGGTATTGCAATTGATCCAGCCAAGGTGGAAGCAGTTTTTTATTGGGAGCCACTGAAGATTGTTACAAAGATTCGTAGCTTTTTTGGGTCTTGCCGGCTATTATAGGAAGTTCATCCAGGACTTTTCCAAGATTGCTGCCCTGCTAACACGCCTTACAAAGAAGGGTGTTTAGTTTGTTTGGAGACCGAAGTGCCAGAAAGCCTTTGAGACTTTGAAGACCAAGTTGACTACGACACGAGTGCTGATCATCCCTAGCAGTAACAAGACCTTTGTTGTCTACACGGATGCACCGTTATTAGGACTATGAGGCATTTAATAAAGACCTAAAGAGTAGTGGCTTACATCTCATGATAGTTGAGAACTCATGATCAGAATTATCCCACACATGACTTGGAGTTGGCAGCAGTAGTCATTGCACTGAAGACGTTGATACATTATCTTTATGGAGTTCAGTTTGAGGTGTTTACGGACCATTAGAGTTTGAATTATCTTTTCTCATAGAAGGAACTCAACCAAAGGTAGTGATGATGGGTCGAGTTCATTAAGGATTATGAGTTTGCACTTTAGTACCATTCGGGGAAGGCGAACGTAGTAGCAGATGTATTTTAGTACAAGTGTCGTGGACTAATAGAGTGGTTAGTGCTCAGTTGTAGGACTCTTGTATTTAAACCTGAAAGGGGGAGATTTTCAAAGAGCCCAAGGTAGATTAGACCATCAGATCATATGGGGCCATCGAATAAAAGGCCAACTAGTGGTGCCAGATATTCCGCAGTTGAAGAAGGAATTATTTGAAGAGGCACATCACATAAGGTACACAGTGCATCCAGGCACTACCAAAATATACAAGGACCTGAAGAGACATTTTTGGTGGAGCGGCAAACGTAGGGATATTATGAAGTATGTTGCGAAATGCTTTACCTGTTAGCAAGGTAAGGCAGACTATCAGAGACCCACAGAAACCCTACAGCCTTTACTGATTCCTAAGTGGAAATGGGCAGATATTACAATGGACTTCATTGTGTGCTTTCCAAGGTCTAACAAAGGGAATGATTCGATTTGGGTGATTGTTCATCGATTGACAAAGTCAGCGCACTTCCTACCCATCAAGACTACTTATACGGTGGAGACTTATTCGAGGATTTTTATCCGGAGATTGTACAATTGCAAGGTGTTTAGGAGACGATCGTGTTAGATTGAGGCTCAGTTTTCACTTCACATTTCTGAAAGAGCTTCGAGAATTCTTTTGACAGTCAGCTATTATATAATAGTATTTTCACCTGCAGACAGATGGCTAGACAAAAAGAGTCAATCAGGTTTTGGAGGACATGTTACGTGTATGTGTTATTGGTTTTTAGGATAGTTGGGAGGATCGTATTTGTAGGCATCAAAAATTACCTATAGGTTACCGCATGCAGCTTAACATGAAGAGAAGGTGATGAACGTCATCATTTGAGTCAAAGAGGATCATCTGATGCCGTGAAGAAGTGAATGAGTGATGAAGCGAGTCGTAGAAGTGTACGAGTCAATGGAATATGTGAGATGGCGCAATGATGGACAAATAGCCTCGTGTTTTGCACCTGTAGTGCGAAACACCCTTAGTGTTTTGCACCCATGTGCGAAACACCAAGAGTGTTTCGCGCATGCACCCATGTGCAAAACACCAAGAGTGTTTCGCGCATGCACCCATGTGCAAAACACCAAGAGTGTTTTACACATGGTACGAAACACCCATGGTGTTTCACACATGGTGTGAAACACTAAGAGTGTTTCGCACCTGATGCAAAACACATGAAGTGTTAAACGCACCTGTAAGGACTCAAGGGATGTGTTTCGGTGGTTTTTAATTTTTTTCGATAGTTCCAGAGCCTCCCCAACTGCCTTAAGGCTATCCTTAAGCATGGGAGAGCTGTTAAAGCTATTGACAACTAAAGATAATGTCAAATCTTGGGTTCTTATCCGAAAATTGGGCATCTAGAAGCCTATAAATACAACCCTACGAACCTTGTGCATGAGTAATCGAGAATTTCAAGCTTGAGATAAGTTGCTAACCCTGTGAGAGGAGGAGCACGAATTTTAGATCAGAAGGTGAGTTCTTGGCGAGTTCCTCACATAAAGAAGAAGAGTTCGAGAAATTTGCGGCCCCTTCAGCCCTTCAGCCATTTCCTTAGGGTCGAACTTTGTTTTGATCTTGAGAAGAGTATTGATCTCGCTTCGTCGAGGGATTTACTTCTGTTCTTGTGTCTTTTATGATATAAGAACATTGCTCCTTCATTCTATTCAACTCAAATTTTATTTATTAGTGGTCCACGGACTAACGTGTCCCCGATACAGGCAAAGACCTCATGCAAGAAGTGGGTTATAAACATTCTCTGCGTGTGTTTCTAGGAAGTTATAATTATCTCTATTTTATTTGTGTAAGAGAAGTCTTATAAAAAGGCTCACTCTTTTGAACTTGTTTTAAAATGATAAACGTTGTAATGAGTTCTGCAATAAAACTAACTTTTGACGCAAACACGCTGGTAACCACAGTGGGAGCTAATAGCCTCTTTGCAGAGGCTGCCGTGTCACAACCAAGGATCAAGATCCCGATTGAAGTAGAGGTCGAGTATGAATTTGACCAGCAGAAGTTCGAGGAGTACGTATCATCCTCCTCCTCCAGATCTGAAGACCCAGGGTGATGTCTCTCGCCCAATCGCCTCTTCGGCATCCAAGGAAGCTAGATCTGCTGCTCACGACAAATCCCCTCTAGTTAAGGGGTTGCCCCTTGAAGGTGCACCAATTCTGACAAGAGGGCTCATCAGAGGTGGTGCTAATGCCTCATTCGTCAATTCGCCAAAGCTCTGGAGTAGGTTAACAGGCTCCTCTATCAAGCAGATTTAGAATTTAGGAGGTGCCAAGCGATTAAGCCGTAGCTATAACAAGCAACTGATCCCTCCTCCAAACCATCCACCAACAAGTGGGTTCGTGTAAAATAAACCCGTTTGACTCTTGAGGACTGCATCCAGAAGCATCAGGCTCTTCTCGTACATGCACAAATTCTCGTGTAGAAGGCACAAGAACTGCAGAAAGAAGAGGCGGCTAAAGAATCACCGATATCTAAGCAAATTTGGGTGCCGAATGCCAAAACAACACCAAAATCAACTCGACATACCTCTAAACTACCTCTACCATGTGCGAAACACTAAGAGTGCCTCGCTCCTAGCGCGAAACTCCAAGTGTGTTTCGCACCTGGTATGAAACACCAAGTGTGTTTCACAGATGGTCTCAGCTCCGCACGTGTTTCTCAGCCTCCGATCCTGCTACATCAGATCCTGTACCTCCGTTGAAGCCTCATGGCAGCATGGACCAATTCAAAATGAAGATGGCGGATTGCCTTGGTCCTTTGCATGAGGATCAGGGCAGAGCTCTAGTTAAAGAACGCTTGGGTCCGGGAAACAAATCCCAAGTGACTCTTCAGGCTGGGGGTCGTAAGTGTCCTCCTAACAATTTGAAGTCATCCTATATTAGGAAAATACCCATAATCACCTGCTTGGGGTTACGTGTCTAGGTTCAGGAGCCCGTTAAGATTCCATACTCACAATGGGGTGAATCTAAATGTGCGACTCCTAAGAACGCCAACAAGGCGTTACATCCACGGAAGGAGACATGTCTGTTTCATGACAACATTATGCCTAGGGAATCAAGTCGACAGCTGATAGGTTGCTCTGACCACAATGCCGATGAGTTATACTATCAGGCTAGGGGTATGAGAAAATCAGACTCGGACTCTCATTGCCTGTGTGAAAAGTTAATCAGGGCAGTATTTTCAGAATGTAGCTGCCCCAAGACCGCTCAACAGTGGATCTTAATATTTGAAAGGATCTCCATTGAAGTGCCTAAATCTAAATCAAGACGCTTCTGAAAAAAAGATCAGTCGGTAAGGATTACGAACTCCTAGAAGTCACTATTAACATGGCCGATAAGGAAAAGTCAACACGACGTTCTAGTCCGATCCGTTTCTAGGGGCATCCCAGCATCTCACTTGGTTACGATTGGATACTATCAAACCTAGGTCGGGCAGAGGATACTCCTCAGATGATGAAGCATCAGATGCCAACTCCGTAGTCGCTTCTGATAATACGGTGTCTAGCACGGGATGATCACATGAAGCGTTCATGATTAATGCTGAGCAAATGGCTCAATTACTTCAAGAAGCTTTGGCAAAGCAGAAAGAAGAATTCAAAGCTAAGATAGAGTTGACTATACAGCGAATGAGGGAAGTACACGACCAATAGATTCAAGCGTTATCAAATTAGATTGGTGAATCTAGTCATCGCAATGCTCTAATTAAGGAGATAGTGATTCAGACGTGGATGAATATCCCAACGGTGATACCCCTCATGTTGACCAAAATGCTGGGGGTATCCTACTGAGGATAATAACACTGGATGTGGTCTAGTTGTTCCTCCCTAAAATCATCCAAAGAAAAATACAAGTGAGGATGAGAAAATGAAAGACCAGGAGAGCAAGATCAATGCCTTGATGTCTGCTCAAGAGGTAAAGAAGACCGGTATCGTGTCCCTATTCAAGAGAGTGGGAGTTGATCCCATATCCGACAAACTTTCATCTAATCAACTTTACGTTGTTCGACGAGGGAGGCTCCCCTACTCAGCACTTAATCTAGGCGTGATCTCTGGTAATAAACCGTTGATGGTTCGGTCATTTGTTGTCACCCTTCGCTAAGCTGCCTTCGATTGGTATAGTCATCTTAAGCCAGGAAGTATCAATAGTTAGGACGATATGAAGAGTATGTTTCTCACTAAGTTCTACGATGATGACACTGAGGTGTCAAGCAACACATTGTTTTATGAGAAGAAAAAAGACAGAGAAACGGTCGACAACTACATTAAACGTTTCCAAAACAAAGCGATAAACTATCGAGACCTGGTCACAGAGGAGTTGATCCTCCAAACTTGTCACAATAATCATTCTTTAGATGTATTGGAAGCCATGGGGGTAACGCCATCCAAAACATGGAAAGAGTTAAAGGTACGCGGGGAGCAAGCCAAACGCTTCCTCAAATGGAAGAAGGTTGAGAGAGGCCAACCGACAGCGAATCCCCCAAAGTAGAACTTCATCCCTCTTGGTAGAGGGAAGGCACCAAAAAAGACAGTGGATGTAAATCAGACATTCTAACTGCAACCACAGTAGCAACTACAGTAGCAAATGCAAAAGCAGTCATAGTCACAATGCCAACAACGACCCTAGAAGCAACAAAAGGCTTCGAAACCAAAATTCCCGAAGGTTTACTCCTTTAATGAAGATGAGATCCCAATATATTCAAATACCTTCTGGAGAATAACAAGATCAAGTTACCTCCAATCACTGACCAGGAGGGAGCTAAGAAGACTACAGATTCGAAATACTGCGCATTCCATAGGATGGTTCATCATCTCACCAATACATGTTATTCATTCAAAGTCAAAATTCAGGCCCTGATTGACGTCGGGATCATTACCGCAAAGCAACCCAAGGAAAAGAAGGTGGGTGCGAACGCAGTTACTATTAGCTTCGGGTCTGTTCCCCTAACATGGTTTCAACTAGAACCCGTGACGAAGGTAAAAATCAAGACCATCAACGATGATCCTCACAGACAGCGCTAGAAGGGGCTTATGCCACTTATGACCCCAAACGATGAAATTCTTTAGGTCCATCCAGATCTGCTTAAAGAAGAACAGTGGACGGGATCCTCTTCTAAGAAGAAATCTAAGTCCAAGGGTAAGAGAAAGTCTTGTTGCGCCGCCACAACGATTCTATTGTAAAACGATGAAGGGATCCCTACCTTCTCGCTTTCCAATGATGAGCATGAAGCTTTCGTGAACAGTGAAGAACTGACCTTTGCCAACAGAAGCGGGAATAAGTATCGATTCAATTATTCTAAGATAGACGATCAATTGGCTAAGCAGGGGACGGTCACCACCATGCTAAAGTCTTTTTAAGAACCTCTGTAGCCTTCAACCAACAAATAGAAGGAGGCTACAACTAAATAAAAGGAGAAGGAACCCCAACACCAAGAGGTTCAAAACCCAAAACAGTCTCGATTCAATCGTCCTATTAGAAGAGATAAACTAGAAAGTTCGAACACCCTATACAACTTCTATGTTATGCCCTAATTGGCTAACATCCTAGCGAGGATAACTCTTTTATGAGTTACTGCGTCTTTGTAAAGACACCTGGGATGCTTTGCAAGAAGCTCTGGCTGATTCTGATGTGTTTCTCACTCAGATCAAGCCAACCCTAAAAAAGCCGGAGTCATTAGTTTAACACTGTAATCTCGTGGCCAAACAGTTCCCCTGCATCACCTTTACCAAAGAGGATATGAAAATGAGAAACTCAAAGCATGACAAACATTTGTATTTCACTAGATACATCGGCTCCAGCGTTATTAACCGGATCCAAATCGATCCGGGTTCTGCTATTAGCATTATGCCACTCCGATCGATGTACAATCTCGAAAACCCTGCTAGCAAGTTAGCTTCGACATGCACCGTTATCTATGGATTTCTATAGCAGTGGGTCTAGGCCATTGGGTAAAATCCGGGTGAAGTGCCATCTCAGAGATTTTAAATCGGAGATCACGTGCTATGTGATCGATACAGAGACCTCTTATAACTTACTATTGGGTCGACCCTAGACCCATGGTAATGTTATAGTCCCTTCCACCCTCCACCAGTGTCTAAAATATGAAGACACTAATAACGAGGTCAAGATAGTAGTCGCGGATAAGCAACCGTTTAAGGGGTTTGAAAACTATTTCATTGATTTCCTCCTTTACGATACTGAATCCGATACTAAACCATTGGCCTAAGGCATGGACAGCGGAGAAGAAGCTGACACTGAAGCTGGGCTTGATTATGATGGAGGTTTTGTATTAAATAACATTGTACCCTTTATAATCAATCTTGACGATGGAGAACCGTCAGATGGTAGTTGTATTTAGCACTTGGCAGAAGGAGAAATAAATAACGATTTAGAGTATTTGCCTTGTCTTAATAATGTAATGCATGGGCTGTATGATAACCTCGATATACATATGCCGCTTCGATCATCTTGTATGACGAGGAAGCATATCCAAGACTCATTTCAAATGATCCTCATCATCCCTGCTAAGGCAGAGGGTGAAAAGGAATTAATCTTTGGCAAATGGGAGATATCTCCACCATCAAATCCCTTCTCAAAGAAAGATAGTGATGATGAAAGTTCGGTCCTTACTTATTTAGACACAGTCAACAAGTGCGTATCTTCATGGAGAAATAGGGATACAACTTCAACTCGAAGAAGGTCTTAGTTTTGATCGAGGTTCATGAGTTCTATCTCGTCCGGCCTATGTGCCGAAAGGAAAACCTGATAATTATTATGTCTATAAAAGGGGTCTACGTTATGCCTCTTCATCCGATGATGAATGTTGTTGGCAAGTCATCGACCAATTAGCGAATAAGGACGGTTACTTATTTGATTCTTCAAGTTGGGACTCTGAGTCAGCATTGGAGAAATGTTCAGAGGCCTGATGTCGAATATGACCACGGTCGATCCCGCCACATTGGAGGAAGACGATCAATTGCTAACTTGAGAAGATCCTTATATCCATCACCTAAATATCCAATATGGTGATAGTTTCGAACAAAGAGAACCTCTCACCAAAGAAAAAGTGGTCCAAGTGAATATGGGTGATGAAGCGAATTCGAAACCCATATTTATCAGTGATATCCTTCCGTCAGACGAGACGGATGAGTTGATTTCCCTCATCAGGAAATACATAGATGTTTTCACCTGGAATTACGAAGATATGCTAGGACTTGATCCAAACGTGGCGATGCATTGCCTTAATATCAAACCGGATGCTAAACTTATCAAGCAGCAACAAAGACAGTTTCATCCACAAAATATGAAAGTGATCGAGTCTGAAGTTAAAAAGCTGATCAAATTGGGTTTTATCAGGGAGGAACAATATCCCGACCGGCTAGCAAATATTGTACCGGTCCTTAAAAAGCATAGGAAAATTAGGATTTGCATTGACTTCAGAGACTTGAACACCGCTTGCCCAAAAGATGATTTTCCTCTTTCGATCATGGATGTCATCATTGATAATATGTGCGGGTTCGAGAGAATATCTTATATGGATGGATTCTTATGTTACAATCAAATCAAGTTGTACCCGGATGACGAAAAACATACCGTGTTCAGAATGCCCATCGGTGTTTTCTGCTACACAGTCATGGCTTTGGCTTGAAGAACGCAAGCGCCACATACCAACGGGCAATGATGAAGATTTTCCACGAACACCTCTGGAAGACTGTCGAGTGCTATGTTGATGATTTGGTTGCGAAAAACTGCAGCAAATATGACCACATTAAATACTTGAAGATAATGTTCGATCTAATACAGAGTCACCAATTGAAGATGAACCCTACCAAGTCCTTCCTATGGATGTCCATTGGTAAGTTTCTTGGATTTGTCATCACCACCAAGGGTATCCATATTGATCCCAACAAAGTAAAGGTGATACATGAATTGCAACCCCTGAGAAATCTCAAAAAACTTAGAGGATTGCAAGGATGATTGGCTTATATCTACCAATTCATCTCAAACATATCTGGAAAATACCAACCATTCTCCAAGCTAATGAAGAAGGGCATGTCATTTATTTGGGACGACACCTGTCAGAAGGCCTTCAAAGATATCAAAGCATATATGGCAAATCCTCCTATCCTTGTTGCACCGAAATCAGGTAAACCGTTCTTGATTTACGTCAAAGCGATGAACCACTCGTTAAATGTTTTACTCGCACAAGACGATGACAACGGTCAAGAATAGACAATGTATTATCTGAGTCAAACTTTGGTAGGTGCTAAGTCTCGATATCCGATGATTAAGAAGGAGTGCCTCGCTTTGGTATTCACAATTCAGAAAATGCGACACTACCTGGTTGGATAGATGATCTACGTCATTTCTAATGTCAACCCAGTCCGAGTATTCATGACGTAACCGGCTTCAATGAATTAGAGGTTAGCGAGATGGGCCCTACTCTTGTCCTAATACGACCTCCACTTCAAGCAATAGAAGTCGGTGAAAAGGCAAGCAATTTGTGATCTTCTAGCGGCTAACCTTACGAAGGATACAGCCGAATTATATGAAGATTTGCCGAATGAAACCCACAAAGTCAACACTACCTCCCACCAGAAGGTGTGGCAATTATACTTTGATAGTACTTCCCGAGCAACCAATGTGACGAGCGCTTCTGGATGTTTAAAAATATCCTCAGGAGTCGGAGTCGTCTTAATTTCCCTATAGAAACATGTTCTTCCTCGAGCTTATTCACTCACCGAGCTGTGTTCTAATAATATAGTTGAATACAATGCACTACTTATTGGGTTTAGTTTTATCAAAGAGCTAGGTGTTAAATATCTTGAAGATTTTGGTGATTCTTAATTGATAGTCAACCAAATTCGAGGAGAGTATGAAGTCAGGAATTAGGAGCTGATCCCGTACCATCAGCCGTCCATCGAGATAGCAGACTTATTTGAAGAATTCTTCATCGAGTATATTCCGCGTCTCCAAAACGAATTTGCAGATACACTGGCAGGTTTAGCAGTATCACTGGCATAGCCTCCTGAAACAGAACAGTTGGTTACTGTGAGAACTCACCAACTCTTTGTGCCAAACTACACCCTCGCATCAAAGAGGCAAATTCGACCATAATTGAACTCGAACCTCAAGATTGGTGATTTCCTATTATCGATTATGTTTTGCATAATATTTTACTAGAAGACATAAAAGAGAGAGACTCGGTCCGATGAAGAGTGCCGAGATTCTATTATAACATGGTGACTTAGATGCTTTATCACCACGCGTATGATGGCTTGCTACTCCGATGTCTTTTGACCAAAGAAGCAGATGAGGCTCTTAAGGAAGCGCATGACGGAATGTATGGTACACACTAACCCGGTCCTAAACTCTATGATTGACTAAAAACAATGGGATATTATTGGCTAATCATAGTTAAGGACACAACTGATTATGCCCGACGATGCCACGCATGTTAGGTACATGTCAATTATATGCACCAACCCCCAGAGCACTTACACCCTTCGACCACTTCATGGCCATTCGAGATATGGGGAATGGACATTTTGGTCCTATTTTCCCATCGTCAGCCAAAGATGACCACTTTATTTTGGCAATCACCGATTACTTCTCAAAGTGGACCGAAGCAGTTCCACTCAAAGAAGTGAAGACAAGCGACATCATCAAGTTCATCAAACACCACATCATCTATCGATACTATGTACCAAGACGAATCGTACGTGACAACGACCCTTAATTTATCAGCAATGCATTCATCAAATTATGTGGAAAGTTTAGGATTCAAGACGTCTCATTGATGACATACAATCCCAAGACGAATGGATTAGCTAAAGCTTTTAACAAAACTATTATTAAGATTCTGTCAAAGCTCATGAGGACCAATAAACGAGACTAGGATGAAAAAATTGGTGAAGCTCTCTAGGCATATCACACCATAGTCCGCACACCTACCGAAGCAACTCCATACTCTCTAGTGTATGGATACGAGACTGTCCTTCCCTTGGAAATCCAAATTCCATCTATTCGCATTGCTCTCGCAACAGGGATGACGATGGAGGAACAACATCAGAAACGTCTCGAAGAACTTGAGATATTAGATAAAAAGCACCTAGGGGCTCAGTAACAAATTGAATGTTACCAGACCAGAATCTCCAGGGCTTTTGATAAAAGAGTATGACAACGAAGCTTCAAGGAAGGAGACTTAGTTCTCACCGTCCGGCAACCAATGATACTCAACTCTAAAAAGAAAGGCAAATTCCAACCGAAATAGAAATGACCGTTTGTGATAGAGACAGTCTACTCAAACAATGCATATCGTTTAATCACCCAAGATGGTGACAAGCTTATGATGCTAACAAATGGAAAGTTCCTAAAAAAGTACTATCTCTAGTACGTTCAGGATGACCTATTTAATGGGAAGTTCCTAGAGAATGCTATGCAAGGTATTCTTAAGGATAACCTGAGATCAGCTGATTATTCAAGATAAGACTGGTCATATGAATAATTCATTCTTAATCATGAATAAAAAGTGATTAAGAACCTCCCATTGTGGCTATTTAATCATTTCCAAGATAATTAAAACCCTTCTACTTTGACTTTCTGAGCACTCTTTCATTGAGATGAGATTCAATGACCTCATTCGGTCAATCTTCCCTCACGAAACTCCCATGATGTAACTGTGGAGTGCTTGATGATTCACGGTTCTCCACCATTAAGTCCCTCACTGATCAAATTAACTGACAGTGTTTCAACTAAAATTCTTTCGGCTGAGTCCATCCAAACTCCCACTGTGTTTATGCACTTAATACTCCCTATGTTAAAGTCCTAACACAGTACTCAAAAGGTCATGGAGCTGATCCATGGCAATTAGTGAACCCCTTTCATGTTAAGTCCTTGTCAGTTGACACCGAAAACCCCCAATGAGTGTTTTGTACAAATCGACATTCCCACAGTTATTTGTACCCTACTCCCACTATTTGTTTGGTCAAACCTTTCTATAGTTAGGACCAAAATCAAAATCTCCTATCGATTCCTTCTATGAATAAGAGGTCCACTTTTAAAAAAACGGACTTCCCTTTCGATAAGCAAAAGGCCTCCACCTAAGTTGAATGATCAAACTTATAAAAGTTAGGGTTGTCTCAATAACCCCTACCTAGTCAAACCATTAAATAGTTAGGACCACAATCAGAACTTTTTTTTCGATAAACGAAAGGCTTCCGCTCTTTCCTCTTCGGTTAAACCTATAAAAGTTAGGGCTGAAGTAGGAATTCCATCTCGATAAACGAGAAATTCATTCTTAGATTAGGTAACCAATCCTATAAAAGTTAGGGTTATCAGGATCTTCTCGATTCTCAGAGTGGAGATCCCACTCTTAGTTTCACCTTCCAGATTTTCAAAGTGGAGATCACACTTTGAGTTTTTTTTGTAGCAGGAGATAGAATATAAAATTCATCCTCTTCATCATCGGGTTTGTCCTAAACAAAGATAAGTCTACGCCTAACACGCGTTGCTGGTTAGTCTTTCACCATAAAAAAGATCCCATAATTCATTCTGTGGGACTTTATCTTGATCCCTAATTAGAGATAAGTCTATGCCTAACACACGTTACCGGTTAGTCTTTCACCGTGAAAACGACACCAGAATTCATTCTGGGGAACTTTATCTCGGCTCCTAAACAAAGATAAGTCTATGCCTAACGCGCGTTGCCAGTTAATCTTTCACCACAAAAAAATATCATAATTCATTCTGGGTGACTTTATCTTGATCCCTAAATAGAGACAAGTCTGTATCTAACACAGGCTGCCGAGTAGTGCACTCCTATGAAAATAGCAGAGTCCACATATTCGACATCGTGACAGGTTGTCATTAAAATCTATGCCTTACACGCATGGGGACTTTATCTCAATCCCTAATTAGAGATAAGCCTACGCCTAACACGCGTTGCCGGTTAGTGTTTCACCGCGAAAAAGACACCTGAAATCATTCTGGGGGACATTATCTCGATCGCTAGATAGAGATAAGTCTACGCCTAACACGCATTTCTGGTTAGTCTTTCCCCGTAAAAAAGACATATAATTCATTCTGGAGGACTTTACCTCGATCCCTAAATAGAGATAAACCTACATCTGACACATTCTACCAGGTAGCCTATTCCCGTAACAATAGCGAAGTCTACGTATTCAATATCGTAGCACTAAGAGAGTTAACTCTCTTAGCACAACATTACATGTAAAATAGACTTAGACAATTCATATGCAAGACCGATTCAAACGGTAATCGGTAGAGGTAAATCAAATCTGTTTAGGGCTAAGGGTTAGCCAAAAACCCTAAGTCTACGCCGAACACGTGTTATCAGGTAGCATATTCCTGTAATAATCGCGAAGTCTACGTATTCAAGATCATAGCACTAAGAGAGTTAACTCTCTTAGCACAATGTTACATGTGAAACTAACTTAGACAATTCACATGCTAACCCGATTCGAACGGTAATCGGTAAAAGCAAATCAAATCCCTTGAAGGCTGAGGGTTTGCCAAAAATCCTAGAAGTATTGTGATTGTTTGTTCCAGATAGCATAAAAATCATAATAAAAGAAATATGCTAAACGAAAGACTTTGTTTTCATAATGATGCCAAATCAAAAGGAGATACAAAAGTGGCTCTACCAATCTAAATACATCTTACGGCCACGAATTTCAATTTCGATCATAGAGATCTCCTTCTCATATGAGTCCTCGAGCTTTGTCTGTAACTCAGCCCGGATAAAATCTTCAGTGTCATCCAATAGACCCGAAGCTTCGCTTTTAGCTTAACCAGCTTTTCCTTCGTAGGCTCCAACTTCTCTAGTAACTGTCTTCGAGAGTCTTCTACATTAGCTAATCCGCCCATGAGAACGGCACGAGAATCTTTAACAAGCTTCAGTGCCTTCTCAAGATCAGTGATTTTTTCGTCTACCGAGGCCAAAGAGCTAAGCAATTCAGCCATGCTCTTGTGTTTCCTCAAGAGAACCACTACCATCTATGTGATATAACTCTCCTGCGTCTGAAGCTGGTCCCCAAGGGTCATCCGGGTGTCATGCCACTTCTTCAGTTAGGGCTCTAACCGAGTAGCAACATATGAAGAAGCACATGTAGCTTGTAGCTCCCCCAGCTCTCAAAACTCATGCTCTAGCGTGGCTAAGTCTGTGGTGAGAAGATCACCCAAATCTGGATATCCTTCCTCTCTAAGCATCGTCATATGATGATCAAAAGACTGCCTAAACATATTGAAAGAATACCCTCGATCAAGGATCTTCTCAATCATTCCGCTCACAAAAGAAATGAAATGATCGAGATCCATACAAAAAATCTCCTTGCTTTGATCAGTATCTCTCAGCAAAGCCACGACAAGCTCATATGGAGATGTGGGGAGCTCTACAAAAATAAAAGAGAAATATTACGTTCTAAAATATCGGCTGAAAACTCAAAGCAAGTTATAAAGAATAACTTACTAATACAAGCAGAGGACCCTTCAGCTTGGTGTCCCATGCTTAGCCCTGCTGACCTAACATCGGGAATCGCTAGAATGGTGGTAGGTATGATGGTTGTCGAAGTACCGGTTTCTTCAGCTGGTCTCGCGATTGGGACGATAGGACTATCCCCTACAACATCAGCTTTTGTAATCATGGGATCTGAAGGAACAATAGCCTCAAGTTGAGAAGTAGGCGGCTGGGTGACAGCCATAGCCACCTCTAATGATGGGAAGCCAGGATCCTCAGGCTGATCAGAAGCACCGATGATTATATCTGTATCAACTCCGTTGGCTGGTTCTATAGTCAAAACTCCCTTGTGGTTAAGTAAGAATTGACAAACAAGTTACGACAAAGTTGTAATAAAAATTCTTACTTGCAGATGAACCAACCTCCATGTGTGGTCCTATAGCTTTATGATGGGCTTGCTTCGATAACATATCGTTGAGCAACATATCATCAGCCTTGGAGGAGCTCGGAGTTAGATTGAATGTGTGCCCACCCAACTCCTCGATGTCAGCGTCATCCTCAATAAAACCCTCCATAATCATACCTATGGAAGATAGGAGTTAGACAGAAGGAAGGAAAGCTAAAATTCAGAATGAGTAGAGATCAAACTCACCCTCTGTGGCTGCAACAGCTTCCCCAGTCTCGACACTCGGGCCCGTTCCGTTCATCTTCTCTAAAAGAGCATGAACCATAGAAATGATTAAGGGATCCACAGATTCAGAATCGTTCAACTCCCGTAATTGCCATTTGAATGGTGTATTACCGGTATTAGATATACCTAGGCTGGAGATCCTCAAAGCTAGATCAAGCTCCCTAACATTAGCACCCTCGCTAGCCCTAGCACGCCCAGGCTCTTCACCAGTAGTCTCACGCATCTGCTACACGAAGCCCTAGCCTTTGAAGTGAACAAAGATAGGAAAGAGAGGGTCGTACGGGAATACACCTCCTTCGCGACCCCCTGAGAACACAAAAGGTGATTAGGTCCGAGGAATTCACAAGTAAAATGATCAAAGGATACACAAAGGTGAGACATTAACTTCTTCACCGGTAGGTTCGTTGCCGAATGACTCTACAATCATTTAAGGATCGATATGTGACTTGAGCACTATTTTCTTCCGCTTTAGGGATAAAGCCTCCTTGTGAATAGCAGGTCTCTCCTGCCCAAACTTGACATGCGAATCGACCCGTGAAGAAGCCTCGGTAGCGGATCGAGATCTCGTGCAAAGGAAGGGATGAGGCTCTTCTTCTTCAACCGCTTCACCTGGAAGGACATTTGTCATTTTGCTACAGTAAATAAAACCTCCTTCATTGACTTCTTTGAAGTCATCGGATGCTTAAACAAAGCAAACATACAAACCCGACAAATGATCACCAGATTCGTAAGTGATCTTAAGGGAAAAAAGGAGTCAGATAGACCTGGATCGAAAGCCTCCTCATCACCTTCAATCTCAATATCTCTGCCATCGCTGATGTCTTCTTCAGAGGTCTCCTCTTTGTCATCAGTAGGAAAGAGCTCCTCCTCATCCTCTACCATCTATTTTCCTTTGCCAAATGGTCTGGCAGGCTTCTTCTCCTGCTTCTCCGGAAGCTCAGTGTCACATACGGTCTTAGTGGCGGCCCCAACCTCTTCTTCGGCGTCCAACTCTGTAATGTGCTTCAAGCTCACAGACTCATTCGTAACAATGAGCCACTTGTAGTAGAGGAAAGTAAGTTGTGTCTTACGCCCTATCGTAGGGAAGGCAAAAGTAGTTCCCCTGCAACCAATCACACTCCAAAGCCACGCTCGAGCACATCTATAAGACTGCCCTCAGTCCTCAATCCTTGGTTTGGATTCCTGATGTACAGTTGGTCATAACCAAACTGACGAGTGAACCAACACGGTAGGTAAGGCTCTATGTGACAACGTCCCTTCACTTGAAGGATGAGATATTCGGGCCGAATATTCACCAGCCACCAGAAGCAACCCACATCAAGAGAAGTCTGACCTGACCCCGACTTTTCTTCATTAATCAACAACTCATTATAATGACCGGAGAAAAAAGGGAAGCATTTGAAGAATTCCCAACATTTGTGGATGTGAAGCTCTTACCTTGCCTTGAGGAAACTTTTCTCTACCCACCTACTCTCTTCTAATAACTGCAGGAGGGGAATGGAAGGATCTACAGTGCTCGATGCTGACATTAGGTCGGGACGATGGAGAACAAGCCACATCATCAGATAGGTGTATGGAAGCTCGACCCTGACAGGAGGTATCTTAGCTGACGGCTTGTGCCCCACTTGCGTAAGGCCAGTGACTAGATACTAAAGTCCGCAGTGTATATCGGCGACCATCGTCGGAAGCAAAGAGAGGTCCTTTCCATAGGCTAGCTGAACGCTGGGAAGATAACCTCTATCTGCAATGCCTCAGAGAACTGATACGGCTCGACACACTTCTTCAACCAAATGGCGAGATATCTTGCCATAAGAGTCATGGGTCAAATCTGCTTCTATGCATGCCACAAGAATGTCCGGATCTTCGTCCGCGTTGGAAACTTGCCCCCAGCAACAGAAGTAGTGTATGATTGGGCACCTATCGCCTCGATCAGCTTATTGATCTCTAAGGTAGTTAGAGTAGTTAACTCACAAACTGCTTCACCATAACTATCCTATAGGTGCTGGAACAATTAGTCGGTGAATTGTTTCAGGCTTAGCTATGGTAATTTCTTCTTTGCCAGAACACCTATGCTAGCTAAAGTCGTATGATAATGACACGTAAGATCCCACAACGTGTTGTAAATATCGGGAGAGGCTTTCTCCAATTTCCTCAGCTATTGGTTTGGAGGGAAATACTCCTGATATAGATGATCACCCATAGGAAGTCCAGAAATCTTTTGCATCTCATGAAGAGCCAACCCCAACTATCCATTACGAGTCAAAAAAGTATTGGTGTCAGGGTTATAAAGCTCCAACAATGCCAAGAAATAGTGTTTGCTGATATGTAATCCGTATATACTGGTGCGTATTGGTGTGTATAATCCGCTATTCTTCAACTCATTACCCCAGCGTTCAAGAACATAGCTCGTCATACTGGTCCACCACTTCTTCGCCGATGGGTGCACCCATCCATAACACCTATATCCTTTCACAGGGAGTTCCCTCCCAAGTCTGGTAAGCCGATTCCTCACCACGTTGGTGACTATCAATAGTTCGTTCGGCGGTGTTGTATCAAGTCCCAGAATACCTGGTTGGAGACCATGAATAAAGTCTCGCCCATCAGAGCCGGGGTCTACTGATAAGTAATAAACCCACAATGGACTCGCTCATGATCATCCGTGAGATGCCAAGACATCACCCGAGTCACGGCTTGCATCCTCAAATGTGCAAGGGTATATTGACGAGGAATAGGGGAAATATATAGCAAGCTCCTACCATCCTCATTCAGCCAATGCTCATCCTCAAGGGTTAGCATATTCGGATCTTCAATATGATCTCCAAACATATAATCAGGCATCTTCAAGGCTTGAGATAGGATCCTTAGTAAGCGGGGCGTCAGTAATCAGCCATCGTAGTGTACGACGATCCCTATCTCGCACAAGCCGAGGAATTTCACCAGGCCCATTCGGATTGAATTGAGGAGCAATGGCAACGAGTGGTGCATCATCAATAGTAGTAAAAGTCTCGCTGCTACCACCACTTACTGCATAAGATGAGAACACATCCGAGGGGAATTCAACTGAAACAAATAAAATGCAATCAGAAAAATATTTTTAAGGTAGTACAAGAAGTTGAACTCATCTTACGAATCCACGAGATAGAGACATTATCTTGTAAATTGGTGAGACGATTTCAACTGCTTCACACATAAGGGACAATGTACATTGTCGCGTAGATAACGTGATAATATACCCGCCCGATGGAGTGCAATACAACATGAAATTGCCCCATTTGCCTTAGGACGTGTTTTGATGAAACAAAACACGACTTTTAAGCGTTAATCCCCACAAAGGAGGATATCTGATCTTCTCAAATGCCTTACAAAGGTGACAAACGAAGGTGCAATATTTAAAATATTAATTTGAGTTTACAAAAAGCTATAAAGGCTTACCCCGTATGAAGAAGCTGTGGGAGCCATTCTCTCAATATGCTGAGAGGCCGATCGACTCCTGTGAAAACGTGGCCACCTCGGAGACATTGCTAACCTGCAGTGAAATCAACAGTTCAGGTACAATTTCTAATTCAAGAGCCCGAAATTAAAAGGGAAATTATGAACTTTAGCCAAAATCCTACAAACAAAATGGGATTTTTTAGTTGAAGTATAATTAAATCTATGGTATTCATACATACCAATGATGGGTTTGATTTTCATCCAAAACCCCTCAAGTTTATTTTTGGTCAAAATACCCAAATTACCCTTCATGCTCAAAGCTCAACTTGAGCCATGAGCAAATAAAAAATTTGGCCATGTTTGAGGGGGGAAACAACCATCATCAAGTCCAATTTTTTTTGCCATTATACCCATCATCCTCAAACTCAAACTTTAAACAAAAGACATACAACCCCCTCATATCAAATTTCAGCCATCTTCACCATGCTTAAATCCTCAAATTTTCGGCCATACCCACATCAAAAGCCCCCACAAAAGTTTCAGCCATCATCACCATGCCCAAGCCCTCAAATTTTCGGCCATGGCCATGAACACACAAAGAAACCAAATCCCTCATACTCAATGTTAGGTCACATTCAATTTATAAGATTAAAACTTTAATCTTTGCATCAAAACTCATGAGTTCTTGAATAAAAATCAAGGACATAACAAAGAGGCTATGAGGAGGATCTTACCCAACAAGAAGCTTGAGCCTAAGAAGAACTTGAACCCAACAAATCAAACAAGATCAAACCCTAGATCTTGGAGAAGGAGCTTGGTTGAATTTCTTGAGGGTTTTAAGGGATGTAAGAGGTAAGAATTTTAGAGGGTTTAGAGTTCTTGAAGAGGAATTTGGGTTTAGAGAAAAAAAGTTGGGAAGAAGAAGGAAGAAGATGGAAGTATGAAGAGGGAAAGTTCCAAAATTTCGGCCAAGAGTTTTGAAACTCCCCCCAAAATTGACCCCTCCTTTTTTCTCTCTCATCACATGTATGAAACACATGTAGTGTTTCAGACATGTGCGAAACACTCACAAGTGTTTCGCACTCTGAGGAGGGTCTCGGGTATTTATGCGGTGTATTTTTGCCCGTTTTTGATTGCTTTTGCCCGTTTCCGTGTATTTGAGGCCCGTATTTCCACTCTGATGAGTATACGAGTATAAAATAGCATCTCCTTGAACCTCCAATGTGTACACAAGGTTAAATTGATTCCCGAAACTCTAAGGAGTATACGAGTATAAGTTGATTCTCCGCACTCCAACGCCTTAAGAGCTTAAACTGTATAGACTCAAGTCAACGTATGAGGGTAAACCATGATCACACAAGTTAACGTCGATCAACGCGTTACAAATGAGAGTTAACACCAGTCAACTCGTTGCAAATGAGAGTCAACACTGGTCAACGCGTTGCAAATGAGAGTCAATGCTAGTCAATGTGCTGTAATTGAGAGTCAACATCGGTCAACATATTGCAACAAAGGTCTAAGCCAATCAACGCGTTGATGATTTTCTTCAAAATAAGGCTCAGGATGAGATTCCAGGACAAAAAGATAATCACAGGGAGTTCAATTATGATTTAGATACAAATTTTTGACGAAGGTGATGAGTTCAACATAGATTCAACGACAGGAGCTAAATTCAGAAATTAACACACCAACTTCAGTTCAAGATTTTGACAACAGGCAAACGATAAATGCAACACTAGAAGAATTTTAGCTATTTGACAAAATACTGAATAGTCTAAAAACTAAAAAAGTCAAAGAATTAAAGACTAGGTGTATCATATCCAAAGTATTACAGACTCTTCAATAAAAGAATAAGACTAAAACACTTTGGAGTAGGTATCTATAGGCCTCAAAAATTGCCTATAGGTTACCGTACACAGCTCAAGATGAAGAGAAGGCAATGAACGTAATCATTTGAGTCAAAGAGAATTATTTAATGCCGTGAAGAAGTGAACGAGCGCATGAAGTGAATCGGCAAAGCATACGAGTCAACAGAACACATGAAATGATAAAATGACGGACAAATGGCGTTGTGTTTTGCACTTGTAGTGCGAAACATCCTTGTGCAAAACACCAAGGGTGTTTCGCACATAGTGCGACCATTGGTTTTTTTCACATGGTGTGAAACACTAAGAGTGTTTCACACTGATGTGAAGCACACAAACTGTTTCGCACCTATCAGGACTCTCGGGACGCATTTTGGTGGTTTTAAATCTGTTTTGATGGTTTTGAAACCTCCCCAACTACCTTGAGGCTATCCTTAAATATGGGAGAGCTATTATAGCTATTGCCAACCAAAGATAAGATTAAATCTTGGGTTCTTATCTGAAAATAGGGCATCCGGAAGCCTATAAATTCAACCCTAGGGCCCTTATGCACAGGTAATCAGGAACTTTGAGCTTGAGGCGAGTTACTGACCCTGTGAGAGGAGGAGCAAGAATTTTAGATTAGAAGGTGAGTTCTTCGCATAAAGAAGAAGAGTTCAAGAAATCTGCGGCCCCTTCAGCCCTTTCACCATTTCCTTAGGATCGAACATTGTTTCGATCTTAAGAAGAGTATTGATCTCAATTCGTCGAGGGATTTACTTATATTCTTGTGTCTTTTATAATATAAGATGTCATGCCACGCTTTCCAAAATACCGAGGAATCGGAACGTGAGCAAGCCTGCAACGTATTAGATTAAGGAGAATAAATAAGAATAAACATTTCTCCTCAACCTAATACGATAAGCGTCTAGAAATAAATACAATGCGAAATCACAGGTCCTTAATCACAATCAGTAAGAATATAATGAACAACATAGAATAAAATAATACATATCAAAAATGAATATTCATCCCAGATATAATATTCAGGTCAAACATGACCTTATACATAACTGAACAAATGAATACTAACGAAATGTAAAATACATCGTTCAACTATAATAGAAAGGAAAACACTACAAGAACAACTAAGATCATCAACTAAGAAGAGATAACTACTCGGTCTATTCTTGAACTCTATCTGTAAGGCACTTCTGCTGAGAATCCTCTGGCTCCTGCTGAACCTGCTCTTCCACTAAGTCTGACGTACACCAGAGAAAATAGGTGTACGTCAGCCTGCATGGCACACAGCAAGACCCCACAAAATAAATAGAACGATCAAAAACCAAGCGAAAAACGGTATGATAACAAAATGAAAAAAAACGTACAACTAGAAATCCAATAAAATCAACATACAAATTCACTACTAAAACATGATAGACATAAAGCATCCAAAATCGATCAGGTAACAAGATCATACAACTAGCGATCAGACTAATCATCCAAGTAACAGGGGCATACATTAGATAGAATTAATACTTAAAAATCTACAACAAGAGACGTAGTACGTCGAGCGAAATAATCCAAACAAGGAAACCCTCATGTATATACCGTATGTCTCAAATTGTAGATGATTAAATATTAATCCTGATCTATGTATGAAAAGGAAAATACAACTTGCCTACATCTCACAAGAATCTATTCTTAGCCAAGAAACAAGGTCATGTAACTAACCATCCTAAAACTCACTGGTCCACATCTTACATAAAGTCAACATTCATATCACCGGATAACAGACTGTTCACAAATCCTCTATGCGCATCCAATACTGCTACACGAATCGATTAGAGGACTACACACAATCCGATCTCGGCCTAGTTCGAACTCAGGCAAAGCTCAAGTGACGAAATAGGTCACAAACTAAAGTGACTACACGAATTCACTTTAACCCAACAACCAACCCAAGTGACTTCACGAATTCACTGGCGTGAGTTGGAAGATACATCAACATTCACATCCAAGCACATGAACATTAACTTCCTCATCCCAACTCTTCTTGTTTTTTAAATTAACAGTCGTATTCCACACTGAAACTCTGGTTCACCACCTAAACTCAGTCAACACACCCACACATGTCACTAGGTCACTAAGTCATGAACTACTATGGTTCTCAAACACAACATGGACAATACATAGCAGATATGTCAAATACATTAAACAAATGCAAAACGTAAAATGTGATCATAAACAGTAAAAACATACATGCAGTCCGGTTTCATCAATATCTTATTATCCAGCCATCTAAACTATTCATACAAAATCATAATTTACTTAAATCCAAAATAGATAATTCTTTTTGTAAATAAATTCCTTTAGATCATCATAATTATCAAAAATAATTCTTTTTCCAAAACAATTCCTTTTAAATTATTATAATTTTTCTAAGTGATCTGTTCTCAAATAAATTTTTTAATTAATATAATTATCCAAAAATGATTCCACTATCGAAATAAATTCTCTTAATTCATAATAATTATTCTAAAAATACTATTTATCATATAATTACAATTTATTTAATATTATTCATCAAATCCATGCAGATAATTATATCACAAATTAGCATTATTAGATAATTCACAATATCATCAACAAGCCCACGCAGATAATTATTAACAGATCAAAAACTATCGATAATTCATAATAAATAGAAAAATATAAATTTGAGCAAGTAGGAACTGCCTCGGTGTTCGTCAAACGAATTGACGTTGACGTACGAGTCCGCAGGTCTGATCTGAGCATGGGTTTGAAGGACTGAGGAGGCGAGGGTTGTAGGATAACGGATGAACAGTGGGGAAGAGGACGACGACGAGTAGTGTCTACGTGTGTCGATGACGGCCACGGCCGTGAGGCTAAGGTAACTCGAGAGGGGGTGAAGGTAGCGGGTTGTCAGCGAGGTGGGGTTGCGAGATCTCTACGGCGCTCGTCGGCACCAAGGGATGGACGGGGACTGACTGTGGGGGTCAGGCGGCATCGAACGGGGCTGTCGGTTCGGCTGAGGAGCACTCGGCGATGGCGTACAGGGGCTGCAGCGTTAGGGATTTAGACGGTGAGGAGAGGGGTAGGAGGTAGGTGTGGAGGGTGATGGGATGAGGAATGACGAGTAGGGGGTAGGCTGATGGGAGGCGACGGCAGCAGCTGTAGGTGACGGGGACATGGCGGCGGCGGCTTAGGTGGTTGTCGAGCCGCAGTGGTGATGGAGAGAAGCAGGTGGCGGCAGGTGTGATTGGAGCTTGAGGCGGAGCTCTGGTAGGGCTTGGGCTTGAAGGAAGCCGACGGGGAACGGCCAAGGGGAGGGGAGGTCCACGAAGGCGGGGATGAGGTGGCCGACGACGGCTCAGGTGGCTGGGACTACGGGTGTTGGGCTAGAGGAGGAGGTGCTGGGGGATCTGGTGGTGATGGAGGCGAAGCTCGTTGGCTGGCATGAAAAGGGAGGCTGAGATGAGCGGAGGAGGAGACTGGGGCTTTGGCGTTCGTCGGAGTTGATGGGTGCGACGGCGACATGGTCTCCGACGAGGAAGAGAGGACGGAGAAGAGTTTGGTTTTGGTGAACAGGAAAAGAGAGAGAGGAGAGAGAATGAAGAATTTTGATATATATATATATATATACTAGTATGTACCTCGTGCAAAGCACGGCAGCTTATTTTTTCTATCATTGTATTTTAAATTTGTGTCTCTCTAAGTTTTAATACATTTGATTTGATTATTGTATACTTAAAATTAAAAATCATAAATCATATTAAAATATATGTTACCAAAAATATTGTCATCTGATGCTTATACATTCTTCCTCTAAAGAATACATGGTCAAACCTTTATTTTGCCTAGTTTAAGAATCTAATATTTAATATATTACTAAATCAACCGAATATCTCTTTCCAAAGTTTTGGCAATGTCAAAATTTTACAGCCTATTACTATTCAAGAGGTCAATTTATTTTGTATCTCGAATGATGGTTGTTTTGGAAAAGTAAAGTAGCTTAAATTAGTCTTGCTATTATTTATTTCTTCATCTACCATTTTTCTTGTTGTTCTACAGAAGAAGCTAAGTCTTTATATTTACAAATTTTCTTTTACGTTGAAATTTGTATGCAATTTATTAATAGTTATTTGTGAACTTGTCCCTTTCGTTCATTGTTATTGTCCACATTTTTCAATATAATATTGTTTGTCAAAACAACCTAAGGTTAGGTTGTTTATATGTATTATTCTAATTTGAATTAAAATATTGATGGCTACTGGTGTAGTGACACGAATACATTACACACAGGTCTCTTCAAATGAGGATAAATGAGTAGTATGTGAAGTACATGGTCGTCTACATTCATGATTATTCAGATTAATTTGAGGCTTGCGTCCAGAATAATTAAAAGCAGTATTTGATAGTTGTTTATTTGTTAGTGGTCAAAATGTTTTTTTCTATTTGTCCTTTTTAGAAGGTTAAGGTGAAGAAATGGAAAAGAAGGAACCTTTTGACGTTGAAGTCAATAAATCTTTCAAGCAATTAATGGATTATCTAATTTAGTTGACATGTTTATTTGTTATCTAAATTTTACATATCTTATAGTTTAGATGGTATATTGTATATTAAAAATTACAATACGTACATATAAAGGTGTGAATTTGCACGTAATTTAATTAAAATAAAATAATTAAGGCGTAATAATAGAAAGGCATCATGTATTATAGTTGATATAAGGATAGTCCATTGTAGTTCTATTCTTACAGATAAACGCCCTTACTATTTTTCAAATGTGGGTAGAGCTTGATTGAAACTTTTTATTATACTCAATTACTCTCAAGAGTTATATTTGATAAATGATTAATTAATTCCCATCAATTAATAATAATCTGAGTCAGAGAAAATAGAAATATAGCGTCATGTATATATGAGTGCCCCTCTTGAAATTTACTTTCTATGGTTGTTGAAATATCCATCGTGTTGTAAATATGGATGATACATATTGTCTGCATCTAGACCGTTTATAAAGTATATCATATTTATTTTATACACAAAAGAATTTTATCTTGTGTATGTACTATTGGTGAAACTTGTAATCGCGAATGAAATTATATCGATATCGTCATGATAACATATATTATTCAGTTTTAACATGTAAACTGAATATGCATAGTCTATATGCAACATATGTATAGATGACCTCAAAACACAATTAGGTGCATGCATATAAAAATGACATACAGTAAGAACCTTTTATGTTAGCGTGATTGATGTCCACCCACAAATGTTCAATGTCCCAACGACGATGATGTAGAATAGAAATGTGTCAATTATTAATATTCAAATACTAATGTTAATAAATTAGCCCAATTTTATCTTTTAGGTAAATATTGGTCATGGTTTGTGAATTCTGAATTACCAAAGTTACAGAATGGTAAGTGTTTAGCACCACAAAAAGAAAACCTTAACTTGTTATGTTTTTGGAATTGATTTGATTAGAAATATATCTATTTTTAATGCTCAAATACTAATATTAACTAATTAGACCAAAAATTGATCTTTTATGTAAATTTTTATTATACTTGGTGAATTTAGATTTATGGAAGCTATAGAATGTTATGTGTTTATCATTAAAAAAACAATCCCTTTGGAATTGATTTGCTTAGAAAGTATCTACTTCTGTCTACTTAATAAAAATGCCATGAACACTTTTTTTTAGAATTATTAAAGAAAACCTTCATCAATAATGTTCATTTAATGCATAGCAAATAAGTTGAAATGAGGGGTATAGTAAAAATAATAAATTATTGCAAGCAATAAAAACTTACCTAACGGAATTGATTTGATGAAGCTTCCACGGTATCAATTCTTCAAAGTTAAAATACTGCATAAAGAATCATAGAAGATAATTAGTAAACGAATGTTAAAAGAAAACTTTAAAAAGTGAAACAAAGCATGCATAAAAAAGAAAAACATATTGAAAGAACTTTGAAGAGAACTAACCAAGAGTGGAATAGAAAACACATTAGTTACATGTTCTTCTATATATATTTTCTATATATATTTTCTACATAAATAATAATATATTTTCTACACAATAGTTCCCGCCTATTCAAAATGGAAGTGATTGAATTACAAATTGAGGGTTCAGTTGAAATAATATTAAATGTGAATGAATCGCTTTAATGCAAATTGCAGTAACAATCAGTTCCATGAGCAGAGATTATTAGGTAGCTTAACAATTCCTTAATGTTGTTTCATCTCAATTTTATTTTTATACAAACTGATTCCTACAGCTAGCAACTATAAAGAACTTCAAATAAGTTGTATTTGGAAAATAGATGCCTAATAATATTGTAGGTGCAAATATAACAATACTACTCCAACAACTCACAGATATATTAACAAATGATATCAACTTTAAAGAAATCTAACACAATGATTAACAAATGGTATCAACTTTATGAGAATCATTGAGCAAAGCCTGATGGGTTATTCTTACCATGATCACTCTTTGAATTTAAACTGTAATACTTCAAATTTGCATAGAAATTAGACAAAAACAAAGAAAATGAAGAGTGAATCTTACCCAAATAGTAAATGAGGAAGAACCCCAGAGAGATACTGGAGTATGCTAGCTCTTATCTACACATAGCATACAAATAGAGTAAAAAGGACCTTGGTCAAGTAAAGATGAGGGTTTAATATAGATTATCCGATGTGTTTGGGGTTCTGCAAGTGCCCTGAGTGACAACAATTGAGAAGTTTAAAATCCTAATTCATAACCCTGTAAAAATCAATAAAACTCATCAAAATCAAAACCAAATCAGAGAAATAAATAAAGTACAGAATGCTTAAACATATGACACTAATTCAGCACTAAATGAAATCAAGACTGAGATCGTAATCTCACAATAAAAGAAAATTAGGTTAATCAACAACAAATTTTATAAGGCATATACACAAACAAATGAAATGAAAATTATAGTGTTCAATCAAATCAAAGATTATTATCGAGCTTGGTTTGCATAAAAACATTTAAAACTCAAACAAAAAAATTATTTCATATTTAACATATCAATGAGTAGAAAAGAATCGAGCGTTGTAAATTATACAGAAAAGAAAAGGATCCATACTTTTGTCACTTCTTGATGAGAAGCGAGCGTTGTAAATGAATCCACCACCTTCAACTACTGCAATACTAAAGGAAATATTTATAAGAATCATAAACAATGGAGATGCAATATTATACACATATGAGAAAGAACATATGTATAAATGATTTGTTAAGTTTGATATATTAAAAAAATGTAAATAATCTACAATGGTTATAGTTATAACATCTGTATATGCATAAAATTGATCTACTTAACCACAAATTCAAATCATTAAAAAATCATGTATCAAAAAAGTAATTGCATCTAAAACTGAAACGTAAGCAAAAAGGGGGGAAACTCTCTTCAGAGAGAGAAATTGAATGTTGTGAGGGTTCTTCTTACCCTATAGTGCTATTAAAATTTCACAACCATTAAATTGAAGATAAACTTGAAAACAATAAAATTCAAACTGGAAGCCTAACTTAACTCATGCAAAAAGAAAAGGCTAGGAGATATGAATTATCTCAAGCAAAACAAATTATGAGACTGAAGAACAGAGTTATAAAGTATTTGATTAGTCTTAATTTCTCTTGAGCAGACAATAAAAATTTAAGCAAGGGGCAAAAATAATAATTAGATTAAGTAATAATCAAAACAATATATCAAAGAGCAAGTATATTGTAATCCCCTCAGTTTGTGATCATCTTCATAATTACCTAACAGACTTCTAGAGGCAAGAATAGTATTTAAATAGTATCTCTAACACATATCTAGTGCAAGTAAAAGAATAATAAAATAATATAATAATTAGTTAGAGAGTTATTAATAACTACACTGGAAATATCAGAAATGTACCTACATTTTCAGAAAGTCCAAATGTTTTTCCCTCCTAATAATTATGGACTTCTTGATTCTAGGAAACATATTGTTTATTTTATCCATATAACCAAATCCTATCTTTTAATGTAGTGTAGAGGGAAAGAAGGACATAAAGAAGGAAATTCACAACTAACATTTGGAAGTAATCTCTATCGTATGCCTCTATTTTCTTGAATCAAATTACATTTGCATCTAAAGCCTAGAAAGCAAGATGTAAAAAATAATTGTGATACGCGAATACTTTAAGGTAATAGTAAAATAGACCAATATCATAATGTATCATTTATGTTGATAAATTCTCAAGCTAATAAGAAAAGTAGACATTTATAGAAATAAATAATTAGTTTCTTGAGAAGCTCTTAAAAAATCTTAAAAGCACTTGATGAGGAACCAAAAAATTCTATCCATCATAAATTCATGTTGGGATAGCTTCTTATTTCAACTTCAGGAACAAACACACTGACCTTTAAAAGATTAATGCATTAAGAGTCTTCATGAAAGAAAATATAACTTTTCCAAAATCAGTAAATATAATGAAATACCCAACATTACAAAAGTATAAATAACAGGAAACTATCATTAACAATTTTATAGATAAGTAAATTTTAAAGTTTCTGATCCTCATTTCAAATACATGGTGAACATCAAAAATATAAACACGTCCAACAATAAAATTTATTAAAATCAAGAAATTAAGCAAAAATCATAGTAAAAACCATCACCTAAAACTGATCCTTACTCTTGATCACTGATTCCATCACGCACGTCATTAGCATGTTGTCATCATAATTATTATTAGCTATCAATCAATAATTAAACAAAAAAAGAAATACCTCGGATCAGATTTGAACAAAATAAAGAAGATTTCTCAAATGTCTAGGCAACGGCGACGGAAGATATATGTGAAAATCGAGCCAAGCCTCTGGATGCATCGAGATATTCTTCGCGAAAGCAAGAACCTCATTCGTAACCCCAACAGCTCCTCCTCCGTACTTCTCCTCAGTCTCCTCGCTCTCTCCCTCCTCGACAGCATCGACATCCCTTTCTTGAATCTCCCGCCGATCTCCGCAAATCGCTCTTGATTCCCGACAATTTCGGCAAGTTCTCGTCATTGGCCTCATGGGAGGCCACCGGATCTGAGGGTTGACCTGGATCTGACGGCGGAACATCGCGGAAGGTGGGAGGTAGGCCCAGGAAAGAGGCGACGCCCCAAAATTAGCGGGTTAGGGTTTTTGTCAGCTCGGTGATGTCCTCCTTCACCTCCAAGATGGGGATTGGAAATGGTATAAAGAGTCAGAGAGAGGGCTTGCAGAGGGTGATAGAGGAAGATTTTAGGAGCTTATAGGGAGAGAGGGGGGATCTGGATGGATTCAGAGAAAGAGGGG